>MU279042.1:0-387071 GCA_022385715.1 Xylaria cubensis
TTTAAAAAAAAAAAAAGCAAAATATAAAGCAATTGATTTTATAAATTTTAATCTTTTTAAAACTATTATAAATTTTATAATATAAGCTATTATTTATATTATTATTATAGCTTTTTAAAAGCTTAAAACTTTTATTAATATTTTAAAAACTTTAAAAGCTTTTAAGTAGTTAAAAGTTATAATAGCTAAATTTTTATAGCTATTATTTATAAGTATTTTATACTTTTTATTTGCTAAAAACTTATTTAAATATGTTATAAATAGCTATTAAGTATTAAAACGAAAGCTAAATTAAATAAGCAATATAGTTAAATTTAAAGCTAAATTTATAATTAAAAAGTTTAAATAAATATTTAATATAAATTTTATAAAAACTTTTATAGCTATTATAATATTTTTTATTTAGCAAATTTTATTTGTTATAATAGCTGCTTTAAATTAAAAAATTAAATAAATTAACTTTATAAAGGCTTTTTTTAATAGAAACTTTTTTAAAACGATTTATACTTAGCTTTTTAAAAAGCTTTTAACTTTTTTAAATTTAAGCTTTAAACTATTAAAACTAATAGTTAAATATAAATATAACCTTATTATAAACTAAGTTTTTTAAATACTTTATTTATTATATAGCTTTAAGTAAGCTTTTTAATAATAATAATAAAAGCTTATTAAATTATTAAAATTTTTTAATTTTAAAGCTTTAATTAATAATATTTTTATATATTATAATAAGTTTATAAAAACTTTTATAATAATTTATATAAATAATTACTTTTTTATAAGCTTTAATAAAGCTTATATTTAATAGTTAAAAAAAAAAATTAATAGTACGTATAATATTAAAGATCGAAGTTTTATAAAGTAGTTTTTAAAAGCTAAAATTTAGCAAAATAAGGCTAAAAAAACATTATATTTTTAATAGTTTTAATACATTTAATAAGCTTTAATTAAGCTAGATTTAATAAATATTAAGCTTATTAAATTATTTTTATAGCTTAATATTATAAAGCTAAAAAACTATAAATTATTACTTGCTTTTATTAAAGCTTATTATTATTTAATAGTTATAAGTATTATTAATTATTTAATATAAATTATATAGCTAAATATAATGTTTATTTATTAATAGCTTATTATTTATATATATAAGCTTTATAAAATTTATTTAATAGTAGTAATAAAGCTATTTTAATATTTTAAAAGCATTATAAATTTTAGCTTAAAATATATTTAGTAATTTTTATAAAGCTTTATAAAAAGCTACTTATACGTTTTTATAATTATTAATAATAGCAATTATGTTAAATATTTTAAAATAGTAAAATTTACTTAAGGTTATATTGCTTTAATAACTAAAAGCGTTATAAACTAAAAAGCTAAAAAAAAAAGCACTATAATGCTTTTTATTTTAAAAGCTAAATATATAATATTTATAAAAGTAGTAAAAAAGGCTTAATAACTTTAAAGCTTATATTAAAAAATTTAGCTATTTATTTAAAGGCTTATTATTATATATAACAATAATATAAGGGCTATTATTACTATTAAAAACTTTAAACATTATTAATAAATAAAATATACTTTTATAAAATTTTAGTTTATATAAAAAGCTTATAAAGCAAAACAAATTAAAATACGTTATATTTTAATTATTAAAATGTTAGCTAATAAGCTTATAAAAGCTTTAATACTTATTAAATAAGCTAAATTTTAAAAGCTTTTAAAGCTTTAATTTTTAAAGCTTAATATTTTAATTAAAAAAGAATATTAAAATTAATAAGTTAATTAAAGCTACTAGGGTTTTTTTAAATAAAACTTTTAAAAGTTTAATATAAGCTTTATTAAATATTATAATAGCTTAAGCTATTATAAAAAACTATATAAGCTATTTATAAAACTATTATAGCTTTTATAATTATTATATTTATTTTTAATTATTAAACTTATAATAATTGTTTTAATTTATTGCTTTTATTTATTTATAAAAAATATAAATATAAAATAACTATTTTTATAATTATAAAATAATTGCTTTTATAATTTAAAATATTTTTATTAATTAATAATATTATTATAAATATATATAATACTTTTAAATATTATAAGCAATAAAATATAAAGTTTTTAATAAACTTAATAAATATATTATAAAGCTATATTTTATATATATAAAACATTTTATAAATATATAAACTTAATATAATAGCTAAGCTTTATATTTTATTATTAAAAGCTTTATAGCTATAAAAAAGTTATTAGTTTTAATAATTAACCCTTTTTAATGTTAATAAACCTTTTTAAGCTTATAAAAGCATTAAAAAAGCAATTAATAAAAGCTATAAGTTTATATAAGCTTTAAAAATTCTATAACATTTAGTTAGATTTTTTTCTTTTAAATTATTATTAATACTATTACTTATTCTTTTATTCTTTAGCCTATAAGCATTATTTAGTGCTTTAAGCTTTTTATTTTAGTAATTATAACCGTTATCTTTTTATTTAGTTTAAAGTATTTGCTATGTTATAGCGTTATATGTTTTATATTTGCAGTACTACTTTTAATAAAATTTATAAAATTAAAAAAGCTTTATTAAAAAGGTTTAAAATATAAAACTTAAGACTTTATTTTTATTATTTTAAAATAATAATTATTTAGGACTAAAAAAACAAAACTATTTATTTTAGCTAAAAAGCTTATTTAAAAAAGATTATTAAAGATCTAGGCTAATAAAAAATATATACTTTTGCTATATTAATAAATATAAATAAGATTTTAAAACTAGCTAATAGCTATAAAGCTAAAAAAAATAATATAAAATAATATGCTAAAGCTATCAGCTGCTTAATATATGTTATATTTAGCACTAAACTAAATATAACTTATATTATATCTTATTTAAATAAGTATATAAAAAACTTTATATTAATATATTTAATAATAATAAAACAAATATTATAATACTTGCATAAAACTATTAATTTAAAGCTATATTATTAAAGCAAGCTATAAAACTTTATTAAATAAACTAATACTAATTAAATAAGCTATATTTAAACTAAGCGCTTTATAACAAAGTATATTTTTAATATTAGCAGTAGTATTATTAGCTAAAGTTTTAAAAAACAATAAAGCATTATTTTTTTATCTTATAAATTAAAGCTTATAAGTTAAACCTAAACTATTAAAAAAGCTATATAGCTTAAATAGCTATTTATAAAGCTAAACGCTATTAAAAAAAACATATCTGCTATAATAATATATAAAAATAATTAAAAAGTTATAATAATAATAAAAAACTTTTAGTTTTATAATAAAATAAAACATGTTTTAATATAATAAGCCTTTTATAAAAAAGCAATATAGCAAAAAAACGTAAACTTTTTTTAGATTTATATTTTTAAGCAAATAGCTAATAAGCTTATTAAGCCGCTATTAAAAAATAAATTTATTACGTTTAAAAATGCTTTAAAGCTTTGCTTATAATATAAATAAAAAAAATAGCAAATAACGAAATAATACTTTATAAATAAATACTTATACTTTTTAAAAAGCTTATAAATTGTTATATATAAAGCTTTTACTTGCTATAACGTTTTATTTTAAAAAACTTATCGTTAATAATATAATTTAACTATATAACTTTTTAAAGTATACTGCAACTTTAAATACTATTAAAATCTTTTCTTTTTTATAATTTTAATAATATTATTTATAACATTATTAATTAGTATTATTAAGCATTATATTATTAAATATAATACTTATTTAAGCATTTTATAAAAAGTTGCTTTATAAAACAATATTAAAGCATTATTTTAAAAAAAGTTATAAACTTAAATAATGTTAGCTTAAATAAAGCATTTTTAAATTTATTATTAAAGTTAAAAAATGCTATATTTTAAACTTTTTCGAACTTTTTTTTAATTTAAAAACGCTAAGGTTTAAACTTAAAATATATTTATAGCAGTTTTAGCATTAAAACGTACTAAAAATACTTCTAAAATATTTTATATTATAAAATAACTAAAAAAACTACTTATACATCTACTTTTAAGTAATTTTTTTTTATAATAAATAAAATAAAGCAAACTAAATAAATTATATGCTTAATACTAAAATATAAAACTGCTTTAGCTATTTTGCTGGTTTTTTAAATATTAATATATAATATTTTAAAGTTATAATATTTAACGTTTTAAATAGATTACTTATAAAAAACTAGTAAAAAAAAAAGATCTAGCATATATTTTTAATAGCTATTATTAAAGCTAAAAACTTTAAAAGCAAATACGTATTAATTTAAAACTATGATTTAATAAAAATACTTTTAATAAAATAATAAAAAGCATTACTTTTTAATAAGCAGCATAGCTTTATTAAATACTTATAAAAAAAAAAAAAAAAACTATTACTAAAATATAATATAATACTTATATAAGTAATAAAAGTAAAAAGAAATACTTACTTAATTTTTTAAAAAAGCTAATAAAGTAAGTAAAGCTAGAAGACTTACTTTATTAAAAAGTTAAAAATATATGCTTTTAAAACTGCGTATAACTTTAAGCATAATAAGGATTAGTTAGAACAAAAAATTAGCAATAGCTTTACGCGTATAATTTAAATAAAAGTATTAAAAATTAAAGTAGCTAGGTATAACGCTTTATACATATTTTATTATATAATACGAAGTACTACCGCACTTTACTATACTTAAACTTACCTTAATGCTTAACCAATATATAAATACTTAATATTTACTTATAATCTTAATACAACGCGTTGCTGTCACCAATACACTGGAAAACTACCCGGTACGCGTTACGCGGCTCCAAAACGGTGAAGTGGATGTACAGGTCCCAGTCATCGCTCATCTCCTCTCCACGAACGAGAAAGAGATGATGACTACGAGGGTACCCGAGATAACTCGTTCCGTTCGAGAGTCTAATTTCTACGAGTTACTCCGATCAGGTGCCACCATGGAGCACTTTGCTGCGCGACGCCCGAAGACAACGCGCGAGCACCAGGTAAACTATAGTACGAACCAGGTAACACATTCTAGTTGTAGGAATGAGACGAGCGACTTACAGCCAGATTTGGCCAGATCGGACGTGGACCATATATTTTGGGTTTTCCCACGTGAGCTGACCGCGGCAGCGAGTGGAGAGCAGATTCAGGTAGTAACGTGCCAATCCTCCCAGAAATGTAACCACTATGTGAATTAGCAAACTTACATATATTTTATCAGGAAGATGAAGACGAAGATGACGACTGTTTCTCCGCAAAACCCCGCCAAAGGTGGCTAAGTTACCAATTCCAAAAATTGTCTGACCGGCCAGAGTGGTTGGTTGTTGTGTCCGATTCAACAACAATAGAGTCGACCTATCTTGCAACAACAACTTCAGGTATTGATGAGCTTCCGATAGCTATTTATCGACACGAGGCTAGGAATTCTAGCTGGGACTGGGTATCGCCTGAAAATTTGGGTTGTTCAGTCAATGAGGGCCAGGGCTCCGGAATTTCCGTAGTCTGTCCATATGTGGCCTATAAAGATTTATGCCAAATCACGGGATTTAGGTGGGGGTTTACGTATGCCGATTTTGTACAGCAGTTGGGATCTTCTCGGCGTGTGGGTCATATGTCTAGGATCTTGGAAATTAAAAAGGCGATGTGCAAGGAATGGAGTGTTGACATGAGCAAGGAGCAACCTATGATCATATTTGACGAGACATGCGAAATGACTCAGTCTGGTACACCAAAGGACAACGGGAAGAGATACGATCAAAGAGACCTAATTGGGGATGATGAGACGGAAGGTTTCTTTAACAATATCCCCGGGAGAGGCGTCTGGATTCACCATAAAGACCTCGTACCGGGGGTAAATCTCGTTTCTTCCCAATGGGTGGATTGGAAGGCTTTCGTAGTCAACGATAGCCAACTGACCACGGCTTACCCGAAGTTGCGATCAGCGAATGGCGAACTTATTAAATGCCGAGGCTATATCAGTGGCAATTGGATCCCGGGCAACCTCGAGGGAAGATACGTAATGGAAAAGGTATTCGTTGTTGACGCCGTCTTCACGACTAGCAAGGAACCTCGAACACAGCGGGAGTTTGCCTTCTGCCAAAGCACATTTACTGAGAATTCCAGGGCCGATTGTAAACCATGTGTTCTATCGAGTCGTTGGCGCTCAGGATAGTGATCTAACCACAGGTCTACAGTGACCTCTATAGAGAAGCGATGCTTAATAAGCAACCTGAACCCGTCAGTTTTCCGCCATGCAGAGCCAGGCCTACCGCCGATAGGAGCCTCGTGGATTAAGAGGCCGAAGAAGAAACTTGGTAAGTCTAGGGCCGCCGCCGTTCTTAATCATTCTCTACGCCTACACAGATTGACAGATACGGTTCTAACCGCCTGGTTTAACGAATATAGCGCCAGAGCCCACCTTCGAAGAACGTATGATGATGGAATCGAATAGGCGGGATGGAGTGGACACAGACTATGAACAGAATCTGAAGAGATACCGGGGTGATGACGCAATGCTGCAGACGATTAAAATGGAATATAACCTCGAATTAAAGAAACGGGTAGAGTGGGACCAAGAACACAGATTTGTGGTTGAAAGCATGAGGCAAATGTCTAAGTAGCGTGGCACTAATATGCTAGGGCTTCATCAACTGAGATAAACTTAACATTCCGCGCAGCAACAAGGGCACTAAACGCAGGCGAATATACTCACAAGATAACAAATACGTTAACAACATAGCGGTCTCATAGAACGATTATCAGCATTAGTAGTAAAAGTTGGCTCTTCAACGACGGAAAATGAAGCTATTCATCTAATCATACACTCCAGCAAGTAAGGAAACTTTCCAAATAGAAGGTCCATCATCAATCAGACGGCTACAGAGCAAATCTGTTATCTGCTGTTTTCAATTCTTCGATCTCGCAAGGGACTGAAGGAGCGGTTGGGTGACTAAGTAGATTAGTCTAGTCGTTAGTTTAGTATGGTACCCGGTGCTCTGGTAAGCTAGGTTGCCGCCTTGCAGCCCGAGAGCTTAGCTGATCCTTAGCCGCTTTGAATCCCTGCAGCACAGAGACGGCAAATTTTCAAAACGGTTCTAGATGCCATATCACCAACATTTAGATGTTTTCACAATTTGTTCCTACACCAGCAGCCTTAGCTAGTAATTTGTATGAGCTTGCTTGCCCATGATAAATAGACGACCGCTCCCAATCACGCGGGGGCTGTGGAGAAATCCCCCGTTACTCGGGTTCATCTAACAAAATCGTGTACTATTTTGGCCAATTATAGCGCATGGGGTCGAGACTCTGGATACTTTTCATTTCCGGCCGTCGTAAAATCCTGTCCCGATTAATGGCTCTATGAGAAATGAGTTAACTATAAGAAGAGGGGAAGCTGTTCATGGAATACAGAAGCGCCGATAGCTGGTCCTCCGTGATTCTGATATTGCACTGAGTTAGCTTAAACTATCCTGAGCAAAACATAAGGACGAACAAGCAAAAAGTCATTAAATAATAATGAAACAGAGAATCAAGATCTATATGTTTCTACAAAACCTTGACATAGTACTATATTAATGCCATTGTGTTCGATACATGTCCTCCTCATCAACATCAAAGATCAACACCATCCTCATTTTCTCCTCCATTTTTGATTGTCTCTTCGTCCCTTAAGTTGCCCCAGCCCATCCAGAATCGTGTTCTCGGACCTCCCAGTGCGGAAACAGTCTCCTTAGAAGACAGGAGCGGTGTGCCGTGTGGCAGTCGATCAATAATATCCCCGCCAGCTAACAGGGCTACAGCGGATGCTATAATTGTGGAGTTGCGCGGCAGCACGCTAGTGATTGGTCTAGCAGCCTAGCGTGATTGCCAACAGCGCTACGAGAATACCTATGCGTTTGGTCATGTAGCGTTGACTATCTGGGTCGAATTACTTGTCCTCTGTCAATGGTTGCAGCCAGCGACTCTGTCATTACTGGCGAAGTAGCCGGCATGATTGCGGCAAGCCTATGCAAAGTTGCGGTGAAGTTAGGGAGTCGTAGAGCTTTGTATGTACATCACAGAGACCGAATCCGTCTCGGCGATGTTCTGTCAAACCAACGCCACCAGATGGAAAGTGCTGTTTTCTCTCGGCTCAGAAAACACTACCTAACACCCGTCAGAATCGGTGTTAATCTGGTTTTCTTAATCTGTGATTAAATGGGTGTGTCCTAGCAGCAACACTGCAACTTATGAATCTTGTGTGTAGCCTTGGATACGTATCTATCTTCTTGACAGAAAATACCTACCCAGTTAGCACCGTTTTTCCGAGCTAAACTAGCGTATTATGCGGGCCGCAGGCTCCCTTGGCCCACCCCTCTGTGACGTATGGGTACTCAACAGGTACCACGCGAGTCTAATGACTTAGTCAGGGGGATCATGCACGACGACACGCGACACGCGCTTCTGACATTAGGTTCCTTGACTCGGTGACATTATGGCCGATAGAGTCTCTGTAATGGCACAAAGGACCCAAGACATACTGTTTATTAAGTGTAGTCATGCAGTTCCTCTTTGCTAGTGCGGCTTCACGAACCAGGATCGCGACTGCGAGGTTGAAAGATTATTGGCGTATAACAAAGTACCTGTACATATAGTACCCCTAACTCAGCCCTGAGAACTGCGTATCCTCGGCGACGAAGAAGCAGCTGAACCTTTCCCCCGCTCTTCCTGCGGCAGGGTCATCTGCAAGACTGATAGGTGGATGAGTACCGCAATAGGCAGAATTTCTATATTACGTGGTAATGCCAAGACCCTTCGGCCTCCAATCGGCATCTATTTTTCGTCCGTCTTGGCAGATCCATCTGAGAACAACTCTGGCGTTGTTTTCGTGTTTCCTTTTACGGCTGACACGTGCAAGTGACTGCGATCTCTCCAGTTATGTACGCGTTGGCTGCTGATTGTTCACACGCGAGGCAATAGGGAAATACTGCGCCACGCCATGGCTTTGCTCGCACCAGGCGAGACGTGACCTCAGTTGGATAAGCAAAGCAATGTTGTTGGGTGACTTTGAAACATTATTAATCTCCGGTTTTCCGCTGTGTACCTTAGTGACCATTTTGGACCCCCATTTCACTTTTTATATATGGAAGTCGTGTTGTGTCGCGTCTCCAGGCATCCATATTAGCATTTTTAGACCTCAAGTCTCACAACGACCCGATTCAAATCTGTCTTGCTCTTTAGTGTCGAGTAGCCTAGAAAATATTCGGTTGTCGTGATCAACATAAGAAAATTCGAGATATTTGGCGGCCAAGATGGCGGAGACCCTCGACCCCTGTGCCACCCTTGGGATAAAGCGAGGGGCTTCCAACGAAGAACTCCATGCCGCCTATCGCCGTCTTGCACTTCTGCATCACCCGGACAAGAACAAAGGGAACGAGGAGGTCGCAACCGCAAGATTTCAACAGGTACGCCATCTCTACTATACAGAATTTCCTGGTCATAAATCATTTCATCGGTCACTCATTGGTTTGTCTACCTTGGGGTCCGTGCTTGGACCACAGAGACTGAAGTCCTAAATTATAAACTTGGAACCATGTGGACGGTTGGCTAATATCGCCAATAGGTCCAGAGGGCGTTTGAGCAACTGAAAGATACAGAAGACCACGTGACCCAAAGTAATCCTGTGGGCGCTCAATGGGATGCAAGACCAGCAGCAACGCCCAAAACCAAGAAGGACGAAACAAACTCATTCGCCTGGTTCGACACCAATTGGGGCCCAAATTTCGGCCGAAGATGGAACGAGGCGGATGAGAGGCGAGATGCGAGTGGCAGGACCGGGGGTACGGACTGGTTTGATGAGAAAGGTTGGAGATCTCGGAGTTCCACCTTCTCATCACGACACCCTGGATTTGGCGTTTTTGGCCAGCTCTTCACTCACCTACCGCCTCTACCTCCGCTTGAAGTCAGGCTTGAACGCAACCGGCACAACAATAATTGGCGTGAGACAACAAGATCATACCGACTGTTCTCGTGAAGTCAAATCTATTCTGGCGTTAAGGCGATTTTTCTGGGAAATGTGACCACTGCTGGGAACAGTGATCGCGAGGCTTTTTTGACTTTACACGGTTTGTAGTAGGCTTGTTCTAGGTGTACAATTATGGAGTGTAGGCAGCATAAGAGCGTAAGAGGGGTGGGTCCCTGTAAAACTTTTGTTGTATGATATGGAAACGGAATATGGGCTTATTCCACAGGTAGAAGAAGATATTACAGACTATCGGGCCATGCTAATTTACACAATGTTTCTACGCAACGAAAGTCCAGTTTTATGATTTCGATAGATGTGTCACAGAACGGCTACGAAGTATCTCCTGGAAGTCAAGGGTATAAAGCACGGACCAAAGACCCAGATGTATATATACTAGCCAGGAAATCTATGCCATGTACATAGAACTTCTCCTTCTTGTGCAATAACAACAAGTCAATACCGGACCCACCAGCGGTGTTAACCGTGACAAGATGCATCTGTTCCAGGATATATGATTTCTTGCGGGAAATCTAGAAATTGGCCTGATAAGTATGAGTATCCTGCTCTGTCACCTACAGCAACTTACGTACAAGGGCTTCGGGTAGAGTCCTTTATGTGTAAGAGAAAATGCGTGTAATTGCTTTTAAGGTTAAATATCTAGATCCAAATAAATGCGCTCTGTTTATGGTACGGAATATTTGTATAATTCTTCTAGACATGACATATAACATATTGCCTAATCACTCGGCTTACTCCCAAATTACAAAAGAAAATACAAAACTCAGTAACGTTAGTAGCGTACATACTTAGCTTGCAACAGTTTCCAGATCAGCCTAGCAACTTAAATATAATAGAAAATAGAAAACCCACTAGATTATCTCAGATGGCCGACAATAGACGCAGGATCTTCCAAAACACCACAGATTGCTTCAAGCTCAACTCCTTCGAAAGCGTCCGCCCCGAGAAGCTCCGGAGCAAGAACTGCCAGGGCAGCCGTGATTGCTTCTGCGACTTCTTCGCAAGGGAAACCGTCATCAATCTTATCAAGCGTGACACCAATGTTAAGATGATTAGTATAAGGACCTCCGTCACCCGCCATAACGACAGCTATGGTCAACGATAATCAGTATTCACCAAGACAAAGACCCTGGGGGAGTGATTATAGGCTCCAAAATGAGCTCAGACACGGCAATTCACTTACTTATCTCATTAGGTGCACTGCACATTCGTGCCTGATAGTGGCAAACAAGGGGATGGTCGCAGTTATCAACGCAGCGCTCGGTGAGGTTGCGTTCTTCCACCAGACCTCTTCTCTCCCACAGCAACTCGCCTGTGTCTCGGTGCACCTTTCTGCGAAGACGGCTCGAATGAATAGGCCCTTGGCCACAGCCTGATCCTGTCTCGTCAGCATCTGCCTCGTACTCTACTTCCTTGCACAGCATCAAGTCTTCGTTGTTGAGTACCGAAATCCATGAAGCAATCCCAACAGAAAGCATCTTCTCCAATACTGCTTGGCTGGAACTGAATTGAATGTAGTTAGTTAGCATGGTTTGACTCCAGTTGGTGATGTGCTTTGCAGTAGCCATCAAAGGGCGTACAAGACTCACTATTGGGCGTCTTGAAGGTACATAGCCGGCTTGAGAGGCTGCTCGCCATCGAGGATAACTGTCTCTACATTATCCATCTCGGCATGGTCCGATACGCAACCCGACCCACTATTACACATTCCCTTCAGCTTCGTAAACATTTCCCGGGCCAGGTCCATTCCACCATTCCCGTCCTCGGCGTTACCGATGTTAACAGTAGACAAATTGCCTACCCATGCAGCAATGATCGACACAGGAGTTGCCGTTGGAGTGCAACTCGCAACAGTTGTGCATGTTTCTTAGTCTGCAATACCTCCAATGATCGTACAAGCGTCGCAGTTGCTAGTCCAGATATCTGTCTGTGTCGTGACGGTCGCGAAAGCGGTGCTTGCTGGGATTGTCGTGTAGACACAGCTTTCTGAATATTGACTCGTCGCAGGAAGAGGAGTGAGGGTGATGGACCCATTGCACAAGCAGTAAGCTTGGGTTATTCCCTGGTTAGGGTCTTGGTTTTGCAATTCGCAGGATACTGTTGGCACTGGAGTAATGCTGCTTAACTGGGTGGATATGACTGACGTGGGGATTTCTGATGGGAAGGGCGGCAAAGGACAAGAGTCTGTTACAGCATCTTGTCGCTTGACGACCGCCGGTGGGTTATTAGGGTCTATATCAGGCAAAGGGAAGATATTTCCATCCCCCTGTCTCCAATCTATAGTCCTCTGGTAATTATTACTGACGTCTACGTGAGTGATGGCAGTAATGGCAGCGTTTCTCTGAAGATTCGGCAGCTCCATCTGTCTCCAGATGTTGGGCAATCTTGTAGGGTTCTGAAAAATTCCGGGGTCCCCAGGTATATCAGCTTCACTGACCCGACTTTTTGTAGCGAGAAAAACTTCACCAGAGGAAGCCTGAGCCATGGCAATGGCAAAGAGGTTGCGCAGATAGTCTTGGCGTGCCTGCTGTCCAACGAGATTAAAATCAGGTCGTTCTTTTTGAAGGGCCTTCCACCACTGGGATCCCAGAGCATCGTTAAACATAATGCCCTTTGGGCTCAATTGATCACGAAAGCCTTGTCGAACCTCCACGGTTGTAGCCCCCATGGAATAAAAGATAGTTGCACCAGCGCCGATGTCGCCACATGCTTTAAGTTCTGCAATGATACATTCGAGGTCTGGAAAGGCCAAATTTCGATTAGTGCACGCCCATCCACCAGGAGGTGGGACAGGATTTTTGCATTCGGCCCATTTATCATTGTTGGGAATGGTTGGGTCACCATCGGGGTCTCTGACAGACGAAAAGCAACCCCCTGCTAACACCACAGGGACAGCCAACCCAAGCAGGCCGAGGATAAGAAGAGGCTGAGGTCCCACCATAGCGGCGAGATAAAATAAAGTGCTAAAGTTTATATGGTTTTAACGGGGCTCTTGTTGAAAGTTAAGAAAGTTTGTTTTAGTTGTCTTAAACCATATTGTATTCACATCATGTCCACACGACTTTATAGGGCTTGTCAGGTTTCTGCGTAAGTCGAAAGATGTAAAGATGAAACCAACAATACCAATAATTATAGAAGCTGGTATCGAGATGTTGGTCGAATTACTAAAGTTAACATCAAAATCCATTACTACGCCGCAAGAAATGGTGCATCTGAAGATCGGTAGAAGATTGGCAAGTTACAACTTCATGCAGTTGGTTCTGGAGGCTGAAGCAGAGCATCTAATTATAACAAATTATGCTCAGGAGACGAGATAGTTATTCTGTTACTTTTATGAGCAATTCTTGTTCGTTGAAGTGAGGGCTAGCGTAATCTGTACTAGGGCCTGGAATGAGAATCGGTATTGCAATAATCTTCTTGGGCGTTAAGGAGGCCATATAAATCTAAGTCTTCTCTTCTAACCCAAGCGGAGATCGAGGTTAAAGTATGCCAATGGCTTCGTTTTTGCTTGCCCCATACTTCAAGTTCGTATCGCTATTATCGTATTTCTCCGTAGGATTCGAAGGATCGAGCAAACACGATAACAAGAATAAGTACGGGTAGCTGAATATACAAAGCGGCGCCTATCAAATTAATTACATGATGCCACCAATCTACCCCTGGTATACTGGTAGTTGCAATCCCATACCTAAGGTTTGGTCCTTGTGACATTGGTTGCCACAATTCAGCGTGTGATTCTTGGTAGCCAGACGCCAAATGTGTCCTAACAGCTAACAACGCAGTGGCGGATTAAAATCAAGATCCTGATGATACTATTGTTGGGGGCTGAATCACACGGGTTTTATGTGTAACAATGTGGTTATTTATAGTTTGATTGTTAGTAGTCAACTTATGTGGCGTCATAAGATATGTTACCCCAAAACCTAACCCCTCAATGCTAGTAAAATATGAAGTTAAGCTTTAACGATCTTTCGCAGTAAATTAACACTTCAACACATACTTGCCTACATATATTATAGGGATCATCGGTACAAAAACCTCAGCACAAAATAGCGATTTACACGCGTCTATCATGACTAATCAAGACGGGCACTCTGAGAGCGACAGTGGAACGTGGAAGTCTATGCTGGATGCATGCTCCTCTGGAGACGTCGAATTGTTACAAAAACTATTCAACAAGCACGGAATTCAACGCGGAAGCAAGCCTATCCCCGTGAGGTTCGTTGCTACCGGCGGCTCCCAAGCGGATCCGAAAGAGAGTATCGTTCCAATAATGCCAGCCACCGATGAACTGCTCGAACAAGCTGTGGCAGCCCGACAAATCAATGTTGTCCATTTAATTCTTCATACGTACCCCTCAATCTCTCTAAACCAGAGCCATGGGGTAGTCCGTGCTGTGCTTGAGAACCCTGACGCCGAAGTTCTCGAGGCCCTCTGCAACCACGCTCCCGACTTCGCCAGCTTCTCCATTGACAGTGGCCTACGTACCTTCTTGACAGATGCCTGCACGTTGCCACCAGATCAGGCAGTACCGATATTGAATGTTTTGTTAGACAACGGCGCTGACGTGGACGACGGTTGGGGCCCCGGCGGGGGAGCACTCTTCGCGGCTGTCATTGGTCACCAGCCCGTGGAGATTATCAACAAAATACTATCTAAGGGTATCAACGTTAGTAGCAGGGTCGCCGTGCCAGCTATACAACAAAGCTGCGTAGATATTATCAGAGCGCTTCTATCAAATAAGAATGCTACCCTGAAGGTCGATGTCCAAGAATGCATTGAAGAAGCTGAGAGGAGAGGAGACAAGGAAATTATTATGATTGTCAAGGATTGGGCACAAGACAGAGCAAAAATTGTATCTAGGAGGAACGCGGATGAGAGGTCGAGAAAGAAATGGTGGGCTTTCCGCAGGTTCGGGATTAACTGATCTTCCTAAGAGTAACGAAGAGACATCGGGAGAGCAGTACTCTTTTTTGTTCATGTTGTTTGTGCAATGGAGAGCACACCGTCTTGAGATCCAGTATACGATTTCCTCACAATTACTATCAAAGGAAATATTTATTTATTCTCAAATTAAATCATTTCATCGCATAGATTGTAGGCCTGACTCAAAAGTTGAAAACGACGCAGAAAACTATGAGGCTTGTGAGGTTAATTTGGCATTCAACAATACGTACTACTTTAGTACATTCGGTATAACTCGGTTTACTGGGACCTCATCTGCTGTTGGCCTATCAATAATTGGGAGCCGACAATAGCACCGCGGATAACCGCAGCTAGCAACATTGCAATCATCACATTCCCAATGTTTCTCTGCCAGATCTCCTTCTTGCGAACTACGCTGAACCGCTCATGGCTAAATTGGATGCGAGCGTAAAGCGGCGTCCAGCCTAGGAAGGGTATCCAACGACTGAGGATAGCATCGCATCTCTTCCGCGCGCGCGCGAACGCTGATTGTACTCCGTGCCGAAGCTCGTAGTAGTGCTCGTTGGTAAGATCGACCATATCGTTCACGTCATGAACGCGATGCGCGGAGTATGCGGCAATCACGCCTTCGGGACAGAAAGGAGCGGTGCCTACACCAGTTGAGGGCGAGGCCTGGTCTCTGAAGTCTTCGAAGAAGATACGGACATCCTCAAGACCTGTGATCATCCCCATTGCGTGGAAAGGGGTCATTGTATGGGAACTATCGCCCAGCAGCAGCACGTCGTCTTTGTAGCCGAACTTGTTGAGCTTGACGGATTTGAGAGGAATCTTTTGGTGAGCGACGAATTGCGCCGTTACTTCTTCCGCCGAGAGCAGTTGGGGTACTATGCCCGGGAACTGCTTATTGAAAAAGTCGGCGAAGCCATCTGGATGTGACTCGTAGTGCCGAACGAAGTCGGTGCGGCAAACCATGCCCGCCCGAAAAGACCCATCCTACTAGCATCAGCATGTGGATTTCATGTTTCAGTGTATTAGGATACTGACAAAGTCGGGCTGCGCCATCACAATGTTTTCGTCAGCGGGCCATACATGAAGGCACTTAGAATCCATACGATAGTTGCCATCCTTATCGCCCGGAAAAATCAAATCACACCAGAGGGCATTTGCGTAGACCTGAGAAAAGTCGACCTCCGTCTGGCGCATTAAATGCTGTCTGACAGTTGAATAGGTTCCATCTGCACCGATCAAGAAATCGAACTTGACAGTCTTGAAACGCAGCGTATCGACAGGTTCTGTAGTCAGGTCTTGAAAAGTAGCCCCTGGTTGCCCTACAGGCTGGGAATCTAGGTTGAGTTTGCCGCTAGCAGTGGCCTGGTCTAAGTAGTAAGACGTATTCTTCCAGACGACCGACTCAAAGGTGGCGGTCTTGCGATCGAAATCAATGTTTGTAATCTTGTAGTTAAATCTGAGCTTCGCAGTGGGCTCCTTCTCTAAAGCCAGCAAGCAATGCTTTGTGACCTTTTCTCGCTGGATTGTATTGAGGCACTATTCGACCTCTGAAGTCAATACCCCAAACATATACCAAGAACTTGGTTAGATGTACTTGTCCCTGAGGTCCATATGGCATTGGTATTTCTTTCATATTGCCGTCTTTGTCTCGGGTGTGGATCATACGGACGTAGATAGGTCGGGAGTCTTGAAGGATGGCCTCAATTAGATCGGGGACATTGGCACCTTCGATAGCACGTATACCGCGCTCGGAAAGTGCCAGAGGGATCACGGCGAAGTCGGGGCGTAGTTTCGGGTCACCATGGTTTGGATCTACGAACAGGTTGGCTCTCATAAATGAAGAAGATTGCTATGGTCTCTTACCATCCCTTAATTCGTAGAGCTCGGTTTCATAACCTCTCCTAGCAGCATATAGTGCAGCTAATGCCCCAACAGGGCCGCCACCAACGACAACAACTTTCTGGCTTAGGGCCATCTTGTGTGATAGGTGTACTAGAGCTTAAAGGGGGCGTGATGTATCAAAATTTAAGACAGTGTATCTTATGACTACAGTTCTCGTCGCTATCAAACGGATCAGCTCTAGATAGTGGGTAGTAACCGAATATATAATGAGTGGGTAGGTTCCATAGCCCGTATTTCCAAATGGAAAATTGTAGTTTCTTGAACTATAGTGGCCATGCATTGAACATAGACTCCGCCGTAGGGTTCCCTGGATCTCACCGTCTAAGCACAGATGTCCCCGCAGCCGCTGATCAAGGGGGATCCGACCTTCACACACCAGATTTGGGATTACCACATGCAAGTTGTCATTCATCACCTGTCAAGTACATATTGGCTTCAGGTATTATTCGAGAGAACCTTGAATACATTATCAGCCGGAAGAAGCACATCGTTCCTCGGCCTGTATTAAACTTAAAGCATTGTGAATGTAACAGTAGATACTTTGCAAGATGCCCGCACCACTAAATTCTTTGTCTTGTTAGCATCAATTTTGATGCTACAGCCTTTCTAAATGCACGCCGAGACCGTCCTCTATGTTGAAGGCTGGGCTGGACGGGGGAAGCACCAACGCCACTTAAGCGCTAAGCAGGGTATCTCGAATACGTCGTCATTGACCAGCGAATCCGCGTCCTCCTGCAACGAACTTTGACATTATTTTTGATTAATGCCTCCGAAAGCTGACAGGCAGGAATTTGACAATCTCACCGGCCATTCAAGTGACCCTCGCAGCCTTTCGCCCATTTACCACTAAAAAAATAACGTAATAGCCTAAGCTTATAACGTATTAAGAAAAGCTAGGGGAAACTCTCTAAAGTAGCACAAGGGGTTTTGCACACAGTGGCAGGTTTCATATATACATGAATTAGCAAACGAATGTATTCATCACTTGTACACAATATGACATCAACATCTTAGCCCTGTTATATTTCGCTGTTCTACCTAGTACGAAATATTGCTACCTAACCCAGTCCTAGTCAATCCTATATGATTTCAACTAACTCTTAGAACAAACTGAATTATATACTTACCGTGATGGAAAGTGTCTTAAAAGACATGAAACCATTCGTGACCATTCGATTTAACGACATTGAAAACTTGATCCACATATAATGGCTATAGTGAATGATAATAGATACAATGATATTTACTCCGTCTCCGACAGGCGGACACCACCAGTTTCGGAGAGTTTGTTGAAAATGATGTAAAGGAGCACAAGCAATTTTCCCCGTAGGAAATCCTTTCAGGACGTTTCCCTTGTCGTCCAAGAAATTAACCACGTGGTCTGACTGCATATTCTTTGTCCAATAACAGATGCACTAAGAAACACAATAAAGAGCCTAGAGGACGATCAGAAGTTGGTTAAGACCTTGTCTAATGTCGTCAGCTTTCTGATCAAAGCATCCAGGCCACGAAGGATGCGGCTCTGCGGCGTATTGCTGACCGCGGGCTATCATTCTTAGGTGGGCTGAACTCAACCATAATATCCGTCATAACCCTTAAAAGTTCCTTAGTTGACCTGTTATCAAATATCATGGCTACGCTACTCCTCCCAAGCAGCCGGGTAGATACGTGGGCCGTGACTACAAGTAGTCTACATTATATTTGATGAAAATTACACTGATAAACGAGCACTAGGTAGTCTGGTTGGCTGACGGCGTGGCGTTTCGATAGTGGGTCTCCGGCGGCACAGGATTGTGCGGGGGAAGTCCTAGGTAGGTATATCCATCTGTTTTTCTTAGTTCAAAGCCCGCTTAAGAATACGTAATTCATCCTGGTATATTACTGTTCAAATGTCGACTTACGTAGTGATGCATGCACGCTCAAGAAATGCTGTGTTATAGCTTAACTCGGCTCTACTAAGCTGATGGGCACACACTAGGACATTCGTGAGATGCTGGCGTTGCAAACTTCTTGGCTATTCAAACCCCCAATTTCTATGACGTTTGACAGGGAATTTTTGGCATGAGATTTACGAAGTCCCACGGCAGAGGATCTATCTCCAGACTATTCCTATACAATCAGTCCACCAAGCCCACCAAAGTCCACTTCCCATCGTTAATGCTACTTGGGAGATTAACTCAGCACTGTGGAGTCCTTATACTTGTCGAGTCTATACGAGCACCTTAGCGATGCATCTGGCCGAGAACCACTCACACGAGTTGGGGCCGGGACCTCTATCCAGCCTCGTGAATGAGCCAAAAGTCCAGATCAACATCGCTGAACCAGATGTCATTTCATCAATCGCCCCTGCACATCTACGTGAAAAATCAACAGAATCGCCAACAGATCCGTCTGATGCATCACCTGTAGAGAAGGCGGCATCGTCGACACCTCAGCGCAATGTCTCTAAGGCGGCCGGCATCACTGTCATCGTGACCCTCGCCGGCATTAGCTTTCTCAATACCATGGGATCAGGTATTTTGATCGCCGCGTTGCCGACAATGGCCCGCGATGTCGGCCTGCCTCAGGGTCTGATGCTCTGGCCGGCTTCAGTGTATGCGCTCGCAGCTGGCGCCTTGCTTCTCATCTTTGGGGCCGCTGCCGATGTCGTCGGGGCTAAGTTGATGTGGGTGTCTGGAAGCTTTTTATTTATCGCTTTCACACTCGGTATCGGTTTTGCCAGAACTGGCATCCAACTCATCTTGTTTCGCACGTTCCAAGGTGTCGCTATCGCCATGTGCTTACCTACTGCGGTGAGCCTGATTACCAATACGTTCCCTAAGGGATCATGGCGCAATACGGCCTTTGCGATGAACGGCATGGGCCAACCTCTGGGCTACTCGCTCGGTCTCGTTTTAGGTGGCATCTTCACTGATACGATCGGGTGGAGGTGGGCATACTACCTGATGGCCATCATCAATCTTTTTCTCTCCGTCGCATCGCTATGGTCGTTGCCTGTTGTTCATCATCACTCGGAAAAGCGATGGACAAAAAGACTAGCCCAGGATATTGACTGGGTGGGGGCTGTTATTATGAGTGTTGGACTTGCCCTGCTCTTTTATGTCTTAGCTGCTGTATCTACTTCTTATATCAGCCTCGGTTATGCTCAAAATATTGCTCTCCTAGTCATTTCTCTTGTTTTGATTGTCTCTTTTCCACTATGGATGGACTGGCAGAAGAAGCACAATCGGCCCGCTCTTATTCCTAACAAACTGTGGCGAAACGCAAAGTTCACTACGATTTGCTCCTCGGTCTTCTTTTGCTGGGCGTCTTTGAATGCAATTGAATATTACATCACGCTCTAGTAAGTGTGCCAAAAACTATAATAGACAATTCACAGGTAAATATTGACTACGCGCAGCTTCCAAGAAGTTGAGGGTGTCTCGCCGCTACAGAGCTCTCTCCGATTCCTGCCTCATCCTATTGCGGGCACGGCGACAAATATCGCTACGGCCTACCTGATCTCAAGGGTCGAAGTTCGTACACTCGGTGTTGTTTCAGGAGTCATCACCATGATCGCACCTATTCTGATGGCCACTGTGCGAATTGGAGAGAATTACTGGACAGCACCCTTCTTTGCTCTCCTTCTATCGCCATTAAATCCCGACGTACTTTTCACGGCATCAAATCTGGTGATATCGGACGCCTTTCCGTCAGATGTGCAATCGGTCGCAGGGGGTGTGTTCAACGAGGTGGCTCAATTCGGCAATGCTGTGGGCCTTGCCGTCACGGCAGCAATTGCTTCGTCTGTGACAGACCATTCACACAAGATAGATTCAAAAGTCGCCTTGATGGATGGCTACAGAGCTGCCTTCTGGACTGTATTTGCTGCGACGGCGCTCGTGGTTGTGCTTACATTTTTCGGCTTGAAGAGGGGTGGTACAGTTGGGAAGAAGGATGACTAGGTTGTAAATAAGGTAGTTTTAATCCACCTTGAACTCAGGCTCTGTTAATCAATGTTATTTATCAAAACTTTAGTTACGATCATCTTATTCAACTCACAGAACCTTAAGCATTACATACTGAAATGGCCCGGGTGACTGAGATACCCCTGCGCCCTAGGCCAGCAGGTAATCGGTAATCTAACTATTTCACATCCAGGACCAGTAGGTATCGGTAAAATCGATCGTAATCATTTGATAAATGTGACACAGGTCAATGGAATAGATTTGTAGAAAATCGACAATAAATTCGTCGAAATACCAAGTGGTAAACTAAGTTTTCCCTGAAATCTGACCCAGCGAAACCCCTGGCTACCTAACCCCTGAACCCATGTCCGATAGCCCCTTTTTATTCGCTAAGTCATCAGAAAAGCCACTCACACTACTTCAATAGATGACACATACGCTGCAAAGGGTGAATGGCAGTCAATATATTGTTGATCTACTCTATACGCTATTAGTAGAACACTGGTCCTCATCTAATCTATGAAGATGCCAGTGTAGTTTCCTAGCCAGATCCATCTATATCAACATCAAGCGCCGTTGGTTCCAGCAAATCGGCTTCCTCAACTCATCTTGCAGACATGTCGGACTCCCCTTTCGGCTCTATATACAAGGTCCCCGAGCCAACGCGTATGAATTTGAGCATCACCACCTACTACATGCAGCAATATGACGAAGTACCACAGCTTCCCCGGACCTGAATTCGCTGTCGCGTCTACCCTCCGCTGCTGTAAATGTAGTAAGACCAGTTCTCCTAGGGAGTCTTGAATGCTCAGCCAGGTTAAGCTGGAATTCGACTTGACAGTCAAATAATCCCAACCACCAGTGCAGTGGATGGTGTCTGTGACAACGCGTGGAATTGATCGCGCATCGACACAGTCGGCTTCGACAAAGAGGTACGAGCCTGGGCCAACACTCATAAACGGGGTTAACATTGATCCGTGAACCATCTTGTATTCCAAAAGTCGAACGCCATTTTGATCAGACCACGACTTGGTAGCAGCAGGCTTGACTTCGGGGTCACAGGGGTATTTTGTGCGACAGTCTATCGATGCCCAACTCCAGGATGGAGCGCGGTATTCTATCAGAATCTTTCGCCAAGGGCTTGTAGCCTCCAATGCGAGGCATCGCGAGGGAAAGATACTCCATATACCGCCTAAGTAGTCGCCCAGAACCGCGTTGAACACGTCTGTCAAGACGGCTATAGCAGGTGGTTTATCTGTTGCATGTGTTAAGTCTCGCCCCGAGTAATCGGTAAGACGGTAAAATCAGGCGCCCAGTGTATTGTTTGTCAACTTGTCCAGCGGCTCCATAGGCCTGTGAAGGCACCGCTCGACGTGACCAAGGATATTATGCTGATATTTGTCTGAAGGTAGAACCGAATTACTACTCCAGATATTATTGATGCGTACCTCAGGCTTAGAGGACTCGGTTCAGGATTCCTGATAATTCCTGAGTGCACTCCCATAACATCCCGTATGGAGTATAGTGGAGTATTCGTATAGCCATGATTCGCTCCTAAGCACACCAACTCCGAGAATTTATCGGACATATATCTATGATACGTCTAAACGAGTTTTGGTTATGAGGAAGGCCTCGCTAACAAAATACGCCCATTCAGGGCCAAATCTAGGTGTAACTAACGACGGTCGATACCGCAAAAATGCTTCGTCGCTGTTTGTCGCGAACGCGGCTGATAGGACTAGACTAGTACAAGTGTAAACCTCTGCCATCTTTGGAGGCTGTTCCTCCCAGTCTTCTTTAGAGTCTTGCACGATCCACAAAGCATTTATCTAGATATAGCGGTAGCCCAAGAGTCTGCTGATTTGCAGTGAGTCTTGAAAAACTTGCGATACGAAGATGAATCGATGCCTTCGCGGCGCCACTTTCTTTCATTCTCCCACAACAGTTTCCTTATAGGCCTTTTACCCCAGAGTAGGTTAGAGCAACATATGTACCCGTCGCTCCGCCTGCAACGCAGAGCAGAGGTCGCGTGTTCTCATCCGGGGGCACTATAATCACTTTTAGGTAGAACAACTTCCTGGCGAGCACAGCCGTGTGCGAGGCACTCTGCCATTCATGATATCACTCGCTGCAGGCACGAGTCAGCGATGGGGTATTTGGGAATGAAAATGTTGTTGGGATAACCCGGAAATGATGGTTCAGGCCATTGAACCAGCTTAATCCTATTAGGGCTAGATTCAGGAATATCGTACCAAAGAGCCCCGTATGCACTAGGAGGGCTGTGACCGACCCGTAGGAAAGCAGAGACATCAGGGTCAATCGCTTTTTCTGGCGGCAGCGTTACTGTCATGCTCTCGTGATACCTCACGCAATAGAACAAAGGAGACACCTTGTATATAGATATCCAGTCTGTAGAGATAGTAGTTAAAGCTCCTTGTGCGATAACAAGTTACCAAGACCTACCCCTGCGTTGCCACTAGTATTCCAGAGGTCGCGACAGTTATTTTTAGCAGATCTCTAAAAGTCCGGCAGCCTTCGCAGCCGCTAGTAGCATTGCGTTGGAGTTGGGAGTAATTAGGTAAGCACAGCCTTTCCGAGACATTTTTACACAGAGCAAATGAGGCACAGAATTCGCAAAGTGGCATTGCGACAAGAAAACGGACCTCACAAGATAAAGGTACAGTGAGAAGCGAGTTTTTGTTGTGAATACTGTGTGACGGTGGGATATAGCTAACGTCTATATCAAGAAAGTGAGATGTTCAGGGGTGCGATGATTTCGTTTCAACGAGATAAGTACCGGCACGGCATCATCTTCGGAGCATCTTCATATGTACCCACACGTCTTTCGGGGTATCAATTAAGCGACCCTAATTTAGATAAGACAGCAATGGAAGTTTAACGATGGATTAAAGATGTCTGATAACATAGTGAACCAAGGTGTTGTAAACCTTGACATCGAAACTGCAAGACAAAAGGTATGGGAGATGTCTGCGTCATAGGACTTGCTAAACCTCACTAAGAAAAAACCAATCTCTCTTAACAAAAGAAATGATGAAAAAGAGATGGGGACCGTTAGAGTGAGAAAAGCCTATAAAGGAAGGGGAGAAGAAAGCACAGAACATGAGTCCAATAGCGTCTAATTGCCATTTGCACCGCCCTCCGTCAATTTCAACCGCCCAAGCTTCTCAAGACCTTGATAATCATCTAGCCTTGAAAAGGCAATAAATTCTGTAATGTCCTCCTTGCAAGACTTGCCATGGGTGTACATTCCCCAAAGATGAATCTGGATAAGGTAGTAGAGTAATTTTCTAGTGCCTCGTTCAACTTTACAATCGCCCTTGTCCATCATGAGCATCTTGCAGCCCGTCCAAGAAAGACTCTGCAACTTGTTGTTGTCGTAAGACTTTGGTGTTGAGCCCGGTTCGGTGCACTTTGGCTTGTCGCATAGCAAGCCTTCTGGGACGGTGCAAAACAGAGTCCATGATGAAGCTTGAAACATAATGCCATAATGGCGCATTTGTGTGTAATCAGCAGCTGACCATTGTTTGTCTTTGCGCACGTCACACTTAAGGCGGTATCGGTTATATAACGCCATAGTTGAAGCTACCATAAGTTGATGGATAGCTGTTTTCGTTGTTTGGGTCGTTGTTTTCTTGAACTCGATACTGAGATATGGATATATTGCGAAGTTCGAAAATAGGACCGTACAAGTCTCGACATCGGGGGTGACACTGTGCTTGAACGCCTGCATAGAGAGAGCGAAAGAGCAATCTGGGTGGTTATCCCACGTATACTTTTTCTTTTCGTCACCCAGAAGCGGAGGAGCTTCCCAAAGCGGCTTCGGCCCGAAAGCAGGCTCTAGTAGACGGAACGGCATCAGGTTTTCGTCCCTGGGGAGGGGAAAAGGTAGACGTTGGGAGCCAAATATGGCACTTAAAGCATAGACCTTGAACTCCTGTTCAATCACACGGAGTTCGCACATGGAGGCATATTGTTCGGTGATGCGGCGTACGTCGTGTTGTTCTTGCCACCAATCAAGACTAAAAATACTGAAAATTTTTGTTTTGATGCTTCGTTGTTGCTCGTTCAGCTCTTCATCGTTAGTGTTAAGTAGCTGGTAAAAATCTCCGTAGGCAAATTCAAGTAGGCCTTTAGTCGAGGTAGTATTGTCATAACTCATCCCATATGCCGGTAGGACTTGCTCACCAAAGTTGGCGTCATAGGGATTGGCACTTTCGTCGTCGGTTTCTTTGTTTGTGGTCCCCGAGGGAGCCACTGATTCTCCGCCATCCAACCCGGGTGCTAGTTGTTGTGGCGGCTTGTTGGCCTTGGACATGACTTCGTTCCACAACTGTGAAATGTTCTCTGGGTTGGTAGTAGGGATGTCAGAATGACAATCAGAATACTCGACACAAGTCGCCATTGTTGCGCTGCGCTGTAGACTTGTTGCGCTTTAGACGCTGTAGACCTGTTGTTCTTTGAACCTTGTTGCAACTGTGATTTGTATAAAATAGTAGTAATGAGCAGGACAATCGGAAGACAAAAGAATAATTAGTTATTTTAGGTAGTGCAGCATAAGAAAAATTGGTGTAGAAGAGGATGAGTAGCAAATGATCTATTTATTGGGCTGACCGCGTGTAAACTCTGATAGGCTGATAGAGTGTAAGTAAATAAATTCTTGATTGACCCACTTGTTCCGGAGGGCTGCTATGTTTCAGTAATTTCGCTGGTACCCGTATCCGGCGCATCGGTAAGCAGGACTCTTTACAGTTTAGTATTTTACAAAATTAGGTAGTTATTAATTTGTCCGATTTCGTCTCACGACAGCCTTCTCCAGCAGCCGAGATTCGTCCCTGGTACTAGTATTGCGGAATATTCCCACCACAAACCGCGATCAATATATGCGCAAGCTCGGTATCAAACTGAAAGTTGTTATGGAACCGATGTTCGATTACTTAAATGAACGATTAGCTTAAGATAGTCGAGTCTATCGCAGTTGGTCCAACTCCAAATCGAAATTACTAGGTACCCATAACATGAAGGGTATTAGTGTTGGTGATCTTAGTTTACTTCTTCAATCCGATAAGAAATCACCAACTAGCTGAATATAGCGATCTCGTTCTTCAAAATGAGCCATATGGCTTGAATTCTCCAATGTTACCCATCTCACCTTTGGAATATGGGTGAACCACGGCTTGATGCACTGATCCGTGGCCTCGTCGTACCTTCCGTTTAGGAGAAGCGTCTCTACCTCAATTTTATGTGCGTCTCGCCACCCCTCCCAGTCTTTAAACGAGCCAATGATGACGAACTCGGAGGGTCCTTGCCTATGAAGCACTGTCAGCATATTGTCTTCAAACAAGTATGTAGCTGGGACATGTACTCCAAGAACTTGTGTCTTAGCGACTCTCTACCATGATTCCAGCAAAGACATATGATCACGAATGTATCAATTACATCAATGGACGGCTCAAAAATGTACTCACATGGTCATATAGACAGATGGGTCATCTTTCAGATTCTTGAAAGCAGAGATAAGATCGTCGGGATACGGATCTAGGCGACAAACGTGTCGTGCATAGAATTCTTTAGCAGCATTTTCGAATTCCTCGCTCTCATGGTCACCCTTCTTTTCGCACTCTTTGAGCGTCGATCGTGCGGGCTCCGGCAACGCCGCCGATAGTTCTCTAGAGCCCTTTGCTAAAAGCGGAATACTTGCTGGCGCCCCCGACAAGATGAATTTCTTGAGACCTCGTGGCCTAAGAGCCGCGTACGCGCCACCGAGCATACCGCCCCAGCTCTGACCAAATAAATAGAACCCCTTCTGTCGTAGGTTCAGGTGATCAACTAAGTTGTCCAGCTCTTGTATAAAAAGATCAAAGGTCCAGAACGTAGTATCACCTATCTTATCCCTGAAGCGTGTAGAGCGCCCGCAGCCGACCTGGTCATACAACACAATAGGGATATTGTATTTCTTGTAGATATCGATGAGCGGAGACAGGTAATCGTGGCCAGCGCCGGGGCCACCGTGGAGCGTCACGAGCACCGGACCCGGGTAGGATTCAAAGTCGCCGTGAATCTTGTACCATGTCTTGCATGGCTTGCCCGCCCCGGGCGCATCGAAAGCTACCTCGCCTTCGTGTGGAAGAGAAACCATGATAATTCAATTATGGTAGGAACGGGTATCACGATAAAGCAGAAATATACGCAATACAGAGTAGAAAGAAAGCAGAGAACCTTCAAGGGTATTTCCGTCTTTGCGGGGTACTTATTCAGTGATGCATCTTCATCTTACGCGACGTAAGCTGTTGGTGACGGAGCTTCATATTACTAAGTGGGGGGCTTACCAACATGGCTGTCAAGCTAATGCTTGCGAAAGCTGCCCAATGTACGCAGGAGGCTCACAACAGGTAGCTAAGACGGCTGTATTTTGATGATTCCCTGAATTGCCTCGATGCAGATGTTATTCCGGGAGTCAAAGTATACTTTTAGCACTTGAATTACGTTTGGAAGACTACTTGTATACGAAGGTCCACGCCGCTTGGCAGTAGCCTACAGTGTGAGCCAAATTCTGGCATACAGTTTTGCCATTAAACTCACTTACTTTCCTTTCTACGGGTTCGCCAGGAAAAATTTTAACCTTAAGATATGTTTTTAAACTTTAACTTTTATTCGAAGGGCTATTTACAAGCAGTTATAGCAGAATCATTAGGTTATATGCCCAACCGGCAAGCGGTGTTGCGGGTCGCTAACAGCCGATAAGAAAAAGAATCGGACCGCTTGACGTCTGGCAAGCGCTCGACTTGCTTGGAGGCTGCACTTCGTAAGCCCTGGCTAAATCCACTTTGCTAGGTAAGCCTCCAATCGATCTGAAGTATCCATATACAACGCATTGCACATTGGTTTGTTTTGAAGCTACTAACGCGTAGAAACTTGATTAGAGAACTAGGTTAGGTTAGTGTCAAATCCATAGCTCCCCAGAATGCTGATCTATTTCGATGATATCACAATGGCTTCCAGGCTTCGCAGTCCATAACTAAAGTAAGAAGTGGATAAATCGTGCCGATACTAGAGCCCTTTTTCTTCTCTGAAATTTAGCAGCGGCTACTCTGCTGTTAATTTAGTTGAAGCATCTATGTTACCCGACTGCCTTCTTATCCTTCGTTTGATTCGTATGACGAATTAGGCTTTCCTCGTAGAATTCAAGTGATAGCACGAAGGTCGGGACCAGAAGTCTGGGATATTAGTCAACAGTGCAAGCCCGCTACTAAAGCGGCAGTTCTAACACTTGCCAGACAGCAAGACGGCTGGACTTTCAACGTCCCTCAGCTGTCACGGCCCGCAATGCGGCCCGCTAAACCGAGAGGCTGCTGTGTATGCTGCTCGTATGTCACCATAAGCATTTAGGCTTAATTAAATATCGACTACGTTTATTATTGTAATAGAAAAAAATGAGATTCGCGATATTTTCGATGAAAAGTTTAAGTACTAATGTGTCTCATAGTCACGTTGCCGGGACAAATGATCGATATCTTTCAATACCTACTATTTCAGCAAGAGATTCACTGTCTAAATAGACATCTTTTTAGACAAGACGATTAGTTTAATTGACTTGTGCAAGTAGTTTCTCGTACATGGGCCCCTTTTGAATAAGAAAATGGTTGCTTTAACAGAGTAGTTTCCTCTTTTGTTTCTAAAAGTAACTGGAAGTTGCTACACGGCTTCTGCCAGAGCCTCCTTCCTCGATGCCCATGCTTTTATAAGTGGCGACCATTGGAAAAGTATATCCGCAGACTCGGGCTTTACGCTATTTAGTTACCAGGACATAACATTCCACGGCGGATGTGGGCATTCACGGTTACCATAGACCAATAGACTCGTTTCTAATTCTATGTCTCGGACAAGGCTCGGAAAGATCTGTTCGGATAGCATACAGGTGTGTATGGCACAATAGTTGACCTGTCCCGGGAGATATCCAAGCTGCAAACCTATTGACCCGTCTAATACAGTATCATAAAGCGAATGATATAATGCGAGATATATTTTCACTACTATCACGATACTAGGCAGGGTATAACTGCCTGCAAGCATCAGTACACGCATGCCTTCTTATCCCACATTTGATATCCTGTACGCTTACCTATAACACAGCCAAGGCTTTCATTCTTGATTCAATTATATTGCATTTGGTTTCATCAATGTCATTACCGACTACCTAGGTTTATGATAGTAGGTCAACATATCTAGAGACTAGTTGAAAAATGCGCCCAGACCTTCGTGCCACAACCATGCTCAACCATGTTAGCGATCATGCCAATGAGGGTATTACCTAATTCATTCGAGTAGTTAGTATTGGCATTGGATAAGTACCGGCAGTCCCCCCGGAGGTCCCAAGCATCTTCCCCGCAATACCACGATGGCTTTCTTGGCTTTATTACTCGCGCAATCTTAGCCCAGCGCTGCCAGTCTGTGTGTTCTCGCATTCTCTTCATCTAATTGGTTCTACTTAGAAAGCTTCAGGCGTAATGCTTGCATAAGTAACTGGGTTTAGCCGACAACGGCGAAGGTCCTACCACAGGCACCCGAGATATATCCGAATCACCTAATAGTATTGGAGTATCTACCGAAGGAGACACCACACCCTTACGTCAAAGTTAAATGGAAACTTTTAGGAGAGTATGCTAATCATATATATATAAGATAGGGTGCCCGAAGGGTTCTTAATCGTTCCTTCTTGTAGTTATTATATAATCTTACAGCTATACAACATTAAGTACAATGTCATCTCTTCACCCTCTTATTGGTTCGGGCTATAAGGGGAGTCCAAACCACGCAGGTGGAAAGCTTTACTGCCACTGCAAGGACGCTCCCGTCGAGATTACTCTATCATCAGATGTAGCCTTCAACCACGCCTGTGGCTGCTCCAAGTGCTGGAAACCAGAAAACGCCCTGTTCAGCGTTGTCGGCGTCGTACCCCGTGAGAAGCTTGCCGTCACCGCTAATGCATCGAAGTTGCATGTCATCGACCCCAAAGCCACCATCCAACGAAACGCTTGCAAGAGTTGCGGCGTTCACATGTTCGGTCGTATCGAGGTTGATCATGCATTCAAGGGCCTCGATTTTGTCCACACGGAACTTAGCCAAGGAGCTGGGAAAGACGGATGGCAAGAGCCGCAGTTTGCTGCCTTTGTGAGCAGCATCATTGAGCAAGGATTCAACCCCGACAAGATGCCCGAAGTAAGAGACGAGTTCAAGCAAGCGGGACTTGAGTGTTACGACTGCCTCTCACCGGCGCTAATGGACCTCCTTGCTGCCTTTACAGCTAAGAAGGCGGGAACCTTTAACTCGAAAGCATAAGGACAGAACACTGTGGAATAAAAGCCTTCGTAGGTCAATAGTCATCACGTTATGCAAGACGGGTGAAATGAGAACCTTGATCAAAAGCTATTCAGTCTGCGTTTCCCGGGGCAATCATTTCTAGTCAGTGACAGAGCATCGCAATTCCGGAAGTAACTTCCAGGGTTGGACAGATCATTGCGATTGATACACATACTTGAAGAACTACCGCCCGACTTCACCGCGATTATTAGTCACCACGTCTAGCTCCATACTCAGTTTACATTGACCACTATAGGCTCGAAGTATTTTTTAACTACGCTAATAAAGGAGGTTTTCTTCCCTCACCCACTCCAGGCTGCCATCCCACAAGGCTCGAACGTATGGGGATGATGGCCGACGTGTTAAACATGGAGGACAATAACGCCTTCCACGCTAAACGGGCTTACATAGTGAGCAGGGTGCATTAGGCACTCTCTTCCGTGAGAATGACAGGGGCCAAGGAGATCATCCCTTAATCGTAAATGGACTAAAGTTTGGGGTGATATCTATCCGCTTTTTTTTTTTTTGGCGTAGAGCAATCTGGGAATTATACAATTATTCTCAGCTTTGCTGACTTCAAATATGTTAAGAAATTGCAACGAGGCGGGGCTTTATTTGAACTACGTTTCCATTTCCTTTAGCTGAACCCAATGTTATTCAATTCAAATGCATTTCGTCTATGTGTGGAAACGTATGGTTCGTGCACAGTAAATACAGTTGATAGGGAGGTTGCTAGTATAATTTAAGAGCTAGTATTAAAGTAGTCCTTTTTCAGTTACTGTGTGGCTCTAGTAAGGATCGTCAAGGATGATGTGGAGTAGATAGGTAAGGCGGAATGAATGAATAGTGGTTTAGAGTACTTAACCAACAGCTCAAGATTTCTCCGCATGACTATGCTGTGCCACACTCGTCGCCGTAAGGGTTTACATAATTAAGGGTCTCGCCTCCCATTCTATAGATTTTCCTTTTCATTCATATATTCGGCTCCTGTAATTTATTACTTTCAAACATTAATCTTTTACATTAGCAATACTTCCATCATCGTCAACATGAACCAAGTTGGACCTGCAACTACCGTTCCAGCCAAGAAGATCCCGGTCAAGCATGGTGTGGAGCCCAATACCATTCTAGTTCGAGACGAAGACGGCTTCGAGCACACTATCAAGCTTCCACCCGGCCCGTACCGAACTGCGGCCCCAAATAATATGGAGTACACGGACAATAACGGTGTACCCCGCAGCATCTACCTCCCACAGGGGACTATGGAGGAGGCATGGGATCACTTGGAAAACGAACGATGGGATGAACTTGACAAGTTTGAACCATATAGTAAGTTTCCTTTGTTATTAACCTTTCGTCTTCTTTACTAATGCTGACCTTTGTAGCTAACCAAGGCTATACTGAGGAGGATTTCAAGAAGTGGCGGGAGTTAAAGAATAAGAAATACGGGAAAGAAGATTCTTCTAAGACGGACGCACAGCCGGAGTCAACGAATTAGACACTGACAGCACACGACTGGGATCAATCAGAAAGGTGTTAGTTGTAAGATTGGTCATTAAGTTGAAGAATTGTTCCTCGCTGCGTTATTCCTTAGCTTCTTCTTTTGACTTGTCTCGTGTATAATTAGCTAAACACATCTTTGAGGCTCAAGTATTAAAGATAGAAGTGGATGAATTATCTGTCTAGACAGTTGTAGAGATTTATGAGGGTTCCCGGAAATATTGTTCACCAGGCTTTAGGAGGCAGGGTTTACTTTGATTCGAAAGGTTCATGGCTTCCTTCCGCCCCGATCTGTCCAGTTAATGCTGAACGCCCAATATACTGTAAAGTGATGTCAGCCTAGCGAAGCGTGGTAATATTACCTAAATCGAACATTATAAGGTCGGCCAATGATAAACATAACAGTTGCAAGCTACCTTTCATATACCATTCATCATCTAGTGATCGTATGTAGGAAGTGAAGCACTGCAGATAGTATTCCCATAATTGTACACGTAGATTCTAGGTAGACAGTCCAGCCCTTTATAAGCTTACACACTCCTCATCGACTAATAGACGTGGGGGGAAAGAAGGATTTACTATAATCGCCTCAGCATCTCCAATATATCTAGTCATTATCGATTTCAAGATTTTATTTAAGCAAATGATTAGGCATTGGTATGAGAGAAGCCCCTTTGACAACTATAGTCATATTAGCTGGAGTTAGCAACTTGGCGACAGGTTTTAAGAACAAGTTTTCAACCACCTGGGAAGCAGAATCACTCCTCCTTTTAATTATGGAAATAAACCTTCCTTGCTTCTAATATGTTTACCACGGAAAACGTTTCGGTCGAACTGATTTGCTGCGCGTTTTCTCTCATCCCCTCCTGCTATTTGCCAAGTGCAAGCGAGAATTTTCACTAATCTCGAGGTAAATAATGTTTCTAGGTCAGTCCAGTTTACGGAAAGTAAACATTTGTCTCAAATCCATATATATTCTGACTTAAGAAGATGATATGATCCGCTTCTTTATATATCACCATGAAAAGTTGGGGGTTTCTGCCAAGCACTAGCCCTAATCTGCTGCCCTTTCCATCGCAACACGGCTAAGGGCAAAAGTAATACGATGTTGATAAAAGCGAAGACAAGCCAAGCATACTGGAAGCCTATTCTGTATGCGAGGGGGAGACTACATATCAACATGAATAAGTCTCATTCTCGCGTTCCAGTAGCTAAGGGGCTGGGAGCACATACGCGTAGAAAGAAAGGAGGCCACTGAAGATGTTCCGGAAGAAGTTGATCACGGCTGAGATCTCAACGCTCTGTGGTTTATAGCACTGATAGTATGTGAGCTAACTTCGCCTTTGGTCGGTTGTTAGGGGATCGCTCACATCTGTGCAGTATGCATAAACAACTGTCGTCGAGACCTGAAATCCAATATTTGCAATCGCCATGCCGAATGCGTTGCCAACCCAGCTCGATGTCTCCGAGTGGCTGATGCAGATGCCGTTGATGATGGTACCGATCGGAAGCAGAAGCACGAGCCAGAGTGCATCGAGCCGCGCCTCCGGTGGTCTTTCGCCATTGTGCCGCTTGGCATGCAGATAGATCAACCGATCGATGAACCAGCCTGTGCCGGCCTCGCCGATGAGGTTTCCAATGATCAGAGGAATGGATAAGATCAGGCCGGTCTGGGTGATGCTGAAGTGATAGAACTCCTTGTACACGACAGATCCCGTGGCCGCGAACAGTACAGAGCCATATGTGAGGCAGGTTATGTAGTAGAGGGCCGGCAACAATACGGCGAGGTACCGGAGCACGATGAAAGGACGCATGAAATCATGTAGAGATGGTCGTTTTCGTGCCGATAAAGAAGGAAATAGTAGTAGGTCTAGGAATCGTCGTTCCTTGACGTCACTGCTTTCCATGCTTCTGCTGTAGAGTGTTTCAGGGAGGCTGCATACTATGACGGTGGTGACGGCCAGTTGTATATACCCCTGTCATAGGAAATTATGAAGCGCACACAAGCAGAAGGGCCTATTAGACTTACCGGTATACCGAAACACCATCTCCATCCGAGATTCTGGGCGATGGGGCCGCCGATCAGGGGTGCCACGTGAGCGCCATTGTTAATGAAGAAGGCCCAGATGCCCATGTAAAAGCCCCGTTCGTGGTAGAAGTACAGGTCGCAGATGGTTGGGGGGCCGAGGGCGGTCAGCCATCCGGTAGCAATGCCGTTGAAGACGCGAGTGACAAGGATACCCGTCCAACTCGAGCTATACGCGGCGGCAATATTGGTGACGGCGGCCAGAAGTGACCCGGCTAGGAAAAGGGGCCGCCGCCCGTACGTGTTGGCGACAGGCAGGACGAAGAGGGGGCCCGCCGCTGAGAACACGAGAAACACTGTCAGCTCGTACGACGCCTCCACAGGCGTGATGCGGAATGCTTCTGCAAGCGGCACGAAGGCGGGGTTGATGACGGCGCTTGCTAACGGGCCTAGAAATGCCAGGAAAGAAACTTGTATGCAGACGGCGAACTTAAGCGCAGGCGACCAGTTCTACATGCTCCATGCTGTGTCAGCCAGCTGTGAAACCCGTCATCGCGCTTCCTGCGTAACGCAGTGCATTGTATACACTTACCAATGGATCATCCTTACGTGATGTTGGCTGAGGTACCAGTGGCAGCCCTGCCTTGTCCAGCTTCTGTTGACTCGGTTCATAGTGTTCAATGGGGTACGCATTATTTTCTTCTAATTCAAGCTTCCTCTTTTTATCGATGCTATTACTGGTCATATTCAGGTAGCGGATTCGATGGTGAATGGATCGTTAATTCTGCTGACTAGCCTCGGTCTTCAGTTTTGGGGTAATGCTAGAGGGACGGCCAAGTGCAAGGGAAGAGGTGTGAGGTAAGGAAGCAGGCACCTTTGACTGTGTATAATATATTGAAAATAGACTTTTTCTTATTAACCGACGTCGCAATGAATGACCACCCACCGCAACATCTCGCCCGATTGGGGACGCTATCTCGAATACACAGCTTCCCCGCATATATTGCGGGATAAGATAGTCAAACAACCTTGAAGCTCTGGCTGCTGACGGTGGGCATTGCCGATCTCCACTCACTTCTTACTGATCGACTGGAGACAGTCGTTTGGCTTCGCTAGATAATTCCGCGAAAAGATCTCGCCCGGGTCCGTCATATAGGATGTCCACCCAGGGAAACGAGTGCAAGACATCACTCACACCGCTCCAAGAATCTACTCCGCACGCCATCATACTTGTCCTGAGCCAAGGGTGTAGCCATGTTTTGCTCCCGTCTGTGAACACCGTCAGAGCTCCTAGCATAAGCATCCAGAGTGCGAATTGAGGCGAAATATCTGGGTTCCCGAGATGGGCGAGGGTCTCTCGAAAGAGTGCGGCAAGAAAGCTGGACGATACTGGGACGACCTGCCTCCACTGTACGAACGTGCCGGAGCAGAAGGCTAGCAACCCTATCCGAGTCACTTCATCTAACGAACCTGAAGTGAAGCGCAGATAAAGTAGACGGTACGTGACAAAAACCATTGTATCAAGCAGGAACTCCTTCGGTAACCGACTGTTTACCGCAGTCGCTCTGTTGACTTGCTGAGAGAATTCGTTAAGAACAGCCAAAATATCTTCAAGATCTCGATCTAGACAACCTAATGTGTCATGAGATAGGGCGAAATGCGTGCTGATATAACTATAGTCCGTTATGTGCTGGAATCGGATCTGCGGACAGCGCCAATGCGCACCTGACGGTACAGAATCCTGGAAGAAGAGTGGTACTGTACCGGTATGTAACGAGAGAGAAATATCCGAACTGAATATGAGAATTAGTGACGGATGATATATGTTTGGAGGGATCAAGCAGTAAAGGAAGTTTGAAGATGAAGAAGGCATGGTTCTGGAGTTAAAGGCGGCAAGCAAGTGATACCGGAAGCCTACCGTAAGATTTCGGCCAGCAGCTTATGATAGGGCCGAAAAGTGTCAATACCGCCCCTCAAATAGACGATCCGATGCAGTCCAAGGACATGACACCTTGCTACTTCGAACTCGCCATTTAGGATTGCATGTGTCGCAAGAGCCACGACGACCAGCAAGGTGGAATTTGAGGTGGCAATGTCTTCACCTAGGCGCATACGCTCGCGTAGGATATGCAGGGTCTCAGTGAAATGCGGGGAGGCCCATTCGTTGTTTGGCCGTGTGCTGCGATGGCATAATACATCAAAATAGGCGTTCGCCGAGAAGGCCATTGTGTGCACCCATGCGGCATCCGAAAGCAGGGGCTCCAGCCATCGTATATCTTTTGGAGGCTGATCTATAAATACCTCGATGGGAAAAGTTTCACTTTTTGTAAGGCTAGAAACTATGGAACATTGGCAGCAGCTCCAACGTATTATGTGGTTGGTGAAAGACTTACATTTCATGATGGTGGCAATAGTCGGCACATCCACACCCCCAGCCCAGGGCAGCGATGACAAATCACTTCCTACCTGCCTCGGGATCTTCAAGGAACACATCTCTATTGTCGAGAACATCGAAATAGTTTTTGAAACAGTTCCAGGGAGAGTGAGTCTCCTACGTGTAGGCTTTCGCCGGTCCGGATATGACTTGCCACGGTTCTTGCCGAGCATGACATGGCGTCGAATAGCCTTTCGTATCTCCGGCTTCTCGAATCTATCTTTACTGCCGGTAGATAGGATGAATTGGATCCCTATTGTAGCGTTAGCAGGGAACAAACAAGAGCTATCACAGAATATCTAGGTCTACTAGGAGAACTAGACCGAGAACAGCCTACCCGCAGATTCCATCTTCGGCACGGTATGTCCAATACTGGGAAATTCTAGGCCTTCTCGCGACTCGGACAACGGTAAGATGGAAAGCTGTATTGTCCAGCTCGTACTTGAGATTATTGACTTGAATAGGAATACAATCTGAAGAAAAATTGAAGCGTCTACATGTATGTGCAGGAGTATTCGGGTCAATTCATTATTCATGCAACTCAAAATCGAGACAAAACTAAGTTATGTTTGGTTAGGCCAAGTCGACTACTGCCCCACATGAGATTACTTTCCTCTTTAGGAAACACACAAAACAGTTCATGGTCTTCCTTGCTAGGTTAGGTAACTAGCCTTGGCATGCTAATCCACGTATCGACGAGGTACGATAGATAGGCAGGGGTAATCGTAGATTATAGGGGGTGGGAAAACTTGTTAAAAATCCACCGTTTTGCTCTATAGGCATATGGCACTGTACACCACTATGCCGCAAACAGAAAACAATCTCATCGTCGTCAGCTTCATGAGGCTCATTGAAATAAGCGAGCGAAAGGTGCGAGACTAGAATATTCTCTTGAATGGCTGTGACACTATCCTGATACCATCAGTAATAGGTCTTTCGCTGTCATTTCTATATAGATAGCTAATACAGCAGAATTACAATGGATTTCGATTTCATGGCATCACCCGTGCTCGCCTACAATAGCATTTCAATTTGCTCTAGTGTTTACCGACAACCCCAAAACTTAATCCAATTGTCGCCTACTCCAACTCTAATTGGAAACCATGGTTGGCTCTAAAGACCTTGAACCTTCGACGAGATCATTCGCTAGCATCTTTTATTATAACCAGTTCAAAGCCGAACCCAACTGGCCATCTCCGAATGAAGACCTTTCCGGTAAGACTGCCATCGTTACGGGAGGCAATACGGGGCTTGGGTTCGAAGCGGCGTCTCAGCTCCTCGACTTAAGGTTGTCGTACCTAATTCTCGGCTGCCGTTCCCTCGAGCGCGGCGAGCTCGCCGCCTCCAAACTGCGCAAGCAGCACCCCGCTGCTAGGATCGAGGTATGGCTACTCGACATGATCTCGTATGATTCAGTTCAAGCATTTGCGCGTCGCGTCGATACCGAGTTGCAGAGGATCGACTACGTATTGCTTAACGCCGGGCTTATTCTGATGAACCTCACAAAGGCGCCAGGAACAGGCCATGAGCAGGGGTTGCAAGTGAACTACTTGTCGACCATGTTGCTGGCCCTTCTGCTACTGCCGACGTTGAAGGCGAAGGGCCCGCCGAGGGTTCCCGGACGAGAGCCCGCACACTTGACCATTGTGAGTGCGGCACTTACGCTCGCGGCCAAGTTCCCAAACCGCGACGCCAACCCGCTACTCCCATCCTTCAACGACCCCAAGACGTTCGATCCGCAGGAACACTATCACTCGAATAAGCTACTCGCTCACATGTTTCTCTGGAATCTCGTTGACTATGTGTCTGCGGACGACGTTGTCGTTAATCTAGCAGATCCGGCGTGGTGTAAGGGAACCGGACTGAGCAGAGATGCATCAGCCCCCTTGAGAGCAGGAGCGAAAGTTTTTGGCGCCCTTACCGGACGAACCCAGAGAGTCGGTGCGTCGTGCTTCGTCGATGCTCTAGTGAACAAGGGAAAGGAGTCTCACGGATGCTTCCTTATGAGTTGGCAGATTCATCCGTATGTCATTTGTGCCTCCTCCCCCACAACTTTTCAGTGCTAACTGGTGTGTTCCCCCAGGTTCGCCTCTCTGCTATATACATCCGAGGGTCGTGTCCTGATTCAACGAGTTTGGGATGAAACTCTAGCTGAGCTCGATTTTGCTGGTGTTCGCAAAATCTTGGAGTCTATGAAGAGTTGAATAGAATAATCGGTCCTTGATAAACAGGCGACGTTGATCCCGCATCTTGTATTTTATTTTGGCAATTGGTCGAGATGTATGAATTCTCTTTAATATTTGCAGGCTCGAAACGAATGTAGATAGTTTATTGTGAAGCAAAGAAGTGAATAGACTACTACTAGCGTTGGCAACGACTTGAGCTTTCCCTATAATCCTATTCATGTCGTCCGTCAGGCCTATTGTAACGAACCTCTCAAAGCAAAAATTATCTTGTACGCCACGTTTATGCACCGTTTTTCGCCGACGTCCACAAAGTGCCAAGAACTTTCTTGTGCACGGTTCTTGTAATAATTAGGCTCTTACGTATTTAGCCAAACATATACGGCGCCGTTTGGGGAACCCCACCCTGGGACTCCGGGCCGGAATTGGCATGCCGATAAGTGACGATCCGCCCCCCGCGCTCAATCCCGGTATAAAAACTCAACCTGTATCCGGGTTCTCTAGAATTAGCGAATTTTGGTATCGGGGAACTATTTACATGTCACCATGGGCCTCAAAATGTCTACGGCAAATGCGACAAAATCAGGTGAATCACGAGCTACACTTGATTACACCACTTCAGAGGCGGGCAATCCGTTCGTGGTTGGTTGGTATGCGGACCCGGGTTCGGCAGTATATGACGGACTGTTCTGGGTGTATCCGACATCTTCACACACCTCCGAAGCGCAAACGTACATAGACGCATTCTCTAGTCCGGACTTGATCAATTGGACAAAACATCCCAACGTCCTAACAATAGCTAACGTGGCCTGGGCAACAAAGGCATTGTGGGCTCCTACACCAATCTATCGAAATGGCAAATATTATCTATACTTCAGCGCCAATGACCTTCAAGAAGACGCCGGGAACCTCGGCGGGATTGGAGTTGCGGTAGCGGATAAGCCAGAGGGCCCCTTTGTCGATACAATTGGCAAGCCGCTCATTAGCAGCTATCACAATGGCTCCCAGCCGATTGACCCGTACGTGTTCATCGATGATGTTGATGGAAAAGCTTACATATACTACGGCGGCCATTCACATGCGAACGTTGCTATACTAAACGAAGATATGATTTCCATCGGGACATTTGATGACGGAACAACATTTAAGGAGATTACGCCAAAGAAATATGTCAACGGTGTGAAAATGTTTAAGCGCAACGGTACTTACTATCTTATATGGTCAGAAGGTGATTGGACTGGGCCCAACTATAGCGTCTCGTACGCGATGGCAAATAATCCTCTAGGCCCTTTCGACAGGCTGGCTTCAATTTTACAGCAAGATAGCGCGGTCGCGACGGGAACCGGCCATAGCAGTGTCATCCGTGTTCCAGGGACGGATATCTGGTATATTTTCTACCACCGTCGACAGCTAAGCAAGACGGAAAAGAATCATCGTACACTTGCTTATGATCGCATTTATTTTGAGGAAGATGGCACAATCCGTCCGGTCACCATGCTTGTTAAGGACAACTTCGCTGACGGGGCTATGCTCGACTGGACTACGTACGGCGGAGAATGGTCGGTCGAGAAGCAACGCCTCATAGCGAAGGAAACAAGCGGCGGCATGGCGATGCTGGATACGAACTTTGCGGATCTTGTATTCGATGCGACAGTCGCAACTGTGAAAGGGAATGGACACCCCGGATTGTTGTTCCGCGTGACAGAGCTCTCAGGAGCAACGCACAAATATAAGGGTTACAAGGCTGCTATCTCTCCCTCAGGCGTTATCACTTTAGGCAAAGCCGATCTTGGAGTCTTTACGGACCTGGCTCAGACGAGGATGGATATGGCCCTAGCACAGGAATACCATGTGAGAGTATTGGCTATAGGGAGTGATATCAAGATTTTCGTCGACGATATGGAAAAAGCTAAGATTCAGTTCACTGATGAGTCTTTTACGACTGGAGCCAACGGCGTAAGAACGTTCAATGCAGCTGCGATGTTCGGGTCAGTGTCGGTCGCCAAGCCGCAATGTTTCTAGAGACAGAGACAGATCCCCCAATGATGAACTATGGCAATCTCTATTCACAACAGTGCCAACTGTTTATATGACGTATAATGCAAGCAGTACAGTTGGTAAAAAGAGATAGACCAACATTTATAGGGTTGTAAGTTCCCGAGCAAATAGGCACTGCTGCACTATTACGCCACTAGTTTGGCAGATTCTTTCACACTAAGTGATTTATGTCACTGAAACGATGAGGAATAGAGTATGTCTTTGTTCGTTTAATATAAGCTGAGATAAAGTAATCGATATGGTAGCTATCGTGAGAAGCATGTATCCTGTCTTGTAGCACCAGATAAGTCTAGTACTCATCATAGTACTTGTATACATGCGTGGGAATCTGCTTCCCATTGGCATCGTATCGCTTTGGTAGAACGGTCAACAAGCCATCAACATCCCTTGGCTCGTAATCTAGACCCATAGCGCCAGCCGTCAAAACGTCATGACCAAAAGTCTCCTTGATCCAGTGCGCCACCATGTCCATTCCCGCAACAGCACCTGATCCAGTCCAGAGATTCCCATCGACAACCCACTGTTTCTCCACCGTCCATTTGACCTGTGGGAAACGCTTCTTTACCCATTCGTACTCGACGTGGTTGATCGTCGCGTTCTTACCATCTAGGACGCCAGCCAATGCAGCGACGTATGCGCCGGTGCACTTCAACAATCAGTTTCAATGATTTCCATATGAGTGATATTTGATTCGGGGGGAATGCGGAGCGTTCGAATCAGAGATATGCTTTCAACAGCTTTCCTGAAATTGACAAGAGGAAATCCTAATTACTTACAGTAGTGAAAACTGGCTTCCCAGACGCGACGTGGCGGCGGATGAATTCAGCATACTTCGGATCAAGCTTGAAGTCAACAGGGTTTGGCCCGCCCAGAAGCAAAATATCCAGCTCCGGGCATTCATCAACCGTGGTGGTCGGCACGATCGTGACGTGGCTTGAAAGGAGAGCAACAGGCTCCTTGGTGAGCCCGACATGATGGAATACAACTTTCGGCGCTTTGGAGAAGGTCGTTTCATCTATCGGCGTATAAACCTTGACTGACCAATTGCCGAATTAGAGTTATTCTGTTTATTGAACGGAGGGCAGAGTTCGTTGGAGTTTCTAGAGAATTGCGTTGGGAAAGTTGACTTCAAGGATATCACCTACGGGCATCTAAGATGTGTTGGCTTGATGAATTGATGAGGTCAGTTGGCCCAATTACATCTATCGCCTGATAATTGTAGATAGGGGCGCCGATAGTGATGCTTCGTGCCATTTTTTTCGCGTTTAGGAGTGATGGGATACAAGAGACTGTTAATCGAATAAGAACTCCAGGGATGAGGAGAAAGCTGTCTGGATTTATGGTGAGCCTCGAGCTTAATCTAAAGTTCCCCCCTGATCCTTTATATACTGTCTCAGCCGAATATCTGGACATGGTTTACAATTCTGGTGGTGCGGTTTGTAAGCTTCACTTGGTTAATCCCCGAGCTGCAGCGGAATTAATACTTTAAAGTCTTGTTCGACTTATCCAACCCCATTATCATGCTGGTCATAACTAGATGGACAATCATACATCAGCCAATACGATCATTGGCATTAACACAGCCACTAATAAACTTTGGCCGCTACACCTATAGGCTATGGTGGGACTGCAATGAGCCGCATTATGTTATCGCCGTCGTGCTACGCTCCGCGCGGAACTTACTTATTATCTATATTTCTAACATCACCAGATTATTCAGCGGCGGTTCTATGTTCTTCCGTAGCTTAAAGAAGAATCTTAAGCCATGCATGTACTCACACACTGAGCGGTTAGGAGGAGCGAGCAAAGCACCGTTGGGCTATCTCTGAACGAAATATACACAACCTATATGAAGCTACGAGACATTTTCCATGCCTGCAAAATATCTAGTGGATGATCAAAGCCCAGCAGGTACTCACGGCGAAAGATAAACTGGTCGTAGAGTGCGGACGAGCAGGGATACTGAACGCGATGCGACAATACTAGTATAACGCCTTGACAATTTTTAAGGAATGCTTTTTCTAACAATATCAATTCAATCAATTGATGCATCGTCGTTACTATCTGTCCCCTAAATTCTCATGAATCCCCACGACACTACATAGGTACAAACCATCAACTATCCCGTCACAGTTCTAGTAATCTCCGGTATTATTGCATATCGCTATTGGGCAAAAGACACCCTAATTAGGCTGCAAGGGTTGCATTATGTCTATATACCTGTGCCCAAAGTCTTCAGTCCCCAGGCTTGATTAGTACATAGGACACTTTGTCTCTCAGACCGAAAGCCGTTGATCACCCGATACACCCGACGGGTTACCCGACGGGCGCCCGCCCGTTGCCCGCCCGATATATGTTTTGAGAAAATCTTCGCCCGCCCGATTCGCCCGGTGATTACCTCACATCCACCCGGACCCGGGCCCGTCGGGCAGCCAAAAGTCTCGCCCGCCCGCCCGATGAACCACTCTGCCGCTTTTGCTGTCAGATTTAAGGGATATAAGTTTATTCGGTATATTGACTAAAGGGGTATCCAATGGCGGACCCATGTCAGGATGACAGGGGCCCCCATACAATTCTGCCTACAGACGCGGTCACCGCAACATGAAACCAACATCAACAAGAGGATCAAGACAATACATTCAACCCAATTGCATGCCATCGCTTATATCTGACAGTTATGTCAGTAGGTATCGCGACATTAGGGGTGAGCTAAATTAGCTCCAACTCCGGGTATCCACCACCCAATTTACTAGTAGATCCCCCAGGGGCAGAGCAGACTCTGCTCAACAACAATATACACTTCTGAATCTCCAAAAATTGACTGGCTCGCTTATTCTGACAAAACCCTTAAAAAAGAATTCATGTCATCAAATAGCCTAGCATCAACTACGATGAGGCATCAGGTTCAAACCCCGACGGGGTGGTTGCGACTGTAAAGACTAGTGCGCTGACAACGGCCGCAGTGGCAAGAATTGAGTAAGTCAGTGTGATACCTCATTTCTGGAAGTCTGGTCGATTTGCGTTGTCCTTGTTATTCCCGCTGCCTCCTCGTCGGCCAGGGCAGTACCAGTCTTGGCTGCGGATACGGAGGTATTGAGTGCTGTCTCGCTCAGTTCATACAGCCATGGCTGCGTCGAATCACGACTCGTTCGGGGCACGGCGCCGGGGCGCTTGTCTGATCTCCACCTCCCCCACGTTATGATCGACAATGGCTTGCTGGATTGCGGATCCTTGTCGACACTGTTGATATCGCCCCCACGAACCCTCGAGATGAGTGAAGTGAGGGAGCGGAAGAGTGCGCCGTTTATGATGTATACTCTAGCGAAGGAAACAAACGCCGGTGTTGAGCCGACTGCGATAGAGACGTTATTTTCGACGATACTGATGATAGTCGGACAGGTTAGCGAAAAAGGGAGACTATGATACTTTAAAAAGGACCAGTTTGATGCTGAAGAGCCAAACTTACCACCATACGAACGTCTGTGTGCTTGCCCACGTGGAATCGCTTTCGGAATGCACGAGTATGATGAGGTATCTCAGTGTCACAAGACCAGCTATCACGGCCCTACGTGGTGTGGCATGTTAGTGTCCTGTCGTAAAAGACATGAATAAGTTGGTCTAAGTGTACAGGGGATGCTACACTCACAAGAAGCCTGTAGCGAAGACTGCGATGATTTGCAAACGTCTTTTGGAGGTCATCTGGAGTCTCCAAAGGATGGGAAGTGGTAGAATGAAAAGGTACAAGTCAATTAAGATGGTGACGGGGCCTTGAACAAGACCAGTTGGGGCCGTGTGCAGGGCCGATCCATTAGTGTAGAGCTCCTCCCAGGTTTGATTACCGTGAGGGATACTATAGTATACGAAAACGGCTACCAAGGCACCGTAGAATAGGAAGTCGAAGACGAGGCCAGCCGCGACTGCAATACGCATCCATCTAACATTACTGAACAGCTGCTGATAGAGCATGAGAATCGAGCCTTTAATGAAGAAACGCGCAATCTGATTTAGCGTTTCCTCGGCAAAGACTTGCTGCGAAGTTCGGACTTGGTCAGATATATATGAAATTGAATGATGGAAAGTCATCAGTAAGGGATTGACCCTTACTTTAAGATAAGATGCATCAAACAAGCATGCTGGCACATCCCAGAGGTGGCGAGCAAATCTTAGCACTGACCCCAAGCGTTCGGTCTCAGTAAGTGACAGCGAGGCCGGTGATAGACGAGGCGTCACTTACTAAGCAAGTTGTTGATGGTGTATGCAAGGGAAGAAAGGTAACCCAAGACAGCGAATGCTATCCAACGCTGGTGAGTATACGTGAATTCCGTCATCAAAAAAGGGACAGGGGAGAATATTGGACACAACAAGCGACATTGCACAAGAGACAGGACGTGTCTGTGCACGCTGCGTTGCTGAGTTGATTGACGTACAATCCGACCACCTGAGGTGATGAAGGTTATGCCACAATCTCCCCGCCAGGATCACAGTAGCGGCCAAGGTTGTGATAACACTAGCTGCAATCAAGTCTGGCGCAAGTGTGACTGGGTTATCGAGATTGTAGACACCAGTGGGAGGCGCTGCGGCAGGGGTTCTGCAAAGGTCTTGCGGCTCGGACATGATTGTTTCTTGTCGACAGATTGAATCATCGATCGCTGGTAGGGCAAGTACAGATGCGCTTCGGAGCAGCGAAGGGTGCGATCAAGAGCAGTATGTAGGCTCGTTCGTTCCTGTGTTGACATGTGAGGGGTGAGAAGGGCCGCTTAAACACTTAACCAGAGCCGCGATTGATAGGACAAACTGCAGGCAGCACGCAACACTTGGGAAGAGAGCCTTAATCCCTATCGCAAGGTTTTGGTACATTCTTTGCCTCGTAGAGCGGGAGGGGTACTCAGCCTGACTGGCCCCTACATAGCTACCCCCACGTTGCAATCGCTTCCATGATGAGCATGGAGAGTATGGTAAGTACGACGACATAAATAGCCTGATGAAGTGAAGCGAGACGCTATTGATAAATGAGAAGATAGCTAGTGAGTGTGAGCTGTTACGTCGGTCTGTATGTGACCCCTCACTGTAGGAATACCTAGTGTGGTTGCGCGGAGTATTTATATTCAGATGCTTGTGAATGTCTACTTGTCTTGGAAGGTTGGGGTACCTATTACCACCCCACGCTGTGACAGAGAGCCACTATGAACGAACGGTCGCCTAAGAAGGACTTCGCGATCTTTTGAAGGCAACAATGGTATCATCGCGTGGCACAACCGACGATCTCCATACACGGGTCCGAGATACTCGCGGATCCTCCAACCTGCACGTCCATTCTTCAAGCACATTAACCAATAGGAGCTTGGCTATCATGGACGCATAGAAACGCCCAGGGCTTTCGAGGTAGATGAAATCAGTGATCCCAGACTTGTGAAAACTTCAGGTACACCGGTACTCACCACGCAGTCTTCCCGAGTCCCCATATAGGCCACCCAATACTGGCAGTGGTAAGGCTGGATGGTGTGTCCCTGTCCCTAAGTCGTTGGTTCGTCGGTAAGAATCGAAAGGCATCGAAGACGTGGGGGCTGTTGTAATGAGTCGCATCGTTCATCATTGCCCGCTGCGGTACGCACACCCAGTCGCCAGCAGCGAGTGACGATATTCCATCGCTAAAGGTGTAAGGCTTGAGAGCCTTGCGACGAACCGTCACTGCAACGAAAGTTGAAGCATGTCCCGGGCCGTGCTCCGCTTGGAACCGTAACCATATTTACGGTGTTGATGGCGTCTTACCTGCATCAGAGTTGGTGCAACGGATTGATTCCCGGAGGAAGCTGTCCAGCAGCGGGAGGCGCGCCTCCACGTCCAGACGTCCGTCTCCACCGCAAGAAGCGCGAGCTGCGGCGATCTCAGCCTGTAACGGCTCGATGCATTCGTCGTGTATGCATAAGTCCTCGATAGCATAGGTTGCAGTCTATAAATCCTTTAGTTTCGATACCACCCACACAGATACCATGCGATCCAATGCAAACTCACCATGGCGAGTTGGTGCACAGAGCCAAACCACACCGCCATGATCTCCCCAACCATTCGTTCCGTGGACCACTGTGTCTTGCGCGGCGACGTATCGATCAGCCATTGCACACAGTCGACCTGCCAGCACATGTAACAACAGTCACATTCGTAAGTCTAGCAATCGGCGGAGGAGCAAAACAGAAGCCCGGCGCATCGACTTACCTGGGCTGGAGAGTCTTCCCGGCAAGGCCCATCCCGCATTTGCAACCGTTTGGCGACTACAGGCTCCAGATACTGGGAAATCGTCCGCGCGGCTCTATGCCGCTTCGTTGCCACTGCCGCAACGAATCTTGGTGGTTGACGTCACATGTCAGATCATCTGTCCTGCAGCCGTCGATACTAAGCATACAACTTACGGACGCAAGAATCCTGGCGTGATACGTAAAAATTCGGCGGCAAATATCACAGCCTGGGGGAATTCGAGTGCAGCCTCCACGAACGTCGCATTATTGCCTAGTCGGGGTGATCATATGTGGTAAGCAACATGATTCAATGACAAAAGGCAGGAATGCTCATAAGGCGGAGGCCTACATAGCTCTTCGCCAAAGAAGACGAAGCAGTTGACGTTGGTGACCGTTCTCTTAACCATGGGGAAAATCTTGACGCGGGAAAAGCCTAGCAGATGTTTGGATCGAGGTCAGCATCGTGAGGTTTGCGAACACGGGAATCGGGGACATGACGGCAAGACACAAGACAGAACAGACAGCACATACCGTCACGGTCCAGCCTACCGAGCTCCGTGCTGAGAGTAGTTTGTAGGATCCGCTCAAAGTTAGGTTGCAACGCGGGCAAGTGCGCTGTCAACAGACTGCGTAGGGCGCGGACGAATCCCGTCCCCTCTACGCCTCGCTGATCTTGCCACTCGAAGCCATACATGGTGTATCTTGGCTGCAAGAGCTGGGGTGGAATGATTAAAAGGCGAGTTGCAAGGAAGTTGGCCGTCTCGTGCATAGACGTCTCATGATGGCAGCGGAAACAACGAAACCAAGGGACTTACTTCCTTGGCCACTGCATGGAGCGAAAGTCTATCCAAGGGTGCATCTACTAGCTCTCTGATCAACTCGGGAGATGTAATCAGCAGGTGGTTGTTGGAAGGTGTGGTAATGGTGAAGGCATTGCCTTGCGCCTTTTCCCCAAGTCGCCATGTCAGCACTAGTACTGTACAGCCTGTCCCCCCTTTTTGGAGAAGGGGCCTCACCTTCTTGTATGCATTCTCGATTATTTGAGGGCCGCGGATAAGATAGAAAATGCCAACAAGAGGCCTGCGAAGACCAAGCGTAAGATGACCAAGAATCGTGCCTTGCTACTCTATCAAATCCCCGGTCAGCCCACAAACGAGGGAGATTGGAACTCGGGACAAGAGATGAGCGATGACCCGACCTTGAGACTGGAGGTATAACGAACGGCCAAAACCAGCATGGCTAGCAAAAAGACGCCAGGCCATGGCCTCATGTCGTCGACGATGAGCATAGTTGCAGCCATCTTGAAGTCCATTTTCGTAGCGATGCAGCTTCTGGCAACTATCCCTTCTGACATGATGCCCCAGCTTTTATATACTTCACCAAAGTAATCACAGTTCTCACCGAATCTTGGCCACAGATTTGGGGGCTTGATGCGACCATGCTATGCACACAGTGGCATTCAATCCCCTACCGTACGACCCCATCCATCACTGACTCCGTTGTTACATCGGCGGTGATCGCACTCCTGGAATGGCTCTTCAAATATATGTCGTCTGCAGAACATAGAGACACACAACAGCACCTTCGAATGACTATCGCTCACCATGTCAACGTTGTTGACTTCGCTGCCCACCCCCGCAGCCTCATGGGCTGTGGCCATTGACGCAGTAACCGGATTTCGTGCGCCTCTCGTGAGCATCATGCTTGCCCTCTTCGTCACAATCCTGCTTTGGCGGCTTTGGAGGTTCACGATTAGCCCGCTCTTGTATCCTGATGACCCCAGAGAGTTGCCATACTGGGTTCCATTCTTGGGTAAGCTGAGGGAACTGGCTTTCTCATTTCAACTCAGCCAATGCTGCTTCTTAGATGATAACACATCGTAGGACATCTACAGCCGTTCTTCCAGAACTCGAATGCCCTACTCACGCGAGCCAAGTATGTTCCCAACGTCGTAACAATATGGGATAGTGAATACTTATTCAGCTTTATAGCTCGTACTTCGGCAACACGAGGGAGCCGTTTGCACTCACAATTGCCGGGTCCACCAGTTATGTTGTCACCAGGCCTAGGGATGTTGCTGAGGCGTATAGGAACAATTCCACGCTCTCCTGGAAAGAGTTCCTGTTGGAAATGATGCGAACTCTTGGAAACAACCAGGTTTGCGTCAAGGCGGTTGCCGAATCACTGCCTCGGGACAAGGCTGGCTTCCCTAATCCCCATGGCAAGTCTCTCATCACATTAGCTCGGGATATGCACATTTACCAGCTTCATCCGGGCAACCAGCTCGATGATCTCGAAAGTAAAATCCTCCATTGGTTTGAGCGTCACCTAGATCCTGAAGCGATGGCCCAGAAGTACGGCAGCCGTGGGGCGAAGAACGACAAAAAATTCGTTCTCACTGTGCCACTTGTGCAGTGGTGTTCGGAGTTTTTCACACTCGCCACCCAGGAGGCTTATTTCGGGCCCGAGCTGGCGGAAATTGACCCACACCTACACCATGCTTTCATCCTGTTTGACGAACTCAGCTATCAGATTCTCTATCAGTATCCGGGCTTCCTTGCCGGCAAGATGCGTGCCGCCAAGGCTCGGGTCCAACACGCGATGAGTGCTTTTCTTCAACTCCCGAGCAGTGGGCGCAGTCGTCAAGCCTGGTTCACCCAAGCGTTCGAGTCTGAGTGCAGGGCGCTGGGAATCGACAGCGAGCAGATCGCGATCATGTTCTTCACGGTTTGTACGTTGATCCCCTCAGGAAGCACTATGAAGCCCATTCCCCTGCAATCAACTCCTGTGTGTGCTGACATGATGCATTTCATTAGATTGGGGGGCCACGACGAACACGCGCAAGGCGGCGTTCTGGCTCCTTGCGTACGTCATCGACACACCCGGGCTGCTTGCTGCGCTTCGAGAGGAGACGGCCGGGGCGATGGACAAGGCCGGTCACCTTGACCTAGGGATTCTCCACGACGCTCAACAGAATGGGTGTTTCGAGGCGGTCTGGAACGAGACGATTCGCATGTCGGCGTACGCGGCCTCGGTGCGCTACATTGCTCGCGACACTATCATCGGGGGCAAGGTGCTCCGCCAAGGCCGGCGCCTCATGATCCCGTATCGGCAGCTTCACTTCGACGAGAACGTGTTCGGACCCGAGGTAAACGAATTTCGGCCGGCGCGTTTCGGTTTCGACGTCTCTGGCAAAGAAAAGAACAAGAAGCCAGAGGGGTTGGGTCTAAAAGCCACCACGGGAGGAGACAGCTGGCGCCCGTTCGGTGGTGGTGTTACGCTGTGCCCCGGTCGATACATCGCAAAGCGCTCAGTGCACATATTCATCGCGCTCCTACTGAGCAGGTACGACATCAAAAGCGTCGGATCGAAGGCTGTGCCAGAGGTGGAGATGAGAAGGCCTGTATTTGGTATCATGTCGGTGAAGGAAGATGCAGAGCAGGTCAGGGTGGAATTGACTGCTCGGAAGTAGGCACACCTCCGTGTTTGAAGTCGTTGTTGGTGGTCCGAAATCTAATTCTGAAGATTCTTATTGGTTGATAGCCCGTAGCGTACTGTAGCGTTAAATATGAAAGCATCCGCCTGGCAACAAATCCGAGCCTTCGCCACAATCACAACTTAAATACTTGCATTATATAAATTTAACTAGCACCTACCTACCTACATGTAGATACTAGAAATGAGTGTATGGAGAAAACAGTAAGTATAGTCATGCAGTAAAGAGATCTCAGATTGATATACTTATGGAGACACTAACTTTGGCCAGCTGTATTTTTAGTGCTCATACGGAGTAATTGCAGTAGTCCCAGCGCCAATACAACCACCCTCTACTTCCAATCTTCCAGCATCGTCTGACCCTGTTCCAGCTGCGTATATCGCACACTATCGCGCCAGATCATCTCTCCCTTCTTCACATCTCGGGCCTCTTCGGCCGTTTCTACGAGTAATGTGCCCTCGAAATAGGCCTCCCGGACCACCGACACGTCCATTGTGGCGCGCATGACGTCGCGAGCGGACCGTGCCGTGGTGCGCATTTTCACGTTGGATTCGGGATATAGCCACATGAGAATGTGTCCCATCATTGGCATGATGACCCCGTGCAAAATGTTGCGGCCGATCCAGTCGCCGCGCCGTGCCATACCCTGTGCACTGGCCATCGAGCCTGGGTCGACTCCGATTGTGGTAATGTTATTGAGGAGAGGGTCCGAGTTTAGACGTCGTTGTATCTCGCGTCTGTTTTGCCAATCGCCCCTGTCAGCATGGGGGAATACACAGTTGGGGGGTATAGACGAACATCATGGCAACAAGACAGAATTTGGCTGCTCCATAGCGCCGCAAACCGCTGCGTGGGCCTGAATCGTCCGCTCTGGTGCTCCAAGTCCCAAAGGCAATCGGGTCAATGTTATCGCCGGTAATGAATGGCCTCCATCTGTTATCTGGGTCTTTGTACATGCCCAATGTTTGGGTTAACCAGTCATCGTGGTTGTGCACGTCGCTCCCAACAACGGTGATCCGCCCTACTTGGCGGTCCATGCTCTGCAGGAGCATCACTGTAAGCAGCCAGTGACCGAGATAGTTAGAAATGAACGCCATGTCGAAACCGCCCTCCTCCGTCCACGTCTGGGTCTCGAACTCGATGAATGCGGCATTGAGCACAAGGGCGCGGATTAAGGGGGTCGACCCTGTTGAAACGTGTTTGTTGATTGTAGTAGCTGCTTGTCGGACACAGGCGAGGTCGGCCAGGTCCATAGAAAGAACCTCGTAGGAGACTTCTTTGCCCGCTGCTTTCAATGCAGACTTGAGTCGGGTGTTGGCTGCGGAGCTGTTTCGGACCGTGAAGATGGAGTGGTAGTCCTCTAGCTCCGGCGAAGAGACAATGTATCGAGCAATGGCACTACCGAGGTAGCCATTGGCACCTGTCACAATAATGGTTCCCTTCTTATGCGCTGCCATGCCGGCGGAACGATGGAAGAATTGCCCCGAGCTTGAATGAGTCCTCCGACGAAGAGACCTACTCGCACAATGCTTTCGAGAAACGCGTAGGGGTAGTGGCCGGGCTTGGAGACGCCTTTACCAAAGGTCAAATGGTTCTGCCAGTTGAGTGAGCGGACTGCTTACACTGTGAACCGCAAGGAAACAGCCACCGTGCGGCCAGAAAGATACCCATCACACGTTGCTTCATCGGCCGTGTGCGTAGCATTGCAGGCCGGCCCCCGCCCAACTGCTCCAGCCGCAGACAACACCCCTCGCTTTCGCCTGCCCATGACCTACTATATCTTCAACACGACTGCAACACCACTCACAATGCTGTAGGTGTTGTTGCAACATTTGGTCGCCGTCATGTCGCAATGCACATGTTGCATATTGCTCCTTCAGCCGGGGTCGTCATCCTCGACAGGTTCGTTTGTGGCGACCGGTATGCTGACTACCACCCAGGTTAGCCGATCAATCACGACTCGTTGAGTGTCTGGGTCAAGGGTACTGGGCATAGCGCACGCTTGCGAATTCCCAGTCGTCTCTCACTTTTCAAGCTGTGCATTTGTGCGTTGAAGCCACTGTACTTTTTCCAGCAACGACTATTAAGCCATCTTCGCAGTTCTCGACACGCTTGATCTATGGCACAGCTTGACCAGTCTCGGCCCGCTGAGGTTTTGTTGGGATATTTGGTCAAACTGCTTCACAATGTCCCCGTGCTACTGGGGCTCATCGCTGCGACGTACGGCTTTCTGCGATCAATCATCTGGCTCACTCACGATGCCCAAGAGCCGCCAGTACTTGTGGAGGGCCTTCCATTCATCAGCCCGGCGATCGGAATGATGGTGGAGAAGCAGAATATGTTTACGAGACTCTGGTAGGTCACAATTCTATTTGTCTGCCCTCATTTTGGCAAAAAAGTACTCATAGTTCTTCAACAGGCGAGAGAACCGTCACCCCATCTATACCCTACGGCTTCCCGGCAAACGCATATACGTTGTGAATTCCCTCCCACTCTACCAGGTCATTCAACACAATGCCGACATCTTGTCTTTGGATGTGGTCAACGCTCACATAGCTGATAAGATCATAGGACGCGGTGTCAGCACCGTAGGGTCCAGCCTAGTGCAAGACTTCAGTAGTCCAGCCAAGGACGGCGCCGTTTGGGGTTTGAGAAAGACTATATACCCTCTCATATTCCCCGGCCGGCCTGGCCTTGAGGAGCTTAATCGAAATGCCTTCATTCTTATGGAAGCGGGGGTGACTGATCTAGCAACCAGGGGCCAGACCACCATAAGGCTGTATGCCTGGCTAAGTCACCAACTTTTTGTCGCGTCTCTCGGCGCCGTTTATGGACCCAACAACCCGCTTCTAAAGACTGAAAATGAGTCTGCCTGGGGGTAAGTCCTCATCCTTTTGGATACAGGTCTTGGCTGGACGCTGACTAGTTCTCATGTCAGTGAATTCGAGAAGGGGATATTTTTCTTGATGGCAGACGTCTTCCCGAAAATTTCCGCTCGCAAGGCAATACGTAGCCGCGAGAGGCTGGTTAAGGAGCTAGAAGAATACCTCAGAAACGGTGGCCAGCACGAAGCATCTTCCTTTGCCCAGGCTATCTTGAATCACTTCGCGCAGTATGGGCTCGGCTCTTCGGACCTAGCTCGCGGCGAGCTCGGGAACATCACCGGCATCGTCACGTCGTCGATGCGCTCCGTTTTCTGGCTTCTTTACCACGTCTTCTCAGACCCCAGGCTCCTCGCCCTCTGCCGAAATGAAATTCAACAGCTAGCCCGCAACGACGGCGAGACTGGGGAAGTTGACCTTGCTCACATCATGACTGATTGTCCCATTCTCCTTGCCACGTGGCACGAGGTTCAGCGCGTGAATGCCGACCCTATCTTCTCACGCGTGGTGATGCAGGACTTCCTTCTCAACGGGCGCTATTTACTCAAGAAAGGCTCGTCGGTTTTGATTCCGGCTGGTGTGATCCACCAAGACAGTAGGTTATGGGGACTCACGCCGTCGGCCTTCAACCATGAGCGATTCATCGTGGATGGGAGAGTGAAGCAGCGATCCAGTGCCGTGCTAACCTTCGGTACCGGGGCGAGCATGTGCCCCGGCCGGCACTTTGTGAGCGTCGAGGTTCTCCAGCTTGTAGCTATGCTGATTTCGCGGCTTGATATGCGTCCGGTCGGTGGCGAATGGAAGACGCCCCGCAAACACCTAATGTTGAACGTAGCGTTCCCGACGCCAAAACCTGACATTGAGGTCGAGGTGTTACCTAGGAGTGGTGTAGATTGGCGCTTCACTTTCTCTGAGAGTCGTTCGACCTCCGAGGCCCACGCCTGATCATCTTACTCTCCAATATCAGTAGCGCTTGCCCGGCAAGGAAGCTGGCGCTTCTTTATGTTCGATCCAGTTGCGACACATCAAGTAGTTCTTGTTCTCACGCAATGGTTCTAAACCAGCCAAGGATCATGGGGCCTGCAATCGCACTGTGGGCCACACCATTGCGGCTTTAGCTGTAGACTGAGTACTGGTACGAAGGTGCAACTCAAAATTGACCATGATGCCAAGAAATGGCTTATAGTGCAAATGAAATAAAATGCGTACGGTCTGGCGGCGGAGCGGGCAATATTTCGGGCCGCCAACGGTCTGCAAAATATTAAAGCCACTAAATGTACTATAGCTATAGCGGGGATAAGCACCCTAGTCTAGAGATCTACAAGTGTAACGCTCTGCCAGCTCTTTTGACGGTCTGGCAGCTCTAGAATTGCTATTAACTTGCACTGTATGCCAATGCTTGGCGTCATGGTCAATTTTGAGTTGCACCTTCGTAACCTTAGTTTTTGCTTAGTCATACTTCCTTCGCTAAAAACGAAGGCATACACAGGTCTAATCACATACTAGTCAGCCGCCAAAGAAGAAGAAGAGCAGGACGAAGCAAGCTACGAGAAGGTCGTATAAACAAGCTCCAATGCTACCAACACCAGCAGACAAGCTTGATCAATATTTATGGGAGCCATTAATTAAGGTCGAGCGATATGCCAGAGATCCCATAGCTTAGTGGGAAGAGGTTGGGTTACATCGATTACCGAGGCTTTTTTATATCGCTGTGGACTTTTTAACAATACCTTTGTCAACGGCCGAAACGGAGCGCCAGTTTAATAGCGCTGGAGCTATGGATTCACCAAGAAGATCACGCACTTCACGCCATGTTTTCGCGGCCTCTCAATGCATAAGGTCCTGGTCCAAGGCGGGAATATATCAACCAAGATTGCCGCTCGAACTCCTCGACAGGACCGACAATAGTTGGCTTGAAAATCTGGACCAAAAGCTTCGGAACATGGGATTATCCAATTAGTGCTTTAAGACGGAGCTGTTCCGCAGCGAGCGACCTCAACCGAAGTTCGAGTCTGTAATTACCTAATATTGGTAACGCCGATATCGCTAATGGAAGAGGTCGTGGGCGCCTAAGTACGAATATAAGACCCACCTGTACAGCTCTCTAGCGCGAGCTCGTGTTCCGGGGTTACTCAACACTTGAACTGTCTATTATAAGGTACTGCAATTGAGCAGTGTGAATATTGATTTTGTAGATGAGATAGAGGTAATTGACATCAGTTACCCGTGCGGGGTCCTTATGAATACTGTCCTTCGTACCTCTACAGTGCAGTACCAACCACATTGTATTGAACCTTGATAGTTTTAGATATGTTACACTAGTCTCAGTACTAAACCCACTCTAGCAGGCGCGGTCGTACGATGTTTGGCTAACGACGTGGATGAGTCATGGATCCTGGGCATCTGGATGGTGCCTGATTTAATCTAATCAATCAAATCTTATCAATCAGATCTCATCTCCAGACTCGCTCTCTCCGCTTTAGGCATGTACTTCTTTTCGGGGCGAACGGCCAAATGCAAATACCAAACGAGAAACTCGATGTATAAATATACGTACATGCCCATTCATGAGGATCGTTTATAGTAGTCATTAAACTACTCCGATTTTCCAAGTAAATACCACCATCAAGACATCAAGATGTCGCAGCCACCGATGGAAACAATGGTAGATGCCATCGGATCTGCATTTCGCTCCGAACGGCTCACGTATCGAGCCATCGAAAATAACGAAGCAGATAACAGCTTTATCTTCACCCACCTCACAGATCCGGTGACATGGGCCTTGTCAAACCCGTCGATTCATCGCCCCGTCAGCAAGAAGATGAGTGATGAGAGGAACGTCTCAGGAGTACGCGACTCCGTATTAGCGGTGATGATTTGCATAACTGGCGACTCTCCAGCATCTTCCGAGCCTATTGGGGGCTTATGGATTTCCGAGGCGAAGCCCTACCAACGCCGAGGCTCACTCGGTATTCGAATTTCGCCCGCATATCAGGTCAGTAGAAATGGATTGCTATTGCCCACCACTTTACCATTGTCCATTTCACCGAACAATCTTCCTATTTTAGACCTCGAGTCTACTGCCTTACTCATCTACTATTCATAAGACGTCAAGACAAGAGGCTAACTAGCAATGGCGTGCATGGAATAGAACAAAGGCTACGGCTTCGAAGCAGTCAATTGGGGAATGGACTGGGCATTTAAATGGGGAGGGTTTCACAGCCTAGCATTAGGCGCGTCCCTCTATAATGAAAGGGCCGTAGCTGTGTACAAGAAGGCAGGCTTTAAGCAAGAAGGTGTAAGCAGGGAGGCCGTTTACAGGGACAGGAGGTGGCTTGATGTTGTTCAGCTGGCGATTCTTGAGCATGAGTGGGAGGAACTAAGAGGTATAAAGAATTAGATCGACTTCTAGAATCGTCGAATCATACTGCTTTGGGAGCTAGGTTCTATGTAGCCAAAACTGAGAGCGAAGCCAGTCTATCTAGAGCTAATGGGAGCCTTGATTAGGTCAACCACCTTAATGGAACCATATGTAACTATGGTTGGAAGCAATATTCATAGACGAGATGAAATCAAGGCGAAGATTTTAGATGCCAAGGTGTGCTTGAATACGTCGGCGTTGGCTCTTCTGATAATCGTGATGGCGGTTTTGTTATTGATTCTATTTAAGATTCAAAGATGCTATTAATTTCATCCTTAGTTTATATACAACAGCTCCATAATTGCCAATATCCTACAATATCCGCACCACCGAATAATAAAGGTTGATCAACAGACTATGCATTCGTCCCAACGCCGTGGTGAAGTATCATTCATGGCTCGGCCTTGCTTCTCCAGATCTGGGTCCTTCCGACCAACGAACTCCTTATGATTCCAAAATTCATTGCTGTCTGGTCCGCCCTCCGGCTGCCTCCACTCGGACCGAACTGGGTATGGTGATTTATCAAACAGCAGGCGCAGAGAATATCGCGTGGCCCCTCGCGAGGAAAGATAGGCAGGTTCCATGAAATGGCCTCTCTCCATTCTGACTTTAAACAGCTTTGGTTCGAATGCGTCGTCATGGAGGCGGCTTTCGTTGAGTTTAGCATAATCCTTCTTCGCTTGGGGTGGTACCCATTCTGGCAGCCGTTTGGCGAGTGTTATTTCCAGCTCAAGCTCGCCTAGAAGGTGAGGCTCGTTGGGCCGGGGTTCCTCGTTAGTCTTAGATGGTTGCTTGGTGCTCTTCCAATTAAGTTGTGCACAAATGAATTGGCAAAGTTCAACTCGGCACAATAGCTTGGATCGGTCAGCAATACCGATACTGGAAGAAAGTATGCAATCGGCTATTCACTTACCTCACCAGTGCCGTCGCTATTGAATTTTATGGATTGGCCTTCTTGGTAGAAATGCCAGCGGTTTTCGCCGCAGAGTATTGCGCAAAGTGCTTCGTTCATCTTAATGGCAAGATGTTCAAACAATGTGTTCAAGGACAACCCGGAAGCTTGCCAAGCTCTAGTGGAGCCAAGACGCCGATAGCAAAACAAAGAGCTGACGACTACGAGGAGAGGGCGAACTAGGACCGCCGCATCGCTACAATGAGTCAGCAGAAGCCTTCGTATTGAGTGTTCAGTTTTGCATTATAGATCACACCCTCTTTATCATTAGCAAGACCCCCATTTCTGCTCCCTTTACAGTTTCTTTTCCATTCTCTATTCCTGCTTCATGCAGCAATCGCTCTATCTCCCTTCTTTGCAGCCGTACTACGTCTGCTTCTGTGTCTACCTTCTCTTTGTTGTCTTCTCTCCACCTTACAACAGTGCTAGTCGTACCCAGCATCGCCTCGAAGGTGTCCAAATCTACATCAGGATGCCCTCCTGCAAGGAATTCGTCACCTGGAAATGCCCTATCTGCTCCCGTTCCCCATTCAACCCTATAAAGGGACCCTTCATCAAAACCTGATACGGGCGGATCGACACTCCATGGCATTGGTAGGTTTACGTATAGATCCCGTGATAATGTGCTTCCATAACGATAATACCCTGAGAGATGATCTCTTCGAATCGCGTCTACCGCCTCTCGAATAGCAACTACGTTAGGCACGCTGTCTGCGAACTGGGAGCCCTTGTGAGTCCAAAGCCCTACACTCCCGCCCGACTTGAGGACTTGCGCAGCACGAGCCCAGAACGCAGGCAAATTGAACCAGTGGGCAGCAGTTGCGGCGATAAGGAGATCTACACTGCCGTCTTCAATCCCAGAAAGGTCTTCGGCGCTGGAGACTGCGAAACGGATGGGCTGACCACTTCCGGTCGTTCCGCCGAGATCAGTTGCGCTACCGATCATCCCTTCTGAAGGATCTAATCCTATAACATGCTGAAAGTGTGTACCGAGTGTACGAGCGGCAGTGCCAGGCCCGCATCCGACATCAAGGAGAGTGTCTAGCTTGCCACCGCTGGATACGTGTTTTTCGAGTAGGGTGCTATACAGCGTGGGATGATAGTCGAGGCGGAACTCGGCATAATTAAACGCCGCGGCCAAAGTGAAGGAACGGAAAGTTTGTTCAGAAGACATAAGAGGAATTTGAATAGACATTATAGTTAGCGATCGCATATAGTTGAGGCGCTGAGGCGCTGATCTTTATGTACAAGAGCATAAGATGATTGAACGAGAAAGGAAAGATTTGACAATAAGTAAAGCACTTCAAACCCAGAAACATACTCAATCTACGGCCCCACTAAAGTTTAACTACCCCAGATATGAAATGAGATAACCTGCGTAAAAGCCGACTTATGCCCGAACAATATTCGGAGTTGATATAGAGGGTTTGACGTAACATTGCCAATACTACTTATCCATCTAAGCTTCTACCAACAATAATGATCTAAGTGATCTAGTCAGTACCACTACAATTCGTAAATGACAAAATTTGTACACTACCTTTCTATATTGCAGCTGCTGGATATGTACCTAATTGTTTCGATGCGATATCAAAATCTGCCTGTGATTCGGGTTTGCAAGAATGTTCTCTAGAGTCAGGGGGCTATGAAAGATTCACCCCCTTCTTTTTCTAGGAGCGTAATACATAGTTTCCGTTCTCGAAAAGCCTAGCCGCTACACGGCATATGGACACTGAGCTCGTTATCTTTCAGGCGTCGTGGTGTTTACACCCATATAACTATGTCCACAGTTCACAGGACCAAATATTAAGTGCATGTACTATATGTGATTCGAATACTCGTTATCTATCTATCCATTTACACGCAGTTGTAGCACCATGCTTCATCCACACAATTCATACGTCATGTGGCACTACTGGTGAAGATGAGTCGTTGGTGGTTGGTTCAACGCCGACACGCCTTCCCATAAAATTTGTCATTGGCGGACTCTTCGGCTAATCAATCTGAAGATTCAGCTCCTGCTCGTTTGAGGATAAAGTTGACGATTCTCCTTTACCTCCTTTGTTTTCAGCTACGAGTTGGAATATACAATGCTGTATTTGTGCGCGCTACCACTGGTGATTGTGACGTAACTCGAGCTAGCGTCGTACATGTTATCCATATAGTTTAAATTACAGGGAAGCTAGATGCTATGTTATTACTCCGAGCGGTTATTGAAAGGATGTGACGTAGACCTGTAATGTTCCAGCATTATTATTGATTTGTCGTAATGCCGCAGCCGGTGATCAAATCCGAAGGAGCGCGTTGCTACCTTTCTGGTTTACAGATTAGAAAACGTAGCTGAGTCCCCTCATCAAACCCCCAACGTTGAATAGTCTTATTATCCTCGTCACTCATGATTCAAGCCGGAGCGCTATGACAAGGGGTTTTGATATCGAGCCTTGGCGTCTATTGGTGTGTACGTCAGTTACTGCTTCGAGCCAGATATTGGCCTGTGGTCTGCTGAGTGTACACCTTTTAGCCTTTAATCTAGCGAATTCATCTGCGGCACGACTTGCATTGCATATATTCATAGGATTCCATACAGCTAGTTATAATAAATTCCCAGACAGGTTCAACCGACCCGCGATGTTACCCCCCGGTATCAAGAACTCGAATTAGAGTTTTGTCAGCTGGGGAGCTTTGGTCTATACCAAATCAACTTTTAGGTTCATGTTGTTACTGGGGTGCATTGCCCTATATGGAAAGCTCATCGGATTGGGAAAGAGCTGGATAGCTGGGTTGAAGCAATATTGCTGACAAACACTTCCAGATCCGGATTTGCATACTAGGGTGAGTGTAAAATGTTCCTACCTGAACCTGTCGGCTAACTGGCGAATGATATCTCTACACTTCATGATCAGCCAATTATACATTCAGCAGTTGCAGAGTCAGCTAGCCACAAACTTGGGGTACGCTATTGCCAAGCCAAACACTGTTGAACCTACACAACATATTTTGCAGATCATCACATCCTACTTGAAGACAGACACAAGCTGGACAATCCAAAGTTGAAGTCTATTACAGTGATATTAGGAGACGTAATAAGACTAAATGATTAAGGTAGTTTGGAATATAAAAGAACTCACAATGACGGTCAAGAGCTCTCAGCTAAGGATAATACAAACGACCACTTCTTCAAACCGGATTCCTTTGTACTATTGATTGTTACAGCTATATTTAACAATCTATTCATCATGAAGAACGTGCAACTCAGCTTCCTGGCTTTGCTGCTCTACACAGCCAGTCTTGAGGCTAAGACCTACAAAAAGAACGTGTCAACCTATGAAATCGGACCTGATGCTAAGGTCAAGGGTAACACGATTACGTATGATGAGCCCGGCTGCGACGACGATTTGGATTGCCAAACGACCAAGACCTGTAGCAAATCCGGATATAGTCCCTCTCTGTCTGAGGATAAGAAGTATTTTGCCTGCTGTGCTACTGGACAAAGACTCCTTGGTAGTCCAGACGCGGCGTTCGACTGCTGTGCCGACGGTCACGACTTAGTTGGTGATTCCCACTGTGGATATCACTGCTGCCCGACCGGCTTTACTTATGATGGCAAGCAATGCAAAGAATTCTGCAAGAATGGCAAAGCTCTTGTCGATGGCAAGTGTGTCTGCCCCAAGGGAATGACCGAGGGCTCTGATGGGACTTGCGAGAAGACACCCGACGAGCCCGGGAAATGTGACGACGGAGAATGCTCCTCTGGGCTCGAATCTGGTAAATACAACAACGATGAAGACCCATCATCATATCCCAAGAGCGAACTAGCACTAACTCCTCGCAGGCAAATGCTACGTTTTCAAAGCAGATAACGGCAACAGACTCGGCCTCGCTGGTGACAATGTTTACTACGCAGCCCCTGAGAGCATGACCCAGCGCTACGGCAAATTCCAACTGTGTCTCGATGAAAAGTGTAGCCCGGGCAAGGCAATAAACCCATCAACGGAAGTCTACATCCGCGATACATACGGTGATCTGGCCACCGGCGCCAACAAAAACCAATGGCTCATTCACGCCATTAACGGAGGACACATTGGTCGTACTCCTATTTTCTCCACGGCCGGCCACTTCTCTATCAGCAAGTGGCCTTGTGGGAAGTACTGTCTAGGTGGATTCACGGAAGGCGTTGGTCCAGCTTGTCCTGCCATTACACCCGCTTTGACATTCTATACCCAAGATCCGCAGATGTGCGTGGAGTTCGAGTTCACTGAGGTCCCGTGCGATCTCAAGTCTGACGCAAATAACTGCATTTGGAAGAGTGGTGATCAGTGCTGCAGTAAGATTGACTGCAGCAAGCCGGCTTGCTCGAACAAAGGTAAATAAATCTCTGGATTTGATCTAGTGTCAGGCTAGCAGAGACTGAATGTTCACATGTGGGAGCTTGGACGGGCTACGGGACAATCGTGGAGATGATGTACAACCTTTCTTTTCTTTGGCTTGGAAGACTCGGCCACTTTTGTTTTACTGTGTACAAGAGATCAGCTAGCTAATTTATACCGCTTTCTCTTACCTCGCCAGAGAATGAGAGTGATTCAAGTATTCCCATCACACCAAACTACCTTCCGTCGCCGAACAAGGTCTTGCCAGACGATTCCTCGGCGGACTCTACCTCGCTAGAAAAGACTTCGCCAGAAGATATCTCTTCAGACGATACTTCATCAGACACTGCTTCACCAGAAAATGCATTACCAGACACTAGTCCACCAAAAGATTCACCTCCAGAAAGCACGAACAATTGGAAACCCCCTTTTTCGTATAGCACTGCACTTTTATCTGCGGCAGCGAGCCTAGTTCTATCTACCATCATTTCCAAGCTTCCCAAAGAGAAATTTGCTCGATTTCCAGTCCCAAAAGACAATGCTGGCCAAGCCCCAGTTCCCAAAGAGAGTAATACTCAGGCCATAACTCCAAAAGACAGCGCCTCCGAGGTCATGGCTCCCCCATCCCAGGAGAGTGACGTTGTCGAGGTCGTGCCAGAGGTCACACCAGAAGTGAACGAAATCAATCGACTTGGTCAGAAGACGCGAGAGGCTGTGTCGCGGTACACAACTGCGGCACTGTCTCGCTACACTACCAAGAGCAGAACGGTGGTTTCCACGAGCAGGATCAATCACGACGAGGCTTCATTATCGCACACATCGTCGCAGGTAGAAATCGAAAGCACCAACACGACTCCCGAGGAATTGGACTTGTAGGTTCGAATTGAAAGTACTGTGGCCTTCCATCATTCGGGTAAATTCGATTTATTTGACGCAGGATCCTTTGAGATATAGTGCTTCGTAACAATCAAAATCTCAGGATCTCTTTTCTGAACAAGTAATTTTATGTAGAGCGCATATCTTTGTTTTCCTGTTCATTTGATTTACTGTATAAGTAGTTGGGTGCCACTTGAATGTGAATAATTGTACGGATTAATTACCGTAACGGGATTGGCTGGGGGTGGGGAACGCGGTGTCTGTATAACTACCGTTGTATGGGAAAACAATGGTTCTGAGCAAAAGAAGCGTTCTCGTATGAAGAAGCGTTGCCAGCAAAAGAAGCGTTGCCAAAAGGGAGGCCTCTGATTGGCTCAAAAAATCTAAAGTGGGACCAGCCAAAAAAAAACCAAAAGCCTTCCCCACTCTGCAACTGGACTCCACGGGGGGTCGAACCCGTAAAGCCCAGTTGCAGAGTGGGTGGCCAAGCCACTCTACGACCAGTGTTATTGGCCAGCTCTTTAAACAAGGATATACCCTACACGAAGGGCACCAACAGCCCCACCTACAATTAGGTGGGCAACGCATCTTTTTAGCAACGCTTCTTTTGCTAGCAACGCTTCTTTTACAAAAGAACGATTCCCGCCCCACGCATTTTCCCGCTACGGTAATTAAACGTGTATTCTAAATAGAACAAGCTCCCCTGTCGCATTAGTGGCGTTACTACTGTATTACGTACTCGGCAGGGGAGATTTAGCGGGTGTTAGCGGCACTTAGGCTAAGCTCAGCCTTGTAAAACAATTGAGGCCACGACACGTTTGCGACGACGACGACATTCGAGGTAAAAAGTCCCCACAAACACTAACTAAGCTGGCTACCTACAGTACCTCGCAATAATTATTCACCATGTGAAGAAGGCTTCTCTTCTCGTCTTCTCTTCCCTACTACTTCTTCTCTTTTACTTCTTCTCTTTTCTTCTCTCTTTCCTCTCTCTGTCCCCTTCGAGCCAATACCCCGACGACGATGCGCAACCTTCCAACATGGCCAATCAAGTAGCGTCAACAACGCTCTCGCGCACAGAATCCATCAATCTCGCCGCTCTGTCGCTCGTCTGTGTCGCTGTCTTTGTTAGGACCCTGGACGGCGATGGCGAGCCCTTGGTCGCTTCCCTCGCTCTCAGTGGCTTCGCCTTTGCCGCTACATATGCGACCATCAGATGGCTCGGCCCGACCTTCATCAAAGCTGGTTTGAAGGGCCGCGACCTGTCCAAGGTTAACAATAATCACGACCTGCCTGAGTGCATGGGTGCCATCTGTGCTATTGTCTACATTCTAATCATCATCGTCTTCATTCCATTCCCTTTCTACAAGGATATCGTTGTCGCTACTAGTGGTGGTGGAAACCGGGATGTTGTCATGAATGTCGAATTCGTCGAGAAGGGAAGGCTGCTGCACAAGTTCCCGCATAGTAAGGTTAGTTATACAAATAGATGAAATGATGCACCCAGGTGTAGCAAGAAGAACTGAGGACTAACGAGCGTCTTTTCCTCCGTAGCTGGCGTCCTTTCTATCGGCAATCATCTCCCTTCAGAGCATCACCCTCCTCGGCATCGGTGACGATCTCTTCGACATCCGCTGGCGACACAAGTTCTTCATTCCCGCCTTCGCCTCGATCCCGCTCCTCATAATATACTTCGTCGACTTCGGCGTCACCTCCATCGTTCTACCTACCTTCCTCCAGCCATACGTCGGCCGCGAGTTGTTCGATCTTGGCATACTCTACTATGTGTACATGGCCGCCTTCTGCATATTCAGCCCGAACAGTATCAATATTCTGGCCGGCATTAACGGAATTGAGGTCACGCAGAGCATCGTCATTGCGCTTCTGTTGGTCTTTAACGATGCGCTTTACCTGTTCACTCCGTATCCGCATCCGGCAACCGACTCTCACTTATTCTCCCTTTTCTTCCTCCTGCCTTTCTTGGGCGTGAGTTTCGCGTTGCTCTACCATAATTGGTACCCAGCTCGAGTTTTCGTGGGAGATACTTACTGTTACTTCGCTGGCATGGTGTTCGTCGTTGTTAGCATCCTTGGCCACTTCTCCAAGACGTTGATCCTCCTACTCATCCCTCAAATCTTCAATTTCGTCTATAGCGTCCCGCAGCTATTCGGTCTAGTTCCGTGTCCACGACATCGTCTGCCCCATTTCAACGCTCGAACGGGACTACTGGAACCCAGTGTCACGAAGTGGGACAAGGAAAAACAACCACATCCCATAATTGCCCAGGTCTTGCGCCTGCTGGCCCAGTTTAAGCTCCTGTGGCTCAAGCAAGACAAAGATGGTCGCATAGAAGAGACCAGTAACTTCACCATCCTCAATCTATGGCTGGTCTGGCGGGGACCGATGAGGGAGGATATCCTGGCCATTGAAATTACCGTTATGCAGACGTTGGTGGGGTTGTTTGGTCTCTTTGTGAGACATAAACTGGCTCTGCTGATTTTCCGAGAAGATAATCTAAGCATCCGCGGCGCCGTGTAGACTTGACGCTGCATCTGAGATACCCCTTGCGCTTCATGTATATTATTATAGATTCATGCTGACACAGATTCGGCGGAAATAGATCGTTCCTTTGACTTGCGGTTTCAGACTTCAAGCAAAAAATTCTAAGAGGCTGACCATAATGTGGAAGCTGCCGCTCAAAACAGATAATGTTGCACTAGTCGATTGTTACTATCTACGGTTTAATATCCTCTGCTAGCCGCCAAAGATGCGCTTTCATTATATGAAGTCACACAACCTCAGCCACTGCCCTCGATGAAGAGGCCGTTCCACACGAAAATTCACAGCCCCAACTCCTAGGTGATGTCCATTTTGTTGTTGTTGAGGAGCCCGCTGCACATCTACATCTCCGCTTCTTCAGCTTGAGTAGCGTCCCGGCAAAGCTGGGATTGCAGGGCTCGCTGAATAGAATGGTCGTGTAAGTCTATCACGTAAGACCACTGTACGCTGATACGGCCGAGATGGAAACTCTTACCGCAAGAGGGATGTTCTTTTCAGGGAAATAACATCTTTGCGGTACTCTGAATGCCGTGTTGTCATCAGGTCTAAGTGTTTCGTGAAATGTGGAAAACTGTATCCTCAGTCCCTTGATATTGTGCTTCCAGTATACATGTCACAAGTTACAGATTGCGAAAGATACGAGTTCTTAGTCACCTTCGTGTGTGACAATCGGTCTATGAAGTAGGGAGTTAATGAGGTTTTGACGTTTGTTTGTGGTCATTTACACGGGTATTGGCAAGCCTTTCACGGTCATATAGGGAGGATTCGCATTTATAGGTTTCCCATTAGCTATGTCTTATTTCATTCGCTAGCTAATTCAATATTAAGCATCGCTGGAACACGGGATTTAGTTCGCGGCCCACAAGGCTGTCGACACAAAGACAATAGATTTCTGTGTATAGTCCCTGTTCGTTGGAAATCCGTAATTCGATGGCTGCGTTATTCATTGAATTCTGGCCCGAATCACTCTTCCGGTGCGCTCTGCTTCTATTGACTCTAGGAAGCACGGTTCGAGATAGCCAATGGTCGAATTCGGCGAGCTCATGAACCATCCCAAGTCCAGGCTTTCCCCTAAAAAGCGCTGGAGACTCTCCGCCAGCGGATTTGCCCGGCTAGACTGTGAAGGCCAGCAGACCTCCTCTCGAGCATAAGTTTTGTCATCATACCAAATTCGCCAAATCAGTTGCGTCTGGTCCCAGCCATGCAGACTGCCCTCCTGTTGGAACAGCCTGCCTAGATGTTTTTCGAATTCCTCTATTATCTCAGCAGTGATATACCAACGAGGCCCGTAGATCCAGATTTTGACCTGGGCATTCATTTTCGCTCGGTCATATCTCAAGGTCACATGTACTTCTCCAAGTTGTGGTCTTTCGAATATTGTGTACATCAGAGTACTAAGGAAGCCTTCGAGAGGCGTCCTTAGTCGCTGAGATAACTGTTCGAGCAATGGGTTGATCGGAACAAGCTGTTCAGTTACTCGCATCTCTGTCTGTGGATTTACTACCTCTGGCATAGAGTTAACCTGTTGCGAAGATCCCTGGGCAGCCTCATCCATGGAGTAGGAACTTGTCGTTGCTTCATTTGCGTAGGGTTGTGAAGGAACTTGCCCGCCATTGTACTGCCCGCCATTGTACTGACCACCGTAGCCTTGACCAGCGTAGCCTTGACCAACGTAGCCCTGATCATCGTAGCCCTGATCATCGTAGCCCTGATCATCGTAGCCCTGACCACCGTAGCTCTGACCACCGTAGTACTGGCCGCCGTAGTTCTGGCTTGGATCCATCTGGTACAGAGGTGATATCGTTTAGGAGGTATAAAGGAGACGGCGGATGAATTTTGATATGGGATAATATTGAGACAGGATTAAGTTGTGTTAACGAAGGTGGTAAAAATTGAACCTGAGGAACGAGATAGAACGGGAACTTTATAAAATTGAGCCGCTACTAGTCGTAGCCGTTGTACAGTGCCAGCTGCTTTAGAATTAGGTATAACAAGGGCGAAATATGACGTTTGTGAACTTAGAAGTATGTTTTGCGAGCAAACCGTTTGTTGTTGTTCATTTACAGATAAATAGCCAGCCTCGCATCATCATTGTAAGTCCTGTGTATGACGGCGAATAAAGCTCCCTGTCATATTACCCGTATTGCATTACACGTAATAACGGCTTCCTTGCCGTGCCGTAGCGAGCATGATTGTCCATGTTACTACCTAAGCTAGGGATTTCTCTCTTGTGCATGCCATGGCCTACTTTCGACGGAGGGAAAACTTCTACGGGGCGAAAATTCTCCATCTCGCTTATTAAGGTAACTCCGTCGGTCACAACTATTTACCATAAGTACGCTGCTGTGCGCTGCGGCCACTTTGTCCTCCTTACGACTCGTCAACTCGAATTTATCCTCCCTTGTCAAGCCTTCGTGTCGAGTGCAGGCCGTTTCATACCCTGGTATTCGCGGGTATTATTCTTGTCCTCCGTAAGGTAGTTTGGCCGTGGCTCTTCTTGCGAAGGGCATATGGACCTTGCCTGATTTAGTCACCAGGGTACAGACGACTTGCGTTTCTAGTGGCGGCTACGATTGGTTACTACCATTAGGACTACATCACCAATTCTTTGGCTGTAGACAACTAGTGCAGTGGCTTGGTTCCTGTTGTTAGATAATTTTATAAAAAGTATAAAATAAGCCACCACATAACACTTTCCGTCAATTTCTCTAGATAGGTATCAATCACATTTACTTTCAACGAAAACTAACAAGACCCGAAACTGGGTTCATTTCCACTGCTATATCAACTTCAGTAGCTGAATATAAACCTTCCACTGTGAATCAACTATCTTGATATTCTCACGTAACTGTTGTCTTAAGCACAGACACAATCTGATCTGACATGTTTGTGTTCAAGTTCAACGTTGAGAACGTGAACTGTGGTCTTGGTTATTATAACTCAGAGCGTAATCCACGTCTACGAGAGTTCCGTGGCTTTCTGCTCTCTGTGCCTCGTGTAAGCACCTAGGCAGCCATGACTTAACCGCCATCCCCACTCGATCTGCCTCAACTGGGAACCATCCAAGTTTCGTAACATTTGCCGAGTAGAACTGTAGGCATCTCGACAGCGGCTGGTGTTCGGTAGTTTCTGAAGGCCACCATGCCACCTGTCGAGAATAGGTCATTCCGTTACGATGCCCAACTCGCCAGACCACCCGTATCTTGTCAAAATATGGATTTTGCGCTTTCACGCAGCCGATAAATTTATCCATATTTCTCTCAAACTCCTCCATTCTCGCCTTGGTTGTGATCAAATCAGCACCTGCCCAGATCCAGATCCAGAGCTTGACATCATTCATGTCTGGATCATATGCGATCTCTCCATATAAGTCCTCAGAGTCATTACGCAGTCTCAGGTCGCGCAGTCTCAGCGATGACAGCAAAAAAGTCGAGCCTTTGACGAAGATGACGAAAGGCTTCGCTTCCCAAGAAGTGGAGGACTTTAGACGCTGAGGAATATGATGTCTGTAGAATACTTCATCCGCCAGCGCCCACGCCTGGGTCATACGTTGATGTCGAATCTGCGTGTCGGGGTCGGCTGCTTCATCGTTTGAAATGGTTAATACCCCTAGTTGCTGCATAATGTCGTCTAAGCCATCTGGGGTTTCTATTGCGTTGCCCGCGCCGGATGGCGATGAAGATGAAGCTTGCCAAGACATCTAAGATAGCGGTAGCACTATTCTTAAGATTTCAAGGAAAATGGAGAAGATGCAGTGATTTGTGTATATTGGGATATGGCAAGACTGCTCTAGTGAAGACGGTAAGGAGTCAAGCTCAGGAGCGCGATAGACTAGGGTTTTATAGAGTTGAGCAGTAGCCAGCCTTGGCTATTGAGTATGGCCAGCGGCATTAGCACTACGTATGACAAGGACCAAGCAACACTTTGCTATCTCAGAAATACGCCTTGTGAGCAATGCTGTGTGGTTTTTTTCTGAGAGTTGATCAGGCTATAGGTGTTGTGTACGGTGGCGAACGAAGCTCCCTTTCCTTCATTCTTACAACAAAATGACAAACGCCCTGCGAGATTATATTACATGGGAAAAATGCTTCCTTGCCATCCCTGAGCTAGCTTCATTGTCCACGGTACTCCCTAGACTAGGACGGAGGCTAACGTGATTCAGGGAGAAAAACTCTCCTTTCCGCCCATAATTATCGTAACTTGGTCCACCATAACCGCTACCACTGTCCAAGGCCACCTTGCGCCCCTTGCAACTCGTCAAGTTATGCCGTCTTACTTGTGGATTTTTAGTCTTGCTGTTCAGCTGTGGCTCTGTTCTAAATGGCATACGGGCCCCCTGCTTTAGTCACCGCGCACAGGCGACTTGCCTATGTAGTGGCGAATACACTTGACCACATACTACTAGGACCGCGCCATGGGCTCATATCAGCGTAGTAATTTAGCTCCTATCGGGTTGTAAAGAATTGGAATAAAAAACAGGCACCCTATAGCACTCTACCAATTTTAAGACAGATGTCACATTTGCTTTTAAATCTAACAAGCCCAGAGCCTGAATTCAGTACTAAATACAAGCCACTAGCATAGCGCTCTTACTTCCACTATAAATCAACTATAATACTATTCCCACACACCTCGTAAGCACAAAGTCTATCTACTCTGACATACTTGCGTTCAATTTCGGCCAGTTGAGAATCTAGGCAGTGTTCTCGTTCAGTATATACTCCTGGACGGTATTCATGTCTGTCTGGGATGGTTCCAGGTTTTCTGCCTCCCATGTCTCCATAAAGTCGGAATGCAGCCATTGCTTAACCGGCTTGCCCAGGTTTTCCTCAGTTTGGAACCATCCAAGTCGCACAGAGGATTGTGGTAATCTACTGATGAAACCCGCCAGCGGCTGGTGCTGGCCACACTGTGAAGGCCACCATGCCTTCTCTCGAGACCACGTTTCCCTCATATGCGAAATCCGCCAGACCACCCGCACCTGGTCCCAATATATATTTCTCGCATTCGCTTGGGTGATGAGATAGTCCATATTATACTCAAATTCCTCCATTCTTTTCTTCGTTTGATGATAATCACCCGACCATATCCAGATCCAGACCTTGACATCGTTCATGTTTTTGTCATACACTAGATCTGAATATAAGTCATTAGGGGTGTGGCGGAGTCTCAGGATGAACAGTAGTAGTGCCACGTTGTTGAAGAAGACGCCGAAAGCCCTCAATACCTCGTGACTAAAATTCAAGGGCTGGTTAAGAATCGCATCATGTTCGTCCCGCTTTGCCCCCGTCAACGCTATCGCCCGATCTAGTATTTGTTTTTGAATCTGTGTGTCGTCGTTGGAAATTCTCAATCCCGATAGTTGCTGGAGAGTCTCATCTAAGGCATTTGGGTCTGCCGTTGCGCCGCCCGCAACGGATGGTGGTTCAATTTGACGAGGCATCTAGCACGGCGTTAATATCATTCAAAGTACTTCAAAACGAAACAAAGGGGCAATGGGTTTCCATATACCTCGAGTATATTAAGAGGGTAGGACCACTGTGTTAAAAGTAGTAATTAGTGAAGTTCAGGAGCGGGATAGAACAGGATTTATATAGCCAATGGCTTTAGTGCTACGTGCAACAAGGCCAAGTCGAACACTTTACTATTTTTGAAGTATTACTCTCGGCGAGCAAGGGCTTCTTGTTGCTGTGTGGTCAATCAATCTGTAGATGTTGTGTAATATGGTGGTAAATGAAACTCCCTTATATCTGTCTTCGCAACAATTAAGATGAATTTCCTATCAAACTGCAGAAGTCAAGTTTCAGATGACACGCTGCGTCAATTTAAAATGAGCGTCAAAAAATCTCGGGCCCCGACCCTGGAGTCATTGATTGCTTCCAGGGCTGGATATGAGTTAGATGCCAACGCCATTCTGTTCTTTCCAATTCAAGGCAACTCTACAGGGTGTCCTAGTACAATTAATCCTTTGTGTGTGCCAGAATTAGTATGACCTATCAGCCACGTGTTCGCACCATCCATAAAACCTGAAACTCCCTATTTTGTATGACTATGCGTTGTAAGTAAGACTATCTACTATTATCTCCCTTGAGGAGACATACATCTTTACGGAGGTTCCGACGCTCGTGGCCCAAACAACAGGTTACTGAGCCTCACTCGGAATGAGGGTAAAGTTATAGGGTGGGCGTTCACGCGCCCAGTCCGTCACTGCGGTAGCTGTCCAATTCCTCCGTTCGCCACTATCAGTATAATCAGTGATTATGTCACCTTAGCCCCCTAGGTAAGATGATTCACATACGCATTCGAAAACACATGGCTTATAGCAATATGCGCTTGTGAGGTGTCGGCATCAGGCACGATTCTAGCTGACACGGAGCTACCAGCTTCGGTAATTTGTGCGTCTATGGCACACTCGCTATACTCCGATGATAATGGGAAGCCGGCTCCAGATCCTGTGCAGCGCGCGCCGAAGGCTGGGATATAGGATACCGACCCTGAGGTTTCGTAGCCGGAACCGGAAACAGTGAATGCTAGATAGTTGACGATTAGTCACCAAGATCATTTTATCTTTGGCATTATTCCAATTCTCTGTGTAGACTGCTCTCAAAACCCAATATGAAATATTTAAAGTCATGATCAGATGATCTCGAAAGGAGATCAAACCTTACCATACCAGCTGGTCGTCGGGTCTGCCGGATTACCGTGAGAAAGCCCAGCTTGCCATTGTGTTACGTCCCAGATGTAGTTGCTAACATCTTTCGGGACAGCGCCTCCTCGCGCAGCCGAAGCAGCAAATAAGACCAACGTATCCGCGCGAAATTTCATGTTGAACTACGAAGTTTGTTAGTAGGAAAGAAAGGAATTGAACAGGCGTCACAAGTATATCTTTTTAAACTTGCTGCCGATGTCGCTGACAAAAATAACTAACTAGGTGGCCGGAACATTCTATTTTGCTGGCTAAATAGACATTACTACCATCGATCCAGTATTGCAACCTTGCCACGCGACAAAGACCCGTTGCGCTGCATAAATACGAAAAGACGTCAACTAAGAATTACAGTAGTTTGACAACTTGTACAATTTTTTACTAATATAAAACTCAAAGCTTCGATGCGAATAAGAGCGATCTTCCGATTCCGGCTATTAATTTGGCCATTCTCCAAGAACAGAGGAGTCGGTAGAATATGCATATCCACGCGCGTTACAGCATTATTTTCAATTCCAGAGGTGATTTTCTGATCTACAGACAAAGCGGTAGCATACCGACAACTACAGAAAAAGAAATGTTTCAACACCAGAAAGCTGATAGTCAACTTAAAACGCCACTGGGCTAATTGTATGCAGATTCCCTGCCAGCTTGTCAATTTTGGCCAAACAGTAATATCTTCAGATAGTACCTCATTCTACCGCTGAAATATTAATGTGGCTTCTAAGCTGTTGTGAAGAAACACACGAGGGCAACAATTGGAATTAAGCCATCAACGTAACTACTAACAAATAGCGACACTTCATGAGCTGGACCTCGAGGTTGCGCTTCTACTTGAGTCCTAGCCATGTAGTTATTGATGCTTTAAGCTGCCGCTTGAACCATACTTTTTGCCCCATCTCTTGACTTTAGTATCCATATCCCACCGGATAAAGATCATGGCCACTGACGTTATCCATCCTAATATCGTGTTCACCAGGCCTTTCCAAAAACCACCCCTAACACTGCCGCCCATCACGCTCGTCATTACGAGTCTGATGATCGTGCTGGTCGGGACCATTTCGTCGCCGCTCTGAAGACCTGCAATTGCCCGACGGGCGCACTCATCTGGCTGTAGGATCTGATCGCCTTCCTCTAAGGACTTAGTCAGGTCAGTCTTGACGGCATTTTCGTCCTCTAACGATTGTGTGGGCATCGTGGCTGGGAAGACAGTGTGAACACGTATGCGCGGCAAGTCTGGGTGCGCCGCTGCGTACAGATTCATCTCCTGCGACAAAGAGTCGGAGAGTGCGCGGACAGCGGCTTTCGAAGGACTATAAGGTGTGAAGCCGGCAAAACTATAGAAAGATACGAAGGAGCCGGTGAATATAAGATGACGTGCTGGGGGCGATTGAGTACCCTTGGCACGGCTGGGCTGCGACTCTCGAGGTTGCCCTAAGCTCTGAGCATCACCAACGGCAGGCCCTAACCAGCGATTGAGAATTGAATGAGCCATATACACAGAAGAGAAATAGTTACTGTCCATCATTGTCTGAAACTGTTCGAGTGGTGTGCTAATGAATAGCGTAGGATGTGCACTACCACTGCAACACCAAACGATGTCTGGAGGGGAACCGTGGCCCCATTCAGTGGCCTCCGCAATCACGCGAGCACAATCAGACGCGACAGAGACGTCGGCACTTATATAGTGGAAATGCTGAGCTTCAGGCCTGCGCGCTCCCTTCTGAAAAATACTATCAGCCTTTCTTCATGACCTTAACGTGGGTAAGATACAAACCGATATGAAAGCAATGCCCTTCTCCAAGTTGCCAACATCACGCGCAACAATGATCACATTGGCACCTTTCTCTGCCAGCTGGCGAGCCGCGTTCAGGCCCAGACCCTTTGAACCGCCTGTAATGAGGACTGTCTATAGCAGGGTTAGCGTGGAGCGTCACAGGAAACTGGAGATCAAGGGCAATGTACGCGTCCATCAACGGGAAACCGGTTCGTCGAAATGGATGATCCCATGTTCTTCGCGTAAAAAGTGGGTGAACAGTTGAAGTTCGATGGTAGGCATACCACCGGCATAAAGAATTGCCAGAGTCTGTACACTTTCAAACCCCGCCAATGCTACGTCGACCCGATATAAGAGACTGCACATATGCATTTACATCTATAATTTCCGCCATTACCTAATGTGTATATAGTTAGGTAGCACAGAAGTATCGTAGGGTAATATTAAAAGACGAACTAATCCGTAAACAACAAATTATCGTTCGTGATACCTCAAAGTTCTCAACCCGTACGACCCCGTACCTCCCACAAGTAGAGTCTGGGATTAATTAGAGGGAGTTTTATATTGGCAGTTTTAGCTATGTATGAGGTCAAAAAGAACACAAGTGTAGCCTACCTTCAGCAAGAACTAGTCGAGGTGCATCTTGGGGGGAATGAAAGATCTTGTTACTCTCATATACGCGTTTCTCATATGAAATTTGACTATTATCCTATTGCCTAGATTATTATTTCCTCACTTTCTTATCAAGATAAACTCGAGAAAAGAAAATTAACCATGGCTACAACCCGAAGTCAGTCAGGCAGCGAGAGCGAAGCGACGTTAGGTGTCAGCGGGCTTGTAATCGCCTTAGCCGTGATATCTGTAGCTCTGCGGTTTTACACGCGCATCTTCACACGCCAGGGCCTAGAATTGGACGACTGGTTAATACTGGTAGCGGTCCTTTTAATACTGGCTACGGCAGCCTTACTTCTATGGGGAAAGCGATAACCCGAATGCTCATACTAGATTTCTTTCATCTAATGTCTTCAACAGGGAATGCTGCCGACCCAAACGGCCTACTCGTTTCTGAGAACACTGATCCCAACTATGTCTACTCTACCCAAGATGTCTTCTATCTCAAGCTAGCTTTCGCCACCTCCGTCCTCTACTTTACAATCGCCGGTGCTACGAAATTGGGAATCTTATTCATGTACTATCGAGTCTTTCATGTCAGTGCGGCTTTTCGGTATCAACTGTATTTATCAGCTAGCCTGGTTGTCGGATGGTGGGTTGGTTGTACAGTTGCAACACTCACGAACTGCATTCCACTGGAGTGGAGTTGGATCAACAGTTTTGCTGATCCGAGGTATTGCTTCAACTACAACATATTTTGGATGGCATCGGGGGCTTGCGAAATTCTGTTAGATGTACTTATCTTGACTCTGCCGATCGGTGTAGTGGTGAGGCTGCAGTTTTCATTGAAACAGAAGCTCACAGTGTCGGGTATATTTCTACTTGGTGGCTTGTAAGTTATTTCGGCAGCTCCCTCGAAACTCAAAATGGAAAGCTAACATCTCTCATAAAGTGTTGTTGTTACAGGATTCATTAAAGTCATTCTAGGCTATCCGCAAGGCAGTCGTGTACCGTCCTATTCTAACACTGAAGTGTGGACGACGGTACACACCGGTATAGCTATTCTCTGCTCCAGCTTACCTATCCTGAATCCTCTCTTAAACCGCATCTTTAAGTCTTCTTTGGTTACTAACTTCCCTAATCTATTCTCGAGTCGGAGACACCCTCAATTGTATAATTTCGTCAGGGTACAAGAAAGCGGGGGTAGGGTTCTGAATGTTGCGCAAAGTGTAGATGGGTTCGTATTGAGACCTTTGTCTAATTCAACCAGTGGACAAACGAGTATCAACTATGCCTTTCTGCAAGATACAGCAAACACAGCAGAAAGCGTGGAGTCATAGAGGGTAATGCTGTGAGAATATTTGCAGATCGCGAAGGCACCACTCCTCTGGGACGCTAGCGGTATAGGGAACTTCATTGGTAATGATAGAAACTTAGGTACTGGGGATTTTAGACCAAGCACTCATCGTTTGAGTTCAAACTTAGATAAAACACAAAAGAAGCCCAATATATCCTCACATTGGCAGATGACACAGTGAAATTCTGGAATTCAGGAATAAGGAGGCTAGCAGCCAGAGAAAAACATTCAGAAAATGAGAAGAATGTGTCGAGGTCGGTCGCGTCCCTTCATTTGTTACGTTTTTAGTTGTTTCCATTAGATCGCCTTTGGGCGTATGTTATCTACTGTCACGGAGATGCATTCGCTATTCCGCACAGTGGATTCTGGATTCGTATGATAATTTTCACGGCATGAAGGAAGGCATCCAGGAACAAGTTAATCAGAATATAATACAGGTAATTATTCGTTACAGATTAACCACTACCAATCACGAGCAAGGCTATCCAGGCTACCAGCCGTAACTTCTGCCCATTCTTTCACGACATTTCACAGTCGAGCTAGATCTCTATGTCCGCTTATGAAATCATCCAGTTTATGATATAGCCCACAATACCAGATACCTTTTCGCAACTGCCACTCTACCAAACCACTATACAGACATGGACCTGCTGGTCTCATTCATCGGAAATTGGTATCGAATCGTTTGAACGTGTAACCGATAAACGGTAAATTCATGTCCAGCTCTTCACTATGTCGACCGCCAGCCTGTGCCCCGGGGACAGTGTCACTGTCCGTCTGGTCAATCTCGTCTATAGGGAAGTAGGTCGTGTCGATCTTCGACGTAAGGCGTGGTTCGAACGGCGCTCGGATATAGCGAAGGTTATCGAAATTCACACCGCGGAAGAAGCTATGTGCCTTGATTTCACGAGCACCTCCGCGGCCAAGACGATTCTCAGTGTTGCGGATGAGGCTGCGGATAAGGTTTTCGGCTTCGTGGCTGAGTGTGATGTCAACAGGGAAGTAAAGCGCGTGTCTCCAGTTAACAATCCTATGGTATATATCGTAGTCACTAAGCTAACCGACCGAGCCACGGCTATCCTGGTTACGACCTACGCCCACCACTAAAACTACTATTAAATAAAAGCCAAATATATTAACGAAATCGATCGCAATCGCTAATTTTCGGTGTTTTCTACTTTAATATAGTTTTTAGCTTTTGTTTTATTGTTTTAATACCTATTTATTAGCTTTTTTATAGTGCTTAGCACTTAATAATTATGGGCTTTGTCCTTATAAACCTATTTATTTTTTAACCTTTTATATATTTTCTATACGTGGCTTATATATACGAACTTTTGCTCTAGCGGTGCTACAACCTTTTTATAGTAATTGTTTTTTTTTTTTTATAATTAAGCTTTAAATACGATAATTTTAGCTTTAAAACTTGCGATTTTTTTGGCTAAGTAGTTAAGAGCTTTTTTAGCTTTTTTTATAAAAAGCTTTTATAAAAGAAGTTTGAACGTAAGGTTTGCAACAGTAAGTTTTTGGCGGGCATTTTAAATATTTTAGCTATTAGTAGGTATTTTGATTTATATTTTAACCGGCTATATAATAAAATTTAGTATTAAAGGTTTTTTTTTTATAATAAAGTCCTTTAGCCGTACTTTAGTTATATTTTTTAACTTTAAAATAATATATTTTAATAATAATAACTTCCTATAATTTTATAAATATATTTTTAAGGTTTTTTAGGCATTTTTAATTATATAAAGCATTATTACTTTGTTATAAGCTTTATAAAATGCTTTTAATATTTTTTTTTTAAAAGGTTTGATTTTTAAAATCGTGCTTAGTATATTTTAAAGGATTATTTTTAACCTTTTTTTTATTAACTTAAAAACTTTTATATTTAATAGTTAGAATATATAACTATAATAAAGCTTATAAAACATAAGTTATATTTTATTTAGCATATAAAGCAATAAAAACTTTTTATTAATATATAAATCGTAGTTATTATAGATTAAAACTATTTATAGGTTGTTATAACAGGCTTAAATAGCTAGAATAAAGATTTTTAATAGCTAATTTATTACGATTTTATTGCTTGTTTATTTATTAAGTAACTTTTTAAACCGCTACTTTTTAAATAAGCTAATATTATAGTAAAAAAACTATTAAGCTTATATATTAATACTTTTATAAATTATTGCTAGCGGTAATACTTTTTTAGCAGCATTAATAATTTTTAAAAAAGTAATCCATTTATTTTGTTTAACGTTTTTTTTAAAAGCTAAACGGTTTTTAAATTTAATAACTATATAATAGTTGCTATTAATATTTTAATTAAGCTTTATTTCGTCCACGTTATAATAATATTTAGCAGAGATATAAGCCGCTTTTAAAGCTTTTAATTTATTAAAAAAAATGTTAATATTTATAATTATAGCGCTATTAACTTATAAATATTAGATTATTATAGATTTTATGCTTTATATGAATAGATTCTGCTTAAAATAACAAGTATGCTATAAGCTACTAAGCTTTTATTTGCTGCTAAAAAAATTTAGCATTTATTAAGCTATAAGCTTAAATTTTATAAGCAAAGGAGCAAAGCTTAGTTTAGCTTAACTAATTGCTTAATAGGCTAATTAATGCTTTAAATAAAAAAATAGGGCTTAAAAGTTTTAATTTAATTCTTTTTTAGTAAGTATATTATTAAGCCGGCGCTATATATATGATCGGTATATACCTTACTTAATAAATGCGGCATAAATTAATATATTAAGCTTTATATTACGTATTATAGCTTTCGCGCGCTTTTTAATATTAAAAAGTGCTATGGTAATAAAAAGCAAAGGCAGAAGATTTAAATAAGCATAAAAAGAAGTTTTGGAAGGTTAGGTTGGCAGAGATATTGCCGACTGATTAAATATGCGTTGTTGCGTAAATGGGTGGCTGGGCGTGGGTCGTGACTAGGGTGGTCGTGGCTCGGTCGGTTAGCTTATTAGTCATGAACGGTGCCCAACCGACCAAACATCTACAAAACTCGGAGTCAGTTATAACCATTTGCCGCGTGATCTCAGACCTTTTGTTGCTCTGAATAGGAAACCGCCAGAATAAGAAGAAACACCTCCAATAATTACTCACTCAAACATGATGGTTCCCAACGACCACCAATCGCAGTCGAACGAGTAGCCTTTACCAGTGAGAATTTCGGGAGCAATGTAATCCTTTGTCCCGACAGTTGAGTAAGCCATAAGCCGCCGTGAACGACGCCAGTCATTGATATGGGCTCTATTAGAGACGGTAAGATTGATCTGATCGAAAGCCACAGAATTTCTGTCTCTGGGTCGGTTAGGTTTGCCCTGCAGCAGTTGCTGGTAGTAGCTATTGTCGTGGAGTTTATTGAAGCCAGTGGACAGACCAAAGTCTGTAAGTTTAACGTGACCGCTGTGATCGAGGAGAATATTGTCCGGCTTGATGTCTCTGTTCAGGGGGTAAGTTAATATCCTCAAAATTAATCCAGGTACTTTTATTGAAACTCAACATAATGATACCGTACTATACATACCTGTGAATAAAGCCAAGCTTATGAACAGCCTCGATTGCCAACACTATTTCTGCCATGTAGAAACGGGTGATATCCTCCGAGAAAACCTCGTACTTAATAAGCATCGTCATTAAATCTCCCCCAGGGAGAAACTCCATAAGCATATATAAAAAGTTAGTATCCTGGAATGTAGTAAATAACTTTACTACCCACGGACTATCAGACTCGGCAAGGATATCACGCTCGGCACGAACATGAGCGAGCTGGCCCCCTTGGACCATATGAGACTTGACTAAAGACTTCATAGCATAAATGGAACCATCTGCCTTCTTCCGCACAAGCTTAACCTTACCATAAGCTCCTTTACCAATAACCTTGATAGTAGAGTAGTTCTCAGGCTTGTCTTTGGTTCGCAAGAACCGCAGGTACCTACCCTCCCGCTTTCCACTGCTCTGCCAGATCTGGTCACGTCTCGGGGTAGATTGATTGGGATTGCTTAGTTTCTGTAACATCTCGTTCTGTCGCAGATTCCTCTCTCGAGCACGCTTGACGCTGTCCTTAAAGAAGTCGGCTGCAAGCTGCGAGCATTTCTGCTGATTTTTGTTGGCATTCAAGCCGTATTTCTCGGGATTGCGCTCAGGTGCAAGCTGGAAGGCCTGATCGGATCGAAAAACGGGGGTGGGCATAGAAGCGTACTGATAGCTACTATGGTAAGGGCTTCGAGGCGCATACTGTGAAACTTGTGAGGCACCACTACCAAGGTTCTGACGAGAAAACTGGTGGACCATGCCAACATAGGTGGCATTGTAGTTGATACCACCCTGGGGTTGGCAGAACTGGTAATGGTTTTGGGAGGGATGTCCACCAGCATCCTGGTGTGGCTGCTGATGAGGGCTATAAGGCTTTCGAATCATTTCTCCTTGCTGGTCTCCAAAGACGGGCTGGGGGAAATTTGAGGGTGAGGTTGGATATGCCGAGTTGTAGGGATTATTGGGATTCATCTCTTATACCACAATGATAGCTTAAGCCTTAGTCTTAAAGACTTGATAATCGACGGGCCACTCACTATGGAAAATTAAGTAGTTGGGGGCTTTGGCTACGTGTCATCCATAAAAATGTCGTATTGGATGAGGTTACACACAGCTTAATGGACACAAGCTGTTTATGTTATTGAAGCACTTGGGGAAGATAGTTGAAGCAACACTCATGTTGTATTTAATGATCGGCAGGGATATATGCTCTATACCTATCTTGGCGTAGCTTGTAGATCTAGAGGCTGGGGTTTAACAAGGGGGCTTGTCTAGCGCAAAAACAGATCCACTATCACAGAAATAAGTACTTAGCAGCCCCTCTCCCTCGTTCATATCTTGCTTCAACGAAATGTAATAACAACCTATGCCCATTTGCTAATTATAGCTTTTCAGAAGATAAAATTTAGCTTACCGTAAGTAGATACAACTTGAGAGAAGTCGAGCTATAGTATAGATTTATGATTGGCTGAGATCAAGACAAGGCTAGAGTAAGTGTGCTTGACAACGCTCTGTGACATCAAAAGCAAGCCTATTAACTTGAGTACTCGTATTAAGCATTATGTTAGGCCCCTAGTAGGTATTTGTGTTGATAAATACTAAGTAGCTTTCGATTAGTTTATAATTTTCTTAAAGCGCTCTGATTCATTAGATGGAGATTAATACCTACCTACCTTCATTAAGTATGACTATTAGCAGCACTTGATATATCCTTATGCAGTTAGCATCTGTTATATAAATTCACTAGCCACGTTGTTCAAGAAAAAGTATAGAAGTAACAATGTGATTGGTGCTATAAATCTAATCTGCTCTTGTAACACGTTATCCTTCGATGCACCTTAGGCAGCTCAAGCGTAGGTAATTAACATTAAATTTGTACGTTTAAACAAGAGGATCAACGATGGCAGTACGACCCGTCGCGTCGACGCGCACTATAATCTTAACTGGTACGCCACAAAAGCATTTCTAACTTTCGTTTCAGAAAGACCCTCACATATACGTATCCATTGGCTCCTAGCTTCGAGACACAGGTATAGTAGCGTATGACAAGGGCTTGTTTGTATACTAGGGCTTGGGACAATTTTCTGTTCAGGATAAGTGCAACCTCGTAGGTCGGCAATCTGCCTCCTCTCCTATCAAGCTCCAATTAAGCTCTGATCCATGTGACATAGCCGGCTTTAACTAAGACAACAGCCCTGCTCACGGCAGATGACGAACTATTGGCTGATGTGAAGTGAGGTGGTGCCTAGTTGTTGGTTGCTTTTGAAGCTGAGACACGATGTACGCGGTTATCTTGGTTAATCACATAGGACCGTTTGAAAACAACATAGATTTGTTAATTACCGTGAATGAGGCTATTCGCAGCTGAGCGAAGCTTTTCGTTGAAAATTTCCGGCTAACTGCCTGCTGCCTGGACCTTGTGTGACATTTATTTGAGAGCGATCTATAGATACCTAGAGCTCTGCCAATTTTAAGAAAGGAGGAGGGCAACGGATCTTGATACCATAAATGATTATCATCGACGGCAGCCATTCTAACCCCTCAGCATTGAGCCTTTGTGACATCTCTATTTCAACCACATTACTGGGTTCTTGATTCATCCGACAACAATCTCCCTTCTTACGACTGAATCACAATATTCATCTTCATTTTCGTCACTATTATAACCTCACAAGAAGTGTCGTGTAGGTTTTAATTGAAATTTTCAACCCAATTGTACTTTAATCAAAACCTAACAATCGTGTCTTTAGCATGTGTCAGAGCAACAAAATTGAGAAAATCTGGACCTGTGGTGACAGGACCTTTGATTTCGTGAACTTCGAACGATGCCAATACGCCAGCGAACAGCAATGCCCTGGCGTTAGAGACAATCTCATGGGAAGCGCGAAACAGCGTACCAAGTGTGGTCAGTACGGCTGCAGGGCATATAGGCGTATGGACAAGGAGGACAGGCAGGTGGACAAGGCACTAGAAGCCTAGACAAAGCGACTCTTGTATATAATAGGATAGGTGTTCTAAAGTCCTTCGCGCAACAAGTGCCTCCACCTAATGCAAACATAGGGTCCGTGACACAGGGACCCTTGGGTATGATTATGATCAGTCTCCTACAACCTCATCCCGAGCTAGGATGACGACCGGCGAGGCGGTGTGGTCCGAAGAGAGAGTTCACCGCAAGGTTTTTCTGAAATATTGACACGGTTACTGAGATAATACCCGTAGATATAACGCATGGCAATAGGCAGTCAAATGTTCTCCAAGGATTCTTTCGATGAATACCATATGAATGTGGCTGTCACGGAACAGAACTGCAGCTCTAAGCCACGACACTATCAAAAGATAGAATGTTGTCAAGTCAAAGACTTGACCATCTGCAGTTACTTATATAGTTGGAGCCGTAACAGTGGCCCAACATATTCTATTCTCGTCACTGAGCCTCTGGTGCGACGCAACGTAAGCTCCATTGAGCGGGAGTAGTAGAATCATATCCTATTGAAGTTATCTATATTGACCCGGATGCGTCAAAGTCCCCGCTCACTGGAACATTTACGTGTTCTCCTGTGGGATGAATATCTTGACCCCCGATTTCGAATAGAGTGACTTGAGGAATTTCGGTGAAGTTCTCGCGTGACTACACTAAACTTTGGAGTACTTGAGGGTATGCAAATTTTGCTGGCATCAGCTTTTTCATATCAGGTGTTCACTGGAAGCCAGCTCATCGACCCAGAAACTGCCACACGTGGTACCAGGAAACTGGTTCGTTTGTTCTCAGATATACGATTCACGATGTTTTCTTGACCATATTAATAACTTACGTACAGAGAATTAGGAATTCTTAGCGACTAGAATACGAATCTTCGACCACCCAAAAGTCGCGCGAAACTAATACATACCATAGAATTCATCCCATCCCATCCCATCCCATCCCATCCCATCCCATGAACAAGCTCTATAAATAGTGACCGACCAACTCATCCATTTACCTATCATCTACCAGACCAACCAAAATACGAGAGTGGCACAAGACAAACTCGCTTAATACGAGGCATTAGAGCACAAAGGACCGCTCCTCTCTACCTAACCCAGTAACATAATTCGCCACCGTAACACTTGCCAGCCATCACATACATAACACAACACACCGCCTCGTGCGATATTCTGCTGCCCTGTTTCGCTGCTTCACCGCAAAAAGTCCCGCGCAGAGTATATTTAGCACCTGATCTCTCCTCTCGCTTCCCATGGCGGGCGGGCGGCAAGCAAAATATGGAAGGGGATAGATAGAAAGGAGAAGGACAGAGAGAGGGGAGGGGGAGATCAAATCATGACTACCACCTGATTGACAGACAAACTTGTCTAACTGGTCAATAATACCCTGTCCTACATATCAAACACCTCCTCCTTCGCCCACCCCCAGCAAACTTAAAACAGGAGGGAGGGAGAAAGTCAGTCCCAGGTACTTCCTTGAGTTCCAACTTTTACTTCTCCTGGCCAGCACAGCAACGAAATTACCATTCCCTTCTTCCAAACATAGCAAACAAACATGGCCGGCTCCATCTCGGATCGTACCTACACCGAACGATAGTAAATACCTAGCAAACCCTTCCTTCAGACAGACTCTTCATCCTACTATCTTTCAACTCTAAACCACCTACTCCTTCTACCTTTCCCCCTCTACGTGGCACCTCTTCCTGTCCTTACCTCTACGTCGACGCCTTGCCACAAAAGCGCCTCGCAGCTCAAAATCTCGACTACTACCACTACACCCATCCTAACTGACGCCTTGCACCAAGTGTTTTCTTACTCACCTAAGGAGGTAATAAATTCCAATAGTTTTCACCTACTTTCATCTTCATAATAAGCCACTCAGCCCACAATCTACTTACCTCCCGAAGCAAACCCCCAACCAATCAAACCCCGGTATTTACAGCGGGGCTAGCTTACCCTACCTTACCAACCATCCCTCTCCCTTCTTCGCAGCCCGATAGGTATCCGGATTACGCACACCTACTCATTTCCGCCATCTTGCACCATACCCAGTTCTCCATCCCACATCTTCTCACATAGTCGCTCAAGGAGTATACTCTAATCACTTTTTACATATCAGATCACGGCAGACCATTCAAGTTCCAGTATTGACTTGAGATGTTTCCTCTTTTAATACTTTGCAACGAGGCCGGGCAATTTGACCCTCCTGTTTTGTCTGGCCGAAGAAAAGGCTTCGGTCCAAGTTCTAGCTAACGAGCTACTTAGTACGCATGCATCGACATAATGTTTCTGCTTCGCTCCTAACTCATGCATTCAAATACATTCAAGACGTCGTAAAAGCCCTTTTTTACCCGAGGCATGCGTGCCGCCTTTTTAGTAGTACATATACAGCCACCATGGCGGTTTTTTGGCAGCACCATTATTGTATATTCGTCCCAACGCCACCTGAGAACGTTTGAAGTGTGATCAGAACGATCTGATTATCACACGCCAGTACCCGAATTGGATCTCGAAGGGTATTGATCCATAATTTAAGCAAGAAGCAAACCCAGCAACATTGAACCACGCGCACAGAATGGTGCGGGCTTACCGAAAGCCCTCATACTGCCTTATGAATAATCTTGGTATCCGCATGTCCGGGCCCTTCCGATTAAACACCATGGTTAAAGCTACCTTCCCCAACGCCAGATATGAAAATAACCTTAAACTATCATTACAGCTGCCCCAGCCACGATGAATAGTCCATTTCCACAACTCCTCAAGGACGTGGTAAAAAGAATTGCCCAGAAACGTGACCTGGAGCCGCGGATCTGGTAACCCTAAATCTCTATATAACGAAGAACTTGGGATCGAATTGGCGAGCAGTGCCCGTTCAGGACTCGACACTCTTGTCGTCGAGTAGAGACTCGGACATGATTGTGTCCGCACTCGTGGGCGATTTGGCCTCTTCAGCAATTGTAGCGGGTGGTTTCAGCGATGCCGAAGATTTCGCGGCAGCAGCAGCCTTGTTGATCCGACTTTTGTAGTCGCTCCAACTGAGCTTTTTCTTCACGGGACTTGGTTGTACCGGGACGCCGTTAGCGGCCGGCGCCGCGAATGGACCATGAGCACTGCTTGCCGAAGATGGCGATTGGACGGTGCCATCGTTGGCAGATGAGGGCATCGTTGTTGAGCTCACTACCGTTGGGCTGTTAAATGCTGGGACAGGGGGTAATTGGACTCGAAGTTCGGGTGATTTAACCTTGACCACTTTCGGAGGCGTCGGTTCACCAGCGGGCGCCGCTTTGGTAGGTGAATTAATGGGGGCATCATTCATGGGCGTATCCTCAGATATGCTGCCGGTTCTTGCGTCTTGACGAGTCGCTACAACGTTGGCTTTTTCAGGAGTGGAAGTGGCTGTTTGCGCTTTCGCAGGAGAATCCAGGTCCATCTTGACCAAGGCTGATGTCATTGAAGTAGGAGATGCGCCGACACTCGCCCGACGCGAAACATCGTCGGCTCGCAACTGACACCTGCTTTCTAACAGCCGCTTAGAAAGAGGAACGATACGCCTTTTCGGCTTTTTGGTTTGTCGATCATCACTAAACCATGCACCATCTACAGGATCTGTCTGCATAGATGCGTCGCGATACTCCGGACGAGGGCCCTGTGATGCGCTACGTGGTGGAAGCGAGACCGAATCACGTTGGCCCGGTTGCTTGAACGGGTTTACAGACGTTGGCGATACTGCACTAATAGGCGAACCACCAGTACTACCAGAGGTACCAGCATCCACATAGCGACCTTCCGTCGCGCTACTCACCATCGTTGTATTCGTTGACGTGCTTTTTGACTTCGGTTTCATGGTGCCTGAGGGCCCGCTAGCACTTCCATCCGAGGTGCGCTTCTTTTTTCGGGGCGGTTGCTGTTGCTCCATTCGGCGAAACGAGTCTTCGACCATCTGAACTTTGCGCTTGTCTCGATCTGTCAGCTCAGTCAAAACTCCCAATGTGTCAAAAGAGCCCTGACGTGGAGCGGGTGTCATATCACGGCTGGGTGGCTTGCTTCGCGAAGATGCGGAATCATTATCTGCGCCATCCTCAATATGGCCCTCGCTAGCTGCTCGACTATTTGTCGCCTTGCCAGTACTAGTTGGCGAAACGTTATTGGCTTTCGGCTTGCGGGCCTTTTTCGTCTTTGAAACCTTCTCCTTGCCTTGCGGACGCGCGATGTAAGTTCGGTGAAATCGAACAAACGCACAATCCGGCCCAAGGTCGCAGGCACAGCCTCCATATTCGGAAAGTATAGTATGTACCCAAGCGCCGATGCTGTGATATGTCTCCGTTTCCTTCTCGTTAAACTCAGGTTGCTTATCCATATCGTCGCTGAGCCCCAATAGTTGCAACCATCGCCTTGCCACGTCTTTTTGTAAGTTGAATTCCCAAGGGATTGTTACCTGCTCATTAGGTTTGATGGGCCGATCGCTGACGAGCCAAAAATGATACTCTGGCCCTTCTGAGAGGTACGTGTCTAGTGTAGCATTTGGTTTACAACTCCGTCGCACGTATCGAGCCTGTGAGCCTTCTTTTCGGGTATCGATATATAACGGAAGCATTGGGTGGAAGAAGACGAAGGGCAATGGAGAAGAGAGGTCCTGCCATCGATTACTCGGGTCTTGACAATAGTCCTTTTGTATGCCAATTTGCCCGTTGAGCTCGATCAGGGGGACATTTTTGTCAACTGACTGGGAAGAAGCTAAATACTGGCAGTGGACTACTGTGTCGGCACCCACAGGCAGTTTCTTCGACCGAACTTGAGGCGAAGCTTTGATCGAATCGATATTGACCGGTAACGATTGGAAGACGTCCGCATAGTCGCACCCGGTTTCTTGCCTCAACTTTTCGCCGTCTCGTAGCCATGATGAAAGTATGTTAGATATTATCAAACTCACAAACGAATTCGTTTGAACGATGGCAACGTCTCGATCCTCCTTGTATAAGTCCATAAATCCACTCGAGTAATTGTGAATCTCAGATTCGTGAGGAAGCTCCGAGGGTGTGGTCGCTGGACTTGGAGGATGGCCATGTGGGTTTGTTGTTTTTTGGCCATACGAAGGACTTCGTTTGGCAGCCTGGGAACTGATGGACTGACTGGGACGATGAGAACTCTTGGATTTCTTGTGCTGGTGGGTATGAACGGGATCATGGGGCTGTTTAGGGTTGTTTTCGAGGCCACCCAATCCTAGATCCGTGGGCCTGGCCTTCTTCTTCTGGCCCTTGGGTGGAGGCCGTTTCGTTGTCTTTCGTTCCGAGACCTCTGAGTGGGTTCCCTTGGCTTGCCGCAGAATCTGACGCTCATTGGCTCTTTGCCGATCCAGCATTCGTGGGTTGCAATCCACGCAGGAGTGATTGAAGTCTTCGCGGGTAACCTCAACCCGGTTGTAGGGGTAATAACATTCGATATGCTGCCAAGTGTCGCAGAGGTCGCAGTATATCGTATTGCCGTCATCGTCAGTGAAGTCGCAGATACATTTAATAGTATATGGCTCTTCTTCTGCCGGCACCGTAGTCCTGTTGGGCACATCGTTGGTTATGGCGGGTGCGGACTTGGGACTGTGGACGACCGTCTGACTCGGAGTCGGTGATTGTGTGAGGAGGGAGGGAAGCTTTTCTGTCATAATCTAACACACACCTCACGGAGTGAGATGTTGAAGTGGTAGTAGGTGGAAGGTTCTATCTTGGAGATACGGGTGGCATGACGACGAATCGTGTGTCGACGCGCCAATAATATGGTCTCTGAGCGTCAGCTAGTAGCGAGCAGACTCGTGCGAGGATCATGCGTCAAGCGTCGCGAGGGTCGCAATTGCCAGGAGAGTGGTGGAGAAGCGACTTGAGGGTCGATGCAAGACTCGACGTGGCGGCAACGACACAAAGAGCACAATGACAAAAGAGATTTCGAGGTTTTCAAACGCAAGACAAACTACAAGATCGCCGGAAACACGATGCCACGGCTAAGAAGAGAAGATACGGCGTAAAAAATGTGGACACGGAAGTCGTCGAGAGTCGCGCAGAAGATAATCGTGGGCAATACGAAAGGACTCGACGAGGAGGGATGCGCCTCGAGTGGTGATGAGACTGCAGCGGATCGGAAGTGAGAGAGGATTCGATATTAGGTGAAGGCAATGTCGTTCCTGAAAGATTCGAGGCGTTGTACCCGAGGAAGCGAGGCGTTGGCGGCGTCGATTGATTGTTCGAGTTGGAAAGGAGGATGGGTGAGAGGAGGAAGAATGCGAGGGACAGGCGAGTTGCGTGTACGGTGTGTGAGAGAGAGTGTGTGTGTGCGTGTGTATGGGAGAGAGGAACGGGACACCAACCAAAACAGAGTGTTGGGTGCGTGCTGGGTGCTGGGCAGGGACGAGATTGCCTGCTACGAGTACCAGCGAGACTAGCAGACTAGCCTGCCTTTCTGCTTGGACTCTTAAGGACTTACAGTAGGTTCTGGGTTAGCAGCAACCAGAGGCCAGAGCCACAGCGCATTGAAGCAGCGGCAGCGCCAAAGCCAGCGGCTGCTTTGGGGTTGGCGGACCCGGTTGCAGGTGCAGCCTGTCAGTTGCCACTGACAGTGCCAGCACAGTGACGCGCCAGGTAGTGTACGGTGCCTTGACGCAGCCGGGACGAACAAAAGCGAAAAAAACGAGATAGGTACTTACGGGATGTACCCATGTAAGGTGGCATGTGCGTGCCGGCAACAATCTCAGGCTAAGAGATACTTGACGAAGTACCTCTCCTACGGAGGAAATGCATTCAACGGCCGACGACAAACAACCAGCCGAATGGACTCGGCAACAGAGGAGATTACTGGACTGCCAGTAACCGGCTGCATCGGCCGGGCGCTGATATTGCGAGGACTACTGCGTGTGCCGCCGGTACCACCTGCACCCTCACAAGCCAGCGTAGAGGAAGAGATACTAGCGGAGAGAGGAGAGGGGGTAGGTACTACTGTACCTAGCTGGCTACAGTGCCGTTACGCGGTAGCGCGCAGCGGGCCAGCCAGTCAACCAACCAACCATGGTAGACTGGTAAGGTGACCGGGCGGGGTATCTGCTGTACCGTCTGGGAAAAGCCTCCTCCACCAAATGGCTGGTTGGCCTTGGGCGGAAGACGAAAAGGAAAAGGACGCAGTGCAGCAGACCGGATCAATAATGAAATGACCTAGGAAATAAATGGAAATGCCATGGAGAACGATACACCGCTCTTGGCCGCGGAACGGGTGTGTTATTCATCATCGTGGAGAGATGACCCGAAGGACAGCGCAAGGAAATGAATAATAGATGGCCGTGATAGATGGGTGTTGTACATCTAAAACACGAGAGTTTGGCTGAGTCGGCCAGGACACATGAAAGCGAGGGTGAGATTTGGCTTGGTATGGAGGAGAGAGGGTAGAGGGAAAAGAGGAGCAGTTGTGTGAGTGCAAGTCTGCGCACACAAGAGACATTCTTGCTCCAGCGCATTAGGCCCTTCGAGCAGGAAGAGTCGGAACCTGGAAGAGGCGGGAAAAGGTGGGCAGACAGGGGGGGCCAGAGAATATGAAAGTCGCTCATTGACTAAACCCAGAACCCGCGCAACTTGGGCACAGCCGCTAGTCCCGAAATGTATTACGTGGTGCGCATTGGTTCAATACAGCTTATCAGCCAATCAGGGCTGTGATCCGGATGCAGAGCTCTCCTGCATCTTCCCTGTCCTTGTCCATAGTAGACCTTGTCGCAGGCACGAGCCATTCCCAAGTCGACCGAACCCCCTGTCTCGCCAACTTCCATTCTGGACGCCTCAGGCCTTTTAATTGTGGTTAGGTTAGTGTACTCTCCGCCAGGCAGACTCCAAGGCATCACTGTGAGGTGCTTTGAGTTACGATGTTCGATGCGTGTGGATGCCGACTTTCGCTTCTGCCGCCAACGCCTCACGCATCGGCTACGGTAGGTATATCCATCGAGCCTGAATATATAGTAGTAGAGATGCACCCTAGAAAGAGGCACTCGTCTCTCGTGATTCGGATCGAAAGGTAGTCACCATGGACAAAAAGAAATCAAGCCTCGCTTTGCATGCCTTGGTTCGATCTTGATTCCTGGTTTGGCGACATGTTGATCTTCGGTAAACTATCACCATGATGTGTGGTAGCTTGATTGCGAGTGGAAGTCTCATCCGCCAAACAAACGGGAGAGCCTGGTATTTCGGTGGCCACAGGTAGGGGGGTCTGTTGTCTTACGTGCATGTCCAATGTCTAGAGGGGGAGCGATTTATGTCATGACCAAGGAATCGGAAAAGCCAATCTTCATGCAGCTATCTCCTCTCCCGATTGCCGCGTCGCGAACGCAAGTGCATGTACGTATACATATGTTGGGGCGACTGGCAAAAGACTGTCTCGCCAGCGACAGGGTTGAATCAACCGCTCGAGTCAGACTGATTCATGCGACGGCCGATATGATTACATACCTAGGTGATATTAGGTGATTGTGGTAGCTTCTACGCGGACATCGTGCAATAGTAATAATAATAAGAGGTCGGACGATTATCATGGCCAATAAGACCCTTTTAGTGCATCGACAGACCATGTACATACACACTATGTAAGATAAAGGCTTCATTAGAAGAGGCAGCCGGTTCTGACACTTCTGATTAGCTGCAGTCGGCCTCCTGTGCGCTAAAGATGCGTTAGCGAATGGCAGGCAACCTGCCGTGTTACCTTTGCTTGGAATTGTCTTCGTCATATGATGATCTCTTTTTGTCTTTGGGAGCCCGAAGACGGCGGCTCTTCTCGATCACTGATCACTGACTGCTACAACAATGAGACCAGTCGCGATGGTGGTTTGGGATTTCCGCATCCCATCCATGTCGGACGCGAAACGGCCGGCCCCCAATGAAGAGTCACAGTCGCCGTCTCAGGTACCACAACCCACCCAAAGCAAGGGTCTCGTCGCCGTCACTGCCAGTAGTGTGCCTAGGGTGATTCGTAGATTGAACCTTATCCCGCATATTCAAGTCGCAGTGGTATACCCAATTTTTGAGGGGTGTGTCGGCATCGGAATTTATTATTAGTCACTCAGCACTCCCGTATTTTGAATGATGATGGCATGACGGAATCCTAGTTGTGGCAAGCAAGACCTTGAAAACAATTGAAGTTGCTAGTTGCTTGCTTCAGTGCTCGCGCCTGAAAGAAGCTGGGTTATCACGACCGCTCTCACCGCTTTTCGAGCCGCGCAACGTCCTCTCGGAGCTGTGCGTTGCATTTATGCGCGTGCATTCGCAGGTACGTCCGGATGAGAAGCTGGAGAAGCAACCAGGCAGCCAGGTGACCTAATGAAATGAAATGAGATGGGGGGGGAAGAGGGGGCAGTGCAGCGCCCGTCTTGAGTGTTTAGCGGAGTAGCTGCGAAAGACGGATTGATAGGGCTTAGTATTGTGATTGGGCAACTTGGTTTGGGATACATGAAGGTGCGGCGTGTCTCCTAGTTGGGATGGACGAATCGTTACGGCACAGCACTGCAGCAGCTTTACGCGATGTTGGTGGAATGCCATCACGTGCATGAAATGAAAATATACATACGTAATCGTCGACTTGCAGATATATCCACGACCGGAGGCCTAGGCACCCGTTTTCTGACATTGGTGTGTGGAATAATTACCGTCGTCGTTCATTCCACCATCCGGTATCAGCTGGGTTGATGATGTCGTAGGCTAAATCTATGCTTAGGCACTGTCTAGAATACGATAGCTACATTGTCAGCCTGCATGTGCACTCTAGCCAAACATGAACAGGTCTCGTCTTCCTCATGGCACTACACACGGCAATGCACACAATGAAAACAAACGTTCAAATATCAAAAATTGCGAGGAGTACGATCCCGAAGGATAATACAGAACAGTCAACTCCGCGCTGTGCAATGCAGGCCTCCTGTCCTACCATTCGAAATTCTGGAGCTTCAAATGGTCCCTCAAGGTAAGTATGAAGAAGAAAAGAAGAAGAGAAGATTGAGAGGGAGGGAGACTGGCCAGTCATTTATAGGTTAAGGAGGGACCCGCTCGGTGCCTGGCTGATTGTGTGGTGTGGGGTCTCTCAATGGCAGAAAGTCTGTTGAATTTTTGACCAATCAAGAATTGAGGCTTAGTTCCACGTCAATCTGGATGATTTAATTGGTTGAATAATAAATTACCTATTGTTGCAAATGTAGGAGTACCTAAATACAGCACAGCTTTGAGGGCCACGACCCAGCAAGAAACAACGTCTATATTCCTGTATCAGGCACTCAATCACATAACATTAGGTTTACGATGGGTTAACTACAACCACGAACTGTCTTCGTGAATTTATGCCTCTTAATATTTTCAATTTAGAAACTATGTCCTTGATTCTCAGAAAGGTCACCAGTGTCTAACATCCTTGAGGTACAGATTTCTTTCACTGAGCTCATCTATCATCCACGGTTTCAAGATCAATTATGGTGCCGGAGAGGTCGATCAGAAAAAGACGCCGCAGTTTTCTAACGACAAGCTGTGTTTCACACAACTAAATGTTATGTTGGCATCCTCAAATAACTCACAGTCGCTCTCTACGATGGAGCGGCGCAAAGAGCCGTTGAGTATATACCGGAGATGAATTGCCTTCTCGATTATCCATCTTGATGATATCCGCGGCCTAAATCACCGAGCAGATTAGCAACTAATGCAGTCACTCAGGACACAGATGAATTCGTCGTCAGGAAAGGAGATGGAAACATGCCTTCTCAGCGATAGCATAAATGGCTGATTGGATATGTCCGCTAGGAATCAGCGGCATGATGCTCGCATCTACAACCCTTAAGTTACTTGTCCCATATACTCTAAGGGCCGTATCGACGACACCCCCGGCTCTACGCGGCATCATAGCAGCAGTGCCTGAGGGGTGGAATTCCGTATGAACCATACTTTTGATTGTTTCCATGAGCGCTGTCCGGTTCTTCAGGTCCTGAGCTTCCAGCCCCGCCGGCGGCACCGGGAGCAGCGCGGCCATGGCTTCAGTAGCAACAAGACGGTCGTTGAACTCAAGACCTATCCGCAAGACTTCGCAATCAAAGGCATGCGAACATAGCCGCGGATCAAGGATCGGCGGCTCGTTGTCAAAGATCGAAGATGAGCGTGCATAAATCGTGCCTCGAGAAAGCGTATGCATTGCGCTAACGGCTAGTTGACCCCAGGACGCCACCATGAGTTCGTAAGCAGGGACATCGCGGCGAGATAGCAGAGCACGTATCTCGGTTTGCTGCGCGCTGTATCCTGCACGTAGTGTATCGTCGTACGTTGGTGGGAGATGATGATTCGTTTCGGTTGTAATAAGGTGAAGAAGTCGCGAGGGTATCTCATCGAATGCTGGAAAAGCTACGGCGTTAACCATGGTCGCAGTCCATGGTCCTTGATTGAGTGTTAGTAAACTCAACACCAGAAAAGAGCTGGTACCGGGATCGAATTGAATAGTTTACCGGTACGATTAGCGAGGTATTCGGCCCTGACGACATCCCTTATATCTCCCACAATATCCAGCGCTGAAAACACATCCGGTGCCGTATCTGATAGTTCATTAGTATATAAATACTATTGGCAGGAACCTCAGGGAGTCTCACACTTGTACACAGGCTGAATCATAGCATGATCTTGCAAGTTGCTTCCAACTCCAGGTAAATGTACCAAGGCATCCACGCCGAGACTGCGCAGATGCTCAGCTGGACCGAAACCGGAAATCTGAAGCAAAACAGGTGATAAGATGGCTCCCGCAGCCACAATAATCTCTCTACTACAGGAGATCGTATATTTCGGGGCGGTCGAATTAGCTGCGACCTGGAGATACAACCCGTCAACCCGCATCACTTATGGCACGTAAATAGGATTCAAGACGGATTCACTTTACCTCAACCCCAGTGACAGTGACTCTCTCTGGCATGCCTCTAGGTCTTCGAGAAAAGTTCTGAAATGTGTAGTTGCCAATGGGATTATTGAGAATGCGTGTGACGGTGTGACCGGTTAACAGCTCAAGATTAGGACGCGACAAAGCAGGATCTAAATATGCCGTGCGGGCATCAGCCCGTGACTGGTTTCCCGCTACAACGCTGGCCGGTACCAAGTTCGCGCCCGTCGCGTAGCCACTATTGAGATCTTCGTTGAGCGGGATGCCGAGCTGCTGAATACCGGCAAGGAAGTTGTCTGCGTAACTTCGCATTAGCTGAGGGTATTTACATCCATAGACACTAAGTTGCTTGATCTCGATACATACAGGTCTGGTTATAAATATAGCGCGGAAATCCAACTTGGACTGGCCCTTGTCTGCCATGCTTGCCATGCGTAGGCCTCATATGGAGCGAATTTTGTCGCGATGTGTCGCTATACATCGTGTAATTTTCGGACTATATCGTGGACGTGTATCAGCTTTAAGTATTATAGCCACCGAGAATCAAATCGAAAAGATCCCCGTACTTTAAGAAAATACGGCAACAAATCCGTCCAACCCCAGCCGGGATTCCCTAAGTTCCTCCAGGCATCATAGTCCGCGGCCGAGCCTCTGGTCCAACACAAGCCATTCATGATACTACTCCCACCAACAACTCGTCCCTGTGCGAACGAGCGGGTTCGATTATCCAGGAATTCTTGCGGTGTTGTCGTCATGGTCCATTCATAGCGAGACGGGTTCTCTTGACCCACGTTTCCAGGAACCGTTACGTCTTCGGCTCGATCATCTCTGATATTTAAACGTTAGATATGGAGAGAGCTATCAAACTCTATGGAATTTAGGCAGTGCTTACAGCTCTCCAGCTTCCACAAGCAAAACCGATACTTGAAAAAGCCTGTTAGTGAAGAACGTCTCTGGTTGACGGGAGTAGTGACGCGCACCTAAAGCATCTTCAGACAGTCTATTCGCAACTACGAGGCCACCGATACCAGCTCCGATGACGATATAGTCGTAGCTTTTCCGGAGCTGCAATAAGCCATCATCGTCGGGGACGACCTGGATACCAGAAACTGCCCAGGAGAGCGCGTAGATGCCGAGCACGTAAGTGAAGAACAGCTTCATTGCCGGAGATAGCCTGATAATTGTGAGCTTAGAGCAGCGTAGTGGTCGAGTTTAACAGCATATAGTAGGAAGGGTCTGAGCTGGATTGAATCGAGAGAATCGATAATGTCTGAAACCTAGGTGGAAAACGAATTTAGAAACGTGGTTGCCAACACGCTTAAGCGAAACCGATTATGCGCACACAACATCATTGTGCCGCGTATTCACTATTTAATCGTGTGGTTCCTCAGCAACTCCTTGTTTACTTATAGTGAGCCTTAACCAACAACTAGGTGCATTAGCACGCCTTAAACATTCAATACAAACATCCGCTGACTCATCATGGTGGTGACCGACCCTGAGCTTCAATACATTGGTGTCTGTCTAGGAATTGTAGTACATTACTATAAAATTGAGGCCCAGAATCTGAACGTGAATTTGTAAAATTAATTCTAGGGTAGAGCATAGTAAGGCCATAAATGGCTTGTGTCTTTTTTCCACTCGCCTCTTTACCTACCCTCCTAATGACCTAACAGGGATACTATCACTGACAGACCAATTCTCAGATAAGGGCCTCACCAGTAAGATCACCCCCAAAGTACCGACAATCCCCCCACGAAGAGCACACAGAGGGTTGCATTGTAACTGGCAAGGCAGATATCACCTCGCATGGAGCGTCAGCACAAACCTGTTACCCCTGAATAGGCATACTTTTTATTAAATAAGTCAACGCTACCCGTCACTTTCAAATGATTGTGAAAACTCTAAACCACCGTTATTCATTCTAGCCTTTTTGTCACAACAATAATTTAATGGCTCCTCTTTCTACGGTTCCAGACTTCAAAACACCAAAAAGTGGCTGTATAAGTGGGGTACTTATGTGGTGGTTAGGCTGACACTCCTCCTTCGCATCGCCTCGGACAGCCTCACTTTAAATGTGGTAAGATCTCACGTAGTGCGGGTATAAAAGCAAAGCTCCACCTGCTATCACTGTGGCCAAGGGCAACGCTCCAACTTCGAAATGAACAAAACCGCACCAACTGCCTACTTCATATCAGCTGGACAACAGGATTCGAAAGGACTCCTACTATGGCTTTCGCTATCAATGTGGCTCTCTGCTGTTTGTCGTTTTTGATATTGTCTACACCGATACTGGCATTAAAGTCGAGACCTTGTTACCGTATCGACGGCTCACTCAACGACTACAGCTACAATGGCTTTAGAAAATTCTACCCCTGCAATCCAGACCAAGAAGTCAGTCACTGCTGCTTTGGCCGGGACATATGTACAGACAACGGACTGTGTTTGGGATTTGGACCTTCTTCCCCAGGTGCTGATCGGGTATTTATGCTGGCGGGATGTACCGATTCTTCCTGGCCTGCACCCTGTCCACAGTACTTCGTCCCAGACCGCCACAAAATTCTCAATGGGTCGAGAAGGCTTCTTATCTGGTCATGTGCCCCTGGAGAATCCTGTGTTGGATCGGAAGACTCCGATTTCACAGCGGCATGCTGCGCTGACCCAAGCCTGCGAATAAAAACCATCCCGTTGCAAAAGAGCATGCATCTGGCCATGGACCCTACACAAAAAATCGAGATGTTCGCCGACGACCACGACGACGGTATAATATCGGGCTCCCCCAACGACGGAAGCACAAATGGCGGCCCCAGCAACAATGCTAGCGACACCGTGCTTGAAGTTCTGGCAGTACTGGTCGCTGTTGTATTTGGCGTCTGCCAATGGCAATTTCCAAAAACTAGAATCCGCATGGGCTGGATTGCGTGCCGGAGGACCAACAGACAGCAGGCTCATGCTCGCTATGTGGAAGATATCATTGATCTAGCAGAAATGCCTCCATCGTTTAGAGACGGGGATGATACTGTGAATTTCGAGCCACAGCACACAATTCCTGAATTTTATTCTGATAGAATCGGACATCTATTGGAAGTTGAAGATGCTACTCCAGCCTCGTGGCGGACGGCCAGTTGGTTAGATGTATAGAAGGCCTATCCTTGTCCCATCATTACATGTACTAGAGAATTGTTTGGATGTTGTCATGAAAAAGATTTGGCACAAAACTGTATTAATTGCAACAACTACCTAACTAATAATACCAAAACATCTAATACACGCAGCCCCGGATCTCTCCATCCAGGAAGCAGACGGTAAACATCACGGGAACGCGGTAACAGCTGCACGAGACTAAATCCAACCAAAAACCAGAACTTACAAATATACTTTTGTTGTCAAGTGGGAGGTCGGGAGGATCAATCATATCCACCGCGCCACTCCCGAGGACATCTAAGGATACGGTTACCCATTTCCTTGATTTGCTACTATTAAATGGGTTCGAATGCATGTGGCTACGCTACTGACTACTTACTTATCAACAAGTATGAACTAAGCATAGATTGATCCGTCCGTATAGCCTTTTGGAAGCCAGATACGTGGGCACGAGCCCCAGCTAGCATACGGTCACTCATTACACACACATATACACATAGAGACATCATCAAGTTTAATTCAACTAAAGGCAAGGCAATAAATACCTTCGGAGGCTAACAGACATCATCGAGTCGGGTGCTGCTTGCTATATCACAAGAATTTGTTTGGAGCGTGTAGCCCAAGCTCTCTAGGCTCTTGCTGACTTGAAACCATACAAAATGTTACGTGCGTATTAGCAAAACCTTCGTTCATAACGCATCGCGGTGGAAGCCTAAAGATTTGGCTCTAACGACGAAGAGTGCGAGCTTTTAAAGTCGAAACTTAAGTCGCAAAGAACATCTTGCATAATATCATGTCTGACTGTCTAACTTCGTCGTCCTGAAGATTTTCGAGTTTCTTTTTGTTACTGTGGAGGCTCACACCCATGGTTTAGAAGTGCGCTTTTTAGATCGTAAATACGACTTTTAGCTCACTGCTAAAGTCATGTTTTGGAAGGCACAGCCTTACGAAGATAGTTTTTATGTCCAAGTCCAGCGTGCTTGAGGTGCGGGCTCATTCTTCTCATTTGGAGGTACGCCGACGTACATCCAGTTGTCTGCATGAATATTCCGAAAGGTCGGTCGCGGTCGTCCACCGACAACGGCCTCAATGGCTGCGCCATACTTGACTAATTTATCGTCTTTGAAAGCTGTTTGTATAATTGCTAATCCGAATGGAACCCCTATAAATCGGCAGTCAGTTATGTCTTCAAGCTATTAAGTATCGCTCCAGCTCACCATCGTCTCCTACGTCGACCGGGATGGTGATCATCGGATACCCTACGTAAGACGCATTAGTTCCTTCCTATTAGTTTAGATGAGCACCAAAATTCGCACCTGCTTGAGCAGCTATTTGCATTGCGACGCCATCATCTGCCTGGACGGGGACCAGTAAGCCATCTAAGGGCTTGCCCTCATAGCACAGAGCAGCGTCAATCCCTTCCTCTCGTGTCTTCTGCCGAATGAAACTCAGCGCAGATTTATATGTTTCATCCTCAATTCCCTTTGATGCCAAACTCTTATCGAAGCTATCTTGGCCCGTTGGCCACGCTAGATGCGTACCTGGCACTCCTCCTTCTCGTTCTGTATGCTTAATGTTGTACTCGACTACATCTTCGAGACTGCGTATGTTATTTGGATTTACGGTGAGACCCGCCAAATACTTCTTCAGATCGTTGAAGAAGTCTACTTTTACTACTGTGTATTCCGATTGCTCTGGGTGCCCTATCTTTGAGGGATAGTCCCTGGCTAAGTCAGCAAGTATAGTTACCAAAGGGGGAATGTCTCGCACCAATCCCATCCACCGTCTTTAGGCACCATGCCCTCAGCGCTGGGTATCTCAACTCGTATGACCTCTGCCCCTGAGGCCCGGAGCCGATCGATTAGAGCTTGAAGGGATTGATACTGTGTCCTTGCAGACTTATCTAAAGCAGCCTTTTCCCATACTCGTTTCCAGGGCATACCGAATCGGGATCCTTTCAAAAACTTTAGACCAACAGTCTGAGTTATAAAGTCACTATAACTTCTCGTCAACCACTTCTCGCTACCGAGTTCACAGGCTGGAAATTACTTTGGCGGCTGAGATATAGCATCCAAGACCATCGCTGCATCCGCAACGGATCGTCCGAAGGTACCGACTGTATCGAGATTATGGGATTCGGGAATCACACCCTCGCATGAGGTCAGCCCAACGGTAGGCTTTATACCTACGACGCCATTTCGGTCGGCTGGCAGTATAACCTAGAAAGATTAGAAACCTCCATTCAAATGAAATAATCATTAGGAAGAGAGAATTGCACCGCTTACACTTGAGTCTGTCTCGGTTCCCAGACTAAACGCACACATGTTCGCGGCAACGGCCGCTGCCGGGCCACAGCTTGAACCTCCGGGATTTTCGGCGAGATTGTATGGATTTCGACTTTGGCCGCCCCGACTCGAATAAGCCTCAGCACTGTAATACTTAGCTCACGATCACAATATCCCAGATACATTACTAGGGCCTGGTACTAATAAGTAGCTCTCATAGAGGCCCATTCCGATAGGTTCGCATGTCCTAAGAGCACGGCGCCAGCTTCGCGGAGCAACTTAACGACCTCGGCGTCTTCCGGAACTTCGGCCCCGATGAGCACTATGTTAAAAGAGTATGAGAACCGGATGATGTTTGGGTAACACATAGAACTTGAATAGCTTACTCGTAGATCCTGCCGTAGTTTGCATTTTATCTTTCGTGGCGATATTCTACTATCGCATATGAGAATTGTATACTAAACTATTGAGCCATTAAGGGGTTTGAAGCTTACATCCTTAACGAGGAACGGGATTCCGTGGAGCGGGCCGCGGAGGAACCCGCGATGCCTCTCGCCATCTCTCTCACGGGCTATGTCCAACGCATCTGGGTTCAACTCGATGACGGCCCTGTGCACAATCCAAATTAGCACTCGTCTTTGGATGACGTTAACTCTGAGCTAGCTAACTTCAAAACTCCATTGATCTTCCTCGTCCTTTCCAGGTAGCATTCTGTCAGGTCTGCTGCTGAAAATCTGCCGTTTTGCAGCCAACGCTGCAGCTGAGCGATGGAGGCCTCCTCGATATCAACACCCCTGCAGGTGGGCATGCGAGTGTCAGGGCCCGTATCCATTTTTTGCGAGTTTCCTGACGAGGTATAAAGTAAAGAGTGGGTGGATGGATAGGTAAGGTATGTTGACGACATTCGTTCGGAATAAAAGGCATGCCGCGGCTCACTTGATATTTGATGCAAAGGAAGTCGCCATTGCCGACTTCGGGCCTTTCATTTACTACATCGTACTAGTGTAGGCGCCATTCTGACATAGCTCATTTGCATTTAAGCTTTGGAATGCAGGTGCGAACTGGTGCGACTTGATATTTTACGGCCGTTTCTAAGATTTTCATTCGCTCGCGAGTTACACGAGATGCCATTTTCGGAAATACTACTATATATCCCATATACTCACTGTAACTAATTCACGGAATACCCCAAACGGATTTGCATGCCTTATCACCTAGGGGAGGTAGTATAGAAGAAATGACCTGTCACTCGGCTTGAATTGAAGTCCAACTTATTTATATAAAACAGTTGATCCGAGCTCTTTGGGTTCTGGCTAATTGCCAAGATAAGTATAAGTACGTATAGGCCTAGCATTGGGTTGAATGTCATGGTTCCCCTGCGTAACGCGTCTCGTGGCGGTATGTGCCTCCACGGACTGGAGAGTGGTGGTACACTTCTCCAATACATTACGTATAGTACCTGTCACGATGCACTGACTTTGGGGTTTGGGGTTTGGAGCTTGGAGTTTTGCTCACCTTCAAATGTCCAACAATGCAACCAGCCAGGGGGTCCGCGAGTGCTAACGTCGTAGTGGAGAAGCCCTGGAGATCGATACCTTATAGCGGTTTAGCTCTTCCATAAACAGCCGCTAATGGGTACCCAAAGTTTTTATCGGACCTTTATCGCTACGGTAAAAGCTGCCATGGTTGCATTCCTTGTTTCCACTGATACGACTTTCGAGTTTTGAGTCACGGTGTGTGCTTTGACGCAGGTGTCACAAAAGTTTTGGGTATAAAGCTCAGCATTGACATCGCCGTTGCCCATTCCCGGCCGATTTACTATTTCAATGCCCTCTTGAATTTTGGTAGATCATTCCTACACGATTGCTAGGTCTAAGAGAATATATAAGATGTGCTCTGCGTCATGATCTTACGACAAACAGCCTATAGGAAGGCTGCTGTTGGCTTGAATGTACGTCACTCGCTCACCTCGGTATCCTATCATTACTACTACCGACTTGCAACAAGCCCTCTCTCTCTCCCTGCTGTACTGCGACCAGCATTACGCGTTGGATACAATTAGATGCTTATTTGTTCTCTCTCTTATAGACACCGCTACTAAAGCATTCCGGCCATAAAACAACAGATGAATTGTCCCATCATGGAGGCGTGAGAGCGTCCTCTACGCTGGCTTCGCGCCCATCGCGACCCGCAAGTAGCGGCGGCACAACGGTGCCATTTGTATCGCCTTATGCCTCCATTTCAGAGTCACAGAAGCTAAGAAAAGACCAAGAAAGAGTATGGTTCTCCTTTCACATTGGCAAAACAGTTTACTTATACATCTTGCATATAGGACTTTCTGGTTTCCGTCCTTGAAACCTCGGTTACTAAACGAGATGCCAAGGTTTACATGAATAGGTTTGTACCTTTCCTGGAGAGGAAAACAACGAGTTTTAAGCAACGGACCGCGGCGCAGACACAATTAAACAAGCGCAGTGCTGCTCTTGAACCTTCTGCTATTCTCACAAGCGGCGTCGAGGCCAGTAACGGGGTACCCAACGTTATACAAACTAGTCCGACGTCGGAACAAGACCTGACTATTGAGGAGCCCCTGTTCGTGGCCCTAGTCAAGTTCCACGCTCCTCAGAATGTCGACAAGACTACCTTTAACGGAGTGGCCAAGACACTCAGTCGGCTTAGGAAGCTCGGTTTGGTCAGCATAGTGGTAGTCGACTGTGATGGCGACGGTAAAGACGAGATTACTCGACGGCAGACTGCGACTGCACAGGCAAGACGTATAGCCACGGCCATCGACAATCACGACGCTCCAGGTGCACGAGTGATTGACTCGCCCATAACTATAGCGAAGCACGATGAGCTTGTCTCCTCACGGTATACTTCGAACGATTTGTTCGTAGGGAATCCAAGCGAGCTCATGACCGCTTTGCAGGACGATCTTATCGCCATCATACCATCCTTCGGATACACAGTGGACACATGTATCCGCAAGCCCGTCAATGTGAATGATGTTATCCTGGCTCTCACCAGACAACTCTCTGGTCTTCAGTTCGTGCAGATTCCTGACGATGAATCTCCTATTACGAAGATATTGAGGGCCGCGGAAGTGTATCGCATTATCGTCCTCGACTCATTAGGGGGCATACCAGCGAAGAATCGAGCAACGGGCCGACATCTATTTTTGAATCTCGAACATGAATTCCAGGAGGTCCAGGCGGATTTAGAGGCCTCCGCGGGCCATAGCATATCAAGCGAAGCTAATGATAAGGCACGCCATTTAGAGAACGCCAAACTAGCGAGAGATGCTCTCTCTCTACTTCCTCCAACTTCTTCAGCGATCATCACAACACCCCAAGAAGCAGCAAAAGAGCGTGGGCCCGAGGACAACGTAATGGATCTTGCACTCGTTGGCACTAGACGAGGACAGAATCCACTCATTCATAGTCTTCTAACTGATAAACCGGTCCAGTCATCTTCTTTGCCCACTGAACGCTTTACACCAATCACATCCTCAAGTGGAACGTGCCAAATCGGGTCTTTGACTACCTTGGCCAAGCGTGGTATGCCTCTTACTATATTTCCAAACCCTAGAATTACGCCGTGGAAGCCCCCGCAACCAGAACAGAGCAACCTTAGCTTAACAGACCCCCGCATCGACCTTCCACGGTTGGTCAACCTGATCGAAGATTCTTTCGGGCGGAAGCTGGACGTCGAACACTATCTGAAGCGTATTAACGGTAACCTCGCGGGCATTATCATTGCAGGTGAATACGAAGGAGGCGCCATTCTGACATGGGAGAGCCCGCCAGGGACGACAGATCCAAGCCGACGAGTACCGTACCTGGACAAGTTCGCTGTCCTCCGTAAAAGCCAGGGCGCGGGAGGTGTGGCGGACATTGTGTTCAACGCCATGGTCCGGGACTGCTTTCCCGAGGGCGTGTGTTGGAGGAGTCGAAAGGACAATCCTGTCAACAAGTGGTATTTTGAGCGGTCGAGGGGCACACTCAAGCTTAGCGATATGAATTGGACCATGTTCTGGACAACGCCGAAACTGGCACTGGATGACCAGAAGTTCCGCGATTACGAAGCTGTGTGTCGCGGTATTGAACCATCGTGGGCAGATAAGAAGCACGTAGTTGACTAACAAAAATAAACATAAAATTTGAAAAATCAATATGACCTCAACGTAGTCTGTTCACTCTATGGAAATTCGTGGTCTGTCACATGACAAAACGACCGTAGTTCATCCAACCTAGTATAAAACAAGAGCACTTAACACCCATGCCACATCTGCTCAGACACCCCAAGATATCAACAAAATGATCACAATAGTATCAAAATGTTAAATCTTCTCCAACAAAATATAACGTTCAAAAAAGCAAGAAACTCGGGAGCTTATTGGCCAAAAGAAATCTTCCAGTGTAATTGGTATGTATGTAGAGACTACATCATCTATTTTACTTAGTGGGGCGGTCAGGGCGGGGGGAAAAAATACACTTCGACCCCACCATGACTCGAGGAGCGATAGACAGCGATAACACTGGAGGCGGGGTGATAAGGGGGCCAGTAGGGGTGGTTGTAGTTGTTATATCTGGCCAAGACGGCTGTGACGGAAGAGAAGGATAGAAAACAACAATAATAAGAGCGTGATTAAATATTTATATCCTGGGAAACATTAAAGACGCGGCAGGAGACAATCAGGGAACACTTGGCGACACATAATAGTAAACAAGAATTACCTAATGCATGGGTTCGCGGACAAGGCTGGCGGTGGCCGCTGTTTGGCCAGGTGGACCGCATGCGTTGCGAAATGTTGCTTGAAGCGTCTAGAAGTTTCGCGTCGCAGCAAAATGTGATGGCACGCCCCCGCCAGGAGGGGGGTGTTGCTAGGGAAGGAGGAGGGGCAGTCCGGGTGAGGCTAGCCTGCACCAGAATTCTACCACCACAAACAAGATCGCCCTGGTGAGCCTGGATCCCCCTCGCTCTTTCCCTTAGGTAGTCGATGCCTGTAAACCTGTAGTGCGCATTTGGGCAGCTTTTTTTTTTCCCTCCTTATTTAAAGAAATCGCCCTTCTACTGTGGTGCTTGAGGCAGTCACTAAAAACTAAAACACATCCAACCACCGTAACTAACAACTGCAGACGACTGGTTTCACAGTATCTCCGACCGCCGCCGACTTCCCGACCTTCTCTCCCACTCACCGCTGCGACTGGTTCCTGTTCCGCTTGCTCTGTTTGTTTGTTGCTGAATCCTCCAAAAACAACCCGCCTACACCGATTCTCGATCGAGAATTCCATTCAGCGAGCACACTCCTACCTTTGTTCACGTTTTCCCCTCAGACAACATGAGTGTCGTTGGTATGTTCACCCCCGCCCAGATGTCCCAGACACCAGGCATCCCCGGCGCATCTGTCTTGTGCTCTGCCTGCTAACCTTGGTGTTCTTCTAGGTGTTGATTTCGGAACGCTCAACACAGTTATTGCTGTAGCGAGAAATCGAGGTGTCGATGTTGTACGTCACACCCCTCTCCTTGTCCATTTCATATTAGTGCGACCCCATCAACAAGGCTGACGTATCGTTTGGTTGATTAGATTACAAATGAAGTGTCTAACCGTGCCACACCGTAAGTGTCATCTGCTTGGCTGAAGATAGCTCAGCTCGTCTTAACTAACCTTGGCTTCAGTTCCCTCGTAGGATTCGGCCCCAAGTCCCGCTACCTTGGCGAGCCGGCCAAGACACAAGAAATTTCCAACCTCAAGAACACCGTCGGTTCCCTGAAGCGTCTTGCTGGCCGCGCTCTCAAAGACCCCGAAGTTCAGATCGAGCAGCAATATGTCTCGGCCCCCCTTGTAGACTGCAATGGCCAGGTGGGCGCCGAGGTCTCGTACCAAGGCAAGAAGGAGAAGTTCTCAGCCACACAGCTTGTTGCTATGTTTTTGAGCAAGATTAAGCAAACTGCTGCCACCGAACTCAAGCTGCCAGTGGCCGATGTGGTTGTGAGCGTACCGCCATGGTTCACCGACATCCAGCGACGAAGCATTCTTGATGCTGCCGAGATCGCCGGCCTCAAGCCACTTCGAATCATGAACGACACCACAGCCGCCGCTTTGGGCTACGGTATCACCAAGCTTGATCTGCCCGCCGAAAACGAGAAGCCGCGCCGTGTCGCCTTTATCGATATCGGCCATAGCAACTATTCCTGCTCCGTTGTTGAGTTTAAAAAGGGCGAACTGACTGTTAAGTCGACTGCCTTCGATCGCCACTTTGGTGGTCGTGATTTCAACTTGGCCCTAGTCAATCATTTCGCAAAGGAATTCAAGGGCAAGTATCGGATTGACATCACGAGCAACCCTAAGGCCGCCGCCCGTGTCGAGGCCGGTGCCGAAAAGATGAAGAAAATTCTGTCCGCGAACCAACAAGCTCCATTAAACATCGAGTCGCTCATGAACGATATTGACGTGAACGCTATGGTCACACGGCAAGAATTCGAGGCCCTCGTTGAGCCCCTTCTAAACCGGGTCACTGCACCACTGGAGCAGGCACTCGCCGATGCCAAGCTGACTAAAGACGATATTGATTACATTGAGCTGGTTGGTGGCAGCACCCGTATGCCAGCTATCAAGGAAAGAATTCAAGCCTTTTTCGGCAAGGGTCTTTCATTCACTCTTAACCAAGATGAGGCCATCGCTCGGGGCTGTGCCTTCGCCTGTGCTATCCTTTCGCCTGTGTTTAAGGTCCGAGATTTCTCCGTCTCGGATATTGTTCACTACCCTATCGAATTCTCATGGGAGAAGGACGTAGATATTCCCGACGAGGACACAAGCTTGACTGTATTCAACAGAGGCAATGTTCTTCCTTCAACTAAGATTCTCACCTTCTACAGAAAACAGCCTTTTGATCTGGAGGCACGATACTCGAAGCCCGAGGACCTCCCCGGCAAGATTCCTCCGTTCATTGGTCGTTTCTCTGTTAAGGGAGTCAAGGCTGACCCCAAGACCGAATTCATGATTTGTAAACTCAAAGCCAGGGTTAACATCCATGGTATCTTGAATGTGGAAAGTGGTTATTACGTCGAAGACCAGGAGGTCGAGGAGGAGATCAAGGACGAGAAGACGGAAGATGGCGAGAAGAAAGATCCTGATGTGAGTTTTGTCTCCTAATGATGTCGCTAGACCGATAGGCTACTCCGTGACACAACGTCAACTGACATTTTCTTCTAGGCTATGGATACAGACGACAAGAAGGCGGAGGGTAAGCTTAAGACGCGAAAGGTGAAGAAGCAAGTTCGCAAGGGCGATCTACCCATCGTTGCCGGAACCACTTCCCTTGATGCCAACGCCAAGAGCACCCTCTTTGAAAAGGAAGCAGCTATGATCATGGAGGATAAACTAGTGGCTGATACAGAGGAGAAGAAGAACGAACTTGAGACTTATATCTATGATATGCGTAACAAGCTAGACGACCAGTTTGCCGATTTCGCTAGTGAGGAAGAGAAGGACAAGCTGAGATCCAAGCTCACCGAAAGCGAGGTAGGTTCTTCACGTTGTTTATGTGCACTAATGCGATGTGGCTAACTCTTGATAGGATTGGTTGTACGAGGAAGGCGAGGACGCCACCAAGGCTATCTACATTGCCAAGATGGACGAAATTCGAGCCATGGCTGGTCCCATTACCCAGAGATACTTCGACAAGGTCGAGGCTGACCGCCAAGCATTGCAAGCCAAACTTGACGCCGAAGCGGCGGCAAAGAAGGCTGCCGATGAGGAAGCCCGTAAAACCGCCGAGCCGGAGAAGGCCGAGGGTAACAAGGATGAAGAGATGACGGATGCTGAAGCCGCCAAGCCGGAGGTTGAAGAGCCTGAGTCTTAGAAGTATTCGCCCCCAAAACGGCCATGGTGCGCAACATGATGATACATACACGTGACACACGGACAGACAAGAAGATTCGAAAAGTAATGATTACAGAGTGAAGCTGGCCGGGACTGGATGGTAACGATGGAATTGGGAAAATATCTCGTTCGATACTGACGGGATATTGCGGTGTTAGAGCTAGACTATGGCCGCCCGGCTAGTATACAAGGCTGGCTGGCGATTTGAGATAGACCTCATCCGGATATGGTACACTTATGAGTTCAAAATCCTTTTTTTTTCGCTACTGTGATGTCTGGCAAAGTTGAGATGAACGTTGAGGGGATGTATAAGTATTGCTATCCTTAAATAACTACAACCAAGCAGCGTTCTAAGTAGAATGGTAAGAGTTGTTATAACTAGCAGTAGCAACAGTTGCTATATCCCCAAGTGTGTATGAGAGATAGATAGAACCAGACAAACTGTCACACGGACCGGCCCTAGGTAGGGAAATGCGACTACCTGTATACCAGGGGTCGGTCGGCAATATCATGTGTTATTTCTGTAGAGAGGTGTTTTGTATACTCAGCTACCTGTGCTCATTGTCGGATATCATGTTTGCTATTATCGTGGGTTAAGCGAACACGATAACAGCAATACGGACCTAATTTATCTAGGATGATCTAGGGTTCGCAAAGTGAAGCCATTCGTGTAATATATAAACCTACCTATTCGCTGCTTGGGCTGGAGGGAGGAACTTAAACCTCTAGACACGCAAGAAGATTATTGCAATACTCAATACCCTTCCAAGACCGTATTGGTCAAGTCTAGTTAGTATAAGGGTACCACCAGATTATAGTCCGTACAATTCTAACATAATAAGTAATGCCTATCACCAGGTTGTATGGTTCAGAGTTGATATCATCACGTAGTGTGATCAAAATTATATGAAAGCTAACAACTAAGGCCGGTTATTGGCATGGTATCTCTTCGTTCATCTTTCTTCACATACCAACCAGACTAAGAAAGTACACAAAAGCTTTTGCTTTTGGTACAAGACAAAGTTACTTCTTTTACCCAACCAAACGCCACCAAACTATCTGGTGGAGCCTCCACACTTTTCCTCCCTTCACCTCTCATCCATAGGCCCCCATAGAGCCGCCCAACTCCATCAATCAATCAGGCCTCGTGGCCTAATGGCTAGGGCGCTAGATTTCGGTACATTCTGATTCTCTAGAGATTGTCGGTTCGAGTCCGGCCGAGGTCGCTTGATATACACTTTGCAATCCGAATTGGTGTAGTGGCCAACATTTGACGCTCTCATAAAGGCATCCCCCCTCCACGAAGCTGACAATCTACATTCGAGACTATGACACTCACCTTTGTAACCACTGAAATCAGAGGGAAGACGCAGTAAAATGTAGCACGTTCAACTCTCAGTGGGGTTTTAGGAGCCTAATCAGTGCCGTCAAGCCCGGGGTTCGATTCCCCGATTCGGAGTTTCTTTTTCACATATTTCATGATGATACACAGAAACATTTAACTTGCTTCTTTTGCTGTCTTGTCTACTTGACAGGTACTTATGGCGGGGCTGTGCAAGTAGTTATTGCGTCCGGATGCCTATCGATAGCAGATAAGGTCTCTTAGTACTCGCTTAAGTCCTTATCCCGCACTCCGGCCCCTCAGGCTTTTGGTGTTTAACTATGACGATTAGGTTCCCAACATGCTGCTCACACAATTATTTTACCCACTTGAAAGAAGCCTCTAACCTTCCCACTTCCCACACCCACATTAACCAGCTCCACTGCCAAATACTAGTAAATACCAAATACTTGGCCCTACCTGTGAACCCTCTCACCATCCAGTGAGAGAAAGAGCTAGAGACAAGTCTTCTTTTTTTTTCTTTCCGCCTGCAATCTTTTTTTTGCCTTCGGAGATAAGCAGCCTACAAGACCGTGCCATGTCTTGGAAGTTTCTGGGACGTGACTCCAGACTAGACCCGTTACCTGATCTCTCCTCGGTCGTCTAAACATCGCATCCTTCACCCCACCTCGCCTCATCTGCCCGGCTACTCGCAGACCCCCCCCCTTCGTCCCCGCGCGTTCACGATTGCGTTCACGATTGCGCCACAGACAAAGATACCCTCTCGTCAATCACAGCCATTCAGTTTCGCTGCGTTTTGCTACGTAGCAACACCCTGTACCGTCATCGACAGTATTTGCCGATTGCCCCATTAGACCGCTACGATGCCGCCTAAGAAGAAGGGAGGTAAGAAGGCAGCTGACGACTGGGAAGCTGAACTTGGGGAGTCCATTGCACCCATAAACGGCGACGCCGCTCCTGCCGCCGATGCTCCCGAGGAGCAGGCCGAGGAGGATGATGCGCCCGTCGGCGGCCTCATGGCCATGATGAAGAAGAACCGAGAGAAGCGTAAGAAGAAGGGCTTGTCCGAGAACTTTGTCGATGGCGACGCGAAACCCTCCACCCCAGAGCCCACCGACATCAGCGCCTTCAAGCCCCCCCAAGAAGCCACGGCCGATGACGAGTTTGCTCTGCCAGAAAAGAAGGGGAAGGGAGGAAAGCAGAACAAGAACCAGCCTGCTGCTAAGGCCCCTGCCGCTGCTGCCGCCGATGAAGACGATGCCGGCGACGGTAGGATACTAACCAAGGCTGAGAAAGAGAAACTGAAGAAGGAGAGAGAGAAGCAGAGGAAAAAGGAGCAGGTCGGTACTTTCTCGCATCTGAAATCATTCCGAGCTCTAACCATCTCTGTTTTGTCCAGGCTGCCAAGAAGAAGACTCCCGCACCTGCGCCCACTGCTAAAGCCGCAGAACCTGTAAAAGCTGCCGTCGAGGAGAAGAAAGAGGCTCCAGCCCCGGCAGCTGCTGTCGAAGCCTCTGCTAAAAAGGGCAAGAAGCTTCCACCACATCTAGCCGCCCTTCAGAAGCAGCAAGAGGAGTTACGGCGGCAACGTGAAGAAGCCGAACGATCTGCCGAGGCTGAGAAAGCTCGCCTTGAGGCACTAGAAAAGGAGGAAGCTGAAGAGGCTAAGCGAAAAGAAGAAGAGAAGGCCCGCAAGAAGCAAAAGGAAAAGGAGAGGATTGAGCAGCTCAAGAAAGAAGGAAAGTACCTCACCAAGGCCCAAAAGGAAGAAAAGGCTCGCAATGAGAGGAAGCTGCAGCAGATGATTGCCGCTGGTCTCCAGGTTGGGCCCTCAGAAGACGGCGAGGAGAAAAAAAAGAAGGTCACATACGACAGCAAAAAGCGGGGCAAGAAGACTGACCAAAAGGTTATCTCTCAATCTCCCTTCGCTCACTTATACTTATGTATTGGCTTTGCTAATTTGTTTCGTAGGTGGATGAAGAGAAAGCCCTAGCCGAAGCTGCCGAGCGGGCAAGAATACAAGCTGAAGCTGCAGCGAAGGAGGCTGAGGCCAAAGCTGCTAAAGAAGCTGCTGCAAAAGCCGCCGCTGAAGAAGCTGCTAAGAAAGCTCGGGAAGAAGAGGAGATCGAGGATGATTGGGAGGCTGCCGCGGCTTCAGGGGACGATGTCAAGGACAGCTGGGATGCTGATTCAGACGAAGAGGCTCAAAAGAAAGTTTCTACCAAGGAGTCCGCCAAATCCTTACCTTCACGGCCGAAGCCCGAGTCCGAATCCGAATCAGAAGAAGAGTCGTCTGAGGATGAGGAGACAACGGCTGCCCGAGCTGCCGAGGTTAAGCGAAAGAAGGAGGCCGCCGAACGGAGAGAGAAGGCGCACCAAGCTGCCCTGGCTGCCAGATCTAAAGAAAACCTTCGGAGTCCTATTTGCTGTATCTTGGGTCACGTCGATACCGGAAAGACCAAGCTGCTGGACAAGATTCGACAAACAAACGTTCAGGAAGGAGAAGCGGGTGGTATTACACAGCAGATTGGTGCTACATACTTCCCAGGTTTGTCATAACGTCGTCTCAACGGTTAGAATCAGCTACTAATACCCTTTCGCCAGGTGAGGCTATCAAGCAGAAAACTGCTGTTGTAAATCAGGACGGAAAATTCGAATTGAAGGTCCCAGGTCTTTTGATCATCGACACGCCTGGTCACGAGTCTTTCTCCAATTTGCGTTCCAGAGGTTCTTCGCTTTGTAACATTGCTATCCTGGTTGTCGATATCATGCACGGTCTTGAGCCTCAGACCCTTGAATCGATGAAGCTGCTTCGTGACCGGAAGACACCCTTCATTGTGGCACTCAACAAGATTGATCGTCTATACGGTTGGAAGAAGGTAGATAACAACGGGTTCCAGGAGAGTTTGGCTCTTCAAAGCCGAGGAGTGCAGAACGAGTTCAAGAACCGGCTGGAGCAGACCAAGCTCGCCTTCGCCGAACAAGGATTCAATGCCGAGTTGTTCTACGAGAACAAGTCGATGGCCCGATACGTTTCGTTGGTCCCGACCTCTGCTCACACTGGCGAGGGTATCCCGGATATGTTAAAACTCATTCTACAACTGACTCAAGAAAGAATGGTTGGCTCGCTCATGTATCTTTCAGAAGTTCAGGCCACTGTTCTTGAAGTCAAAGCGATTGAAGGTTTTGGTATGACTATCGATGTCATCTTATCAAATGGTATTCTTCGGGAAGGTGACCGGATAGTCGTGTGTGGTGTTGAAGGAGCCATCACTACGAATATTCGAGCGCTGCTTACTCCGGCTGTCATGAAAGAATTGCGTGTCAAGTCTCAATATGTACACAACAAGGAGGTGAAGGCAGCCATGGGTGTCAAGATCAGTGCCCCTGGACTTGAAGGCGCTATTGCTGGCTCTCGGTTGCTTGTGGTTGGCCCTGATGACGATGAGGAAGACCTAGAAGAAGAGGTCGAGGCGGATTTGAATAAGCTGTTCAGCCGTGTGTCTACATCCGGACGAGGTGTCAGTGTGCAGGCGTCAACCCTTGGTTCGCTCGAAGCACTGCTTGATTTCTTGAAAGATTGCAAGATTCCTGTGGCCAACGTGGGAATTGGCCCTGTATTCAAGCGTGATGTAATGCAGTGCGGTACAATGTTGGAAAAGAGTCCTGACTACGCTGTCATGCTTTGTTTCGACGTCAAGGTGGACAAGGAAGCTCAGGCATACGCCGAAGAGAACGGCATCAAGATCTTCACCGCTGACATCATTTATCACCTGTTTGACTCCTTCACAAAGCACATGGAGGAGCAGCTCGAGAAAAAGAAAGAGGAGTCGAAATTGCTCGCCGTCTTCCCCTGCGTCCTCAACACGGTTGCGGTTTTCAACAAGACTAATCCCATCGTTGTGGGAGTCGATGTGGTGGATGGTAACCTCCGCGTAGGCACTCCGATAGCTGCCGTCAAACAGAACCCTACAACAGGTGTCAGAGAAGTTATAAGTTTAGGCCGAGTGTAAGTTGACCATACTTCGACAAGCGCTAATTTCGTTCTTGTATAACCGTTTTCCTGTCACTATACTCACAAGTCGCACAGGTCATCGATCGAAAGAGATCACAAGCAGATCCCGGTCTGCAAGAAGGGACAACCCTCGGTAGCGGTCAAGATTGAAATGGGCGGACACCAGCCGACATACGGCCGACAGCTCGAGGAGACCGACGCACTGTACAGCTTGATCTCGCGTGCCAGCATCGACTGTCTGAAGGAGTTCTATCGGAAAGAGGTCACGAATGACGAATGGTCGCTCATCATTAAGCTCAAGCCGTTGTTCGACATCAATTAAGGGGATAGGTAGCGAGTGTACAACTTACGGTAGGAAAAGAACAAGCCCGGGAAAAAGACTAAGTAAAGAGTGAAAGAGTGATCATGCATCGTTATTAAAACATAAAAATAACTGAGCGCTTGTGTTACTTACTGGTTTGGTTTGTTTGACATGGCTACCTAGCGGTAAAACACTTTACTTGTTGTATGTATTTATGAACGAGCGGATGACAATCGGTAAAATGAATGGTTTATGGGTAGTTTAATGGAATTTGTTACGTTGCTACTACTTGTTGTCGCTATAGTCGACATACCTAACCAAATAAGTAGAGCCATCTAGCCACGGACAACTCCTTTACGAACCACTCTCACGGATCACCTCACCACTAAATATAATAGACAAAGTCTAAGTATTAAAGTAAAAAAGATAATAATTTATTAAAAGTAAACGAACGTGTTGCACTGGGCATACGAACGAAGGCAGGGCTCCGCGGCAATGTATGCTGTATTGTACGAAAAATCTAAGGTAAAGAGAAAAGAAGCTATTATACAAAACCGCGCACTTGTATTATAATTATGCTTTTTTTTTTTTTGGAGATATCAAAGTTAATTTAACGTTTATAAAAGAAATATCATTATCTTAAACAGGGTAAATAAAGTAAACTTCACGCTAAATCATTCTCCTTTAAAATCAAGCTAATCATAGACCCTCCCTCCCTCCCTTTCTCTTCCCATCGGAATGATAGACTGTTCCATACCCGCAACAGCCCGCGTCGGAGGGGCGGTTTCTAGTTGCGTCTAAAGTGTCTCAGAAACTCGCTCTTCAAGGAGAGCCAGTCCTCTTTTATGTGGCCGGGCAAGCTGTCGTACCAAATAATGGCGTCGTCTTTTAGGTGTGCTAGAAAGACGTCACGGCGAGCTCGGTCATTGTTCTTCGCCAGGCTGTTTCGACTAACACAAGTGACTCTGATGCTGTCCGAGGTGTTTCTGTCGCTCTCGGTTCCGATACCATCCCTCCTCTCGAGAGCTAGAGCAGCCATGTCAACTGCCTCGACGGCGGTATTGTAGTTTTCACCGGCTTCCTTGAGCTCTTTCTCAGATTGCTCGAGCTGGCGCTTAGAGTTGTTGAATCCGATAGTCTCGGTATCAGCATTCTTCATAGCCTCTGCTGCTTCGTTCATTTGGCGCTGAGCTTTTCTCGCAGCTTCACCCCCATTTTGGGCCGTTGTGGAAGATGTGGCGGCCTCCTCCTTAGCTCGTTTTGCCTCGTCTACCTCGCCTTCGATCACAAATTCCTCAACCTCCCGGTCTATTTTCTCCTTTTGGGCTTTAGCATCTTTAAAGTCGCTCTTTTTAGTCGTCTCCAGTGCGGCTTTCGCTATATTAGCCACAATGCGCGCAAGATTGAACGCTTCCTTGGCTGTCCATTCTGCTTCTTCGGCGATTTTAACCGCCTCTACAGCCTTCCTAACCTTGCAGTCAACCGTAGCGAAGCTAGAGATGACATCTATTGGGTAAGCATGAAGGCTAGGCCTGAAATTTGTGGCTTCGTTGGCTTTACTCTTAGCTGCACTCAACTTTTCACAAGCGTCTTCCATGCCCGTAATATTCGAGAGGATAATTTGGACATTGTGGATAGAGCGCAGGGCATTGACACCAGTACGTTTAGCCGCTTCAGTAGCTGCTTGAGCTGAACGCAAGCCCGCATCTGCGGCTTCGATCGCAGCTTTGTAACCGATGCTTACTCCCCCCACATGTTTTTCATAGGCCGCCTGAGCCTTCTTCCGGATGACTTCAGCCTCCAGGCTTTTGTGGTAGGCGATATTGTACGAGGCCTCGGCATCGTTTCGGCTGCGTTTGGCCGACTCGAGACGTTTCTGGGTGACTTCTCGGTGAGCGGCGGCCATAGAATAATTTATTGACTTCTTCATGGCAAAGCTGGATGCAGGAACATCGGAGTGGATGATTGTTAAACACTCTTTGTCCTTGCCGTCGACAGATTCTTCGACGGCGCGGAGAAACTCGCGTGAGTCTCTGTTGCAACCAGGGAAACATCCAATCTTGGCCTCCATTTCGTGAAGAATGTAGGTTGGTTTTTTGTAATCAAGGATATGGAGGTATAGATGAGTGTGTATTGGGAATTGTTGTCTTAGTTTCGAAGAGCGTCGTTAGGCTGTGTTTTGAGCTGCTGATCACAGAGCTCGAAGCTAAGGAACAACCAGTCTGGGAGGAATGAGAACGGGTAAAATCGAATAAGCTAGAAAGATCTATCGGGGAAATTTTATTCAAGAACAGAGGAGTACTGCAAAGATCCAGGTTTCCACCAAGCGATGGCACTCAAATCTAACAGTATCATGCCGTCCATGCCCCCAACCTCGCGACGCAGCTGCCTTGATAGAGACAAATGTTGTCAGCAATGTATCATTGCAACTCTGGCATGCAGAGCCGAGATTACATCGATGAAGCCTTGGCCGATTGGCATGGGGTAAATCTCCAAGAGACATGATCTATGTCCCGACGCTTGCTCTACAGGCGGTTTCGGAAAGAAACCCACGATTAGAAATACTTGAAAATTTACGCTCGTCAAGAATCACTGGAAATTCCCAACAGCAGAGGATTCACGGTGAGGCATTTTGAAAAGACTACCTTCAGTGTAGAGTGATATTCTTTCTGGGTTCTTTTCAGCTTGAATGCTGCAAAGACGCGGTTCGTCTTCCGGAATCACCGGAGAGCCACACCATCCTCGCTTAACCTCCGAGAGGTAAGCCCATTGGCTCATGAGTCGGTTCGGAACAACACTGCATTCAATATTTTGGAGCGGACTTGGCAAAGATCTACAAGTTAATAGAAGCTGGATACCGGGCAAGATGTCGGATCTATTCCCTTTTCCCGCTGTTCAAGTCGCCGGGGCAGGTAGTATAGGTATAGGACAAGAAAAAGCGACTCGAAAGTGCCAACCGAGTCGCATGGATCCCTGTTTTTTTGGAAGTCAACAACGTTTCTGGAGCTTTCAGGCTTACAACGTGAGTCTAGATCGTTCCCTGAGGGAAACAATGGGGTGACCGGCGTGGGGGCACATGGCGAGGAGCAAAAAGAGCAACTGAGATTCTCCGAAGATGATGCCCGCTCCGTTTAAAGAAAACGGTGCATAAGTAGAGGTACTGTAACTATAATAAATTGAACTTTTAGCGGCAACTATAAAACAAGAAAGTTAATAAACCTTCTAAGATAATTAACAAAGAACATTCGCTAAAAAGAAGGCATTTTTCATTAAGTTCGAGATACATCATCCATGTGACTGGATAACTAGTTGATCGGCTGATCTAATAGAATCAATAACAGGATCACTAACTTCTCCAAAAATCTGAGGAAAATAGGAGACTCTTTAATCTAAATGTAATTCACTTTTTGTTTTGTTGTGAGTGGAGATTTTCTGCTTACGAAGTAATGTGATCGTATCTGCTAATCTGACCTAAATAAAGTAAGCACCTGACAAGTCGTATGGGCTCTCAAATGACTTTAGCAACCGTAAAATAGTGATGATGCCTAAGTAGTTGACATAGTTAATGCCCAGGTATGCATGTACCTGTGCCGCGACCTAGGGTTATTTACGTGATCTCTTATTGAAAATTATTCACACTTATAAAATTGTATCTGGATCCAGAAAACATGCTGGCATATAATATTGCAATGATTGTATTGATTCGTAATGTGACCATGTTAGCAAAATACAAACCATAAAAATAAATTTGTCTCGTATCATACATAGACAATGTAAGACCCGGCATAGACGTTAATACACAGAATCCGAGGACTATGAAAATTCAAACCTTTCCCAATTATCGTCATTCTAGCTAAACAAGACAAATTTCTTCTTCCTCGACAGCCATCATCCAGCCTAAATCGAGTACTTTCATAATTCCCAGGCGTCTAAACTTGCCGGTTTCCTCTCGAAGTAGCATTAAGCCCGCCTTCTTGATAAGTGGGACACACCAACAACTACTGACCCTCTCGTCGGGAACATCGAACCACGCTTCAGCAACGATATGCTCGGAGTCGTCTGAGGCTGCTACTGCCGACACATGATCTGTTTCATCCTGTGTTGGAATGAGATTGACGTTTGCCGAACGTAGCTTCTCTCGTAGATCTATAGGCACATCTATTAGTACCTGCTTACTTCGCCCATCTAAGATAGGATTGTATAGTATAGAATAGGCTATCATGATTGATGCTATTGTAAGTGAATACACAGTATTCATTCTGGCAGTTCCTGCCAACGAAGCCAAAGAATTTGAAAGTTCGATATTGGACTTACTCTCATTGTTATCCAGGAAATGATTCGGCTTGCACCTCACACGTCTTAGCCTTCCGAAAAACTCAAGTTCACAGCTCCTGATATGCGCCTCGGCAGCATGACAAGAAACCGGATCCCGCGTCCATCGTTCTCCAGGGTATTTCGGGTGTACCAGTCGGTTCGGTACAGGGTAATCCATAAACCTCGTCCTTAATGAGCTAACTTGGCCTTTCACCGAGGCCCAGGACCACGAGGGCACTTGTATAGGGGCCGCTTCTTGCGTCTTTACACCATTGGCATCGGTGATAGTCACCATCACCACCCTACGCTCAGATAATACAAGCTCATGTACGGGCAGCCGATATCTTACACTCCTCACCTCCCACAACAAGCCACGGACGATATCGCTCTCCCACAAGCCCCCAAGGTACCGCGAGCGAACCTTGACTTTCACGATCTGCGCCAAGCCGCTGAGTGCTGTGAATACGTCTGACGCCTCGGTGAGATCTCGACTCGTATACTTGTAAAGGACCGTGTCGTACCAGAAGAATAGCCAGCGGCGAGTTATTTCCCTTTCCTCATCCTGTCCCAGCCCGTTGCTCAGCTCACCCCGTGGAGGTGATGTCGTCGTAATCGAATTATAGATAATCATGCTCGGGGAAAACTGACCTACGCCATTCTGAATCTGGAAGGGCATCGCTCTTCGACTTCTGCCATCTTCGTGGACCTGTAGCATCTGGCATTCGAAGTATAACTGTTCCTTTCCAAATACCAGAGCGCGGGACGAGAGGATCGATTCCTGAAAACACCAGCCACGTTGCGCCGTAGGTCCGTCGAGGGGCGAGCGTGGGAGGGCGATCCATATATGGCCAGCCATCTCGCCGTCGCCGGTTAATCCTTGCCTTGCCCCTCCGCGGATGAAGGGGATAGCGCAAGGTTCCACGGCGGGACGGAACCTATTCTCCAGAAAGCCCTCCGCGCAATTAGCTGCACGACCCGCGATGATAGTCAGCGTCGCGTTTCCGTAAACCTGCGCCATTCTTCTCGACTCAGATGCCCAGTCCTCGCCGTCACCTTGGATGATGCACAAAGCGTCAATCCAAACATACCGAAACCCAAGATCACGGGCGAGTTGCAACGTATCCCTATGCGACTTGGGTAGCTTCTTTTCTTCAATGCACGAGTGTAGAGCTTCGAGGTTGTTAGTCCGTAAGCAGGTAAAATATTGCATACTCTTGCCCCAACAGTAAGAGAGGGCTATGTACGGCTGCGCTTGGATCCCAAGTGTGCGTGTTGTGACCAGACGGATGATAGGTTTCTTTTTATCTTGAGACGGGTCACCTATGTCTATTAAACGCGTCGGCATCTCTAGCTTTGTCATATTGTGGAAGAAAGATGAGGTGCACAGCTTGTGTTGCGTCCGGCAGAGGCTCATCAAGTACTGTATGAAGCTGATGTGAAACTTTGGGTTCCTATCCACTGTCGTCCAGCTCTCGGTGTATACTTGCGCGGCGGGCGTCCCTTTCTAGATATCAGATACACCGCGGCATGTCTTCACATTCCAAAACCAAAAAATTTCGAGTATGAAAGAAAGTTAAAGTAAACGATAGTTGTAGTCTAAACATAAAGAAGGAAACAAAAACAGGATTTGCTTTCCTCGGAGTTCAGATCACCCAAGCCATATGTATGGTTAGAGAAACATCGCCAGCAAGACAGATAGTGATGAAGGAGAGAGCATCTAACCTGGATCAGCAAATACTTTCAAGTAAGCAAGAATGGAGGAGTCAATCAACCCCAGAATCACAAGCACCTGATTTCCCGGGTGTGATTGTGCGTGATCTCCATAGTCGATGTTCCTCGGCGGACGAGATGGATAGATCTGTCCTTGCAGATACTACATAAGTCAGCACAACCACATACTCAATGTGCTGACGGAACCTTGAGATAGATAATTTACCCCATTAGTTAGTTAGTAGCTAGGGTTTCCTTACCACCTTCTCATCATCGACCCGCTCCCCGCTTGTATCGAGCCCCTGAAGAAGATATTCTAGGTTTTGCTTGCCCCATTGTTGCACGATTCTAGTCCAGCAGAGAGTACAGAGGTCACAACCCGCCGCGGCAGATGCTTTAAGGGCTTGCACATTGTCGTGTATTTGCACCGTTCCTCCTATAATGTCATCGCTACGAAGTGCCGTACATGTAGCGCACCGCATTGCTGTTTTAGTTGAGAAAGGACAGAGGTGTATGCTAAGTAATATAGGAGGACCTGAGTGGTATCATGAAATTGAGAGGTTAATTTTACAAGGCTAGGGTATCTTCTCGTCTTGGTCCGAGGACAGAAAAGCAGTGAAGCATAGGAAAATAACTGAAGAGGAGAGGACGTGAGGAAATTTTCATGTAGGTAGAGGTAGTCGCATCATAGCCATGACAAGGACGTGGCTGTGGTTACCTTATTATCAGTTGCGGCCGCCTACTAGGGTAGTCTTGTGTCACGTCTGCTACGAGCGGAAGGCGACGCCTAGCAAGCGCCATGTCAGCGTAGGATAATTTGGGGGGGCGAAGTGTATATTGATGGTGTAGGATAGATGGATTCGGCTGCCTGCTAGTCGCCGTGAGGGGTCTTTAATCTGAACTATTCATCGTACCTGCCATAAGGCAACCCTTACGTAGCTACCTAAGGTAGTAATGATAGCTAAATGTGCATGTCAGTATGTCTGCCTGATCTCCAAGGCTCTTTCCGAAAGATATTCACACCAGGCCCGGATGATATGCTAGCACGATGTTTGCAATAATCGCTTTCCAACGAATTCATTCGGAATGTGACCGTGTTATTGCTAAACCAAAGCCAGTATCATCCAGTCAAAGTCCATTCTACATCAATACACAATATTACGGGCAAATAGACGCAACGGAAAACCCGAGTGAGTTACCTAGGTTAGGACCCCTTTTGCATAATTAGCTAAGCACCTGCTCACAGAGCAGCAGAAAGATGATATTCGAGGATACCGTATGCGTGCTCAAACACCCGACTGGTCTCGTCTCGCATCTGAGAATTAGTCGCACCCAGATCAAGACCCAGTGGTAAGAGCAGCTCCTGAAGCCGAGCGATTTCTTCCGGGGTTGACACGATGCGCTCTAGTATTCCCTTCTCAAAGCAGTGCTGCAAAATATCTCCATCGATATGCATCTTAGTCTTGGCGGGAGAGTTGGGGGCCAGCTGCAGATTTCCAGCACTTTCGTGTCCACCAGGGACGAGGCAGGGATCTTTTAATGCCGCTACCATAGCGAGATCTTGCAGATATCTCAGCAATCGCCACGTATCCTCTTCAAGGATTGAGAAATGTGTCAGCGACCCATCAATTGCAAGGCCGAGTATATCGCGTCTGTCTGAACTGGTTGGCTTATGTCCATTACGTGGCTCACGTCTGGCCCAGCGTGGTCGTGTGTATCCGGTAACAAACTTGCGGATCGATACCGTTAGGTTTGCCATGAATACCAACTGAAACTTTGAAGCACCAGTGTTTTGACCCGAAGACCACAGGCCATATACGGCACACATAGGATCGGAAACAAGTACGAACTTTTGGGGATTTTTAACACTGACGAATGATCCCGCATCGATTGAGTGAAGTCCGTTTCGGGCGACTTCGTCCATGTGAAGTGTGATCATTCGTTGGCTTCTAAGGGCGGCATCGGACTTGTAGTCGAGAATGAGTAGTGAATGATGGGAGGTAAGGACATGCAAATGCCCACCAATCACCTCTAGAGACGTAGCTGGGGATGGTAGGTCGTATTTCATAGCCGTTTTGAATTTCTTGTCTTCGATGACATGATACTCGAGGGTCTTGCCAAAGTTGAGGAACAGGCCATTGTCGTCAGTCGTTCCAAATCGCGGCAGTCCATCCTTAATTTTTCTGTGGAACTGGGTCCAAAAGCGAATTTGGCGTGATCCTTCACTAGTAGCTACTTCAGGCTGCATTACCGAGACTACCAAAAGTCGTCCGTGGCTCTCTCCGATCCTGGCTAATATGACAAACCACTCATACTTATTCTTGTAGCGCCAGCTCATCAAGGAGGCAAATTTGATATTTGGATTGTCCAGATGCGCGATATAGTCGACATCTTCGTGTTGTTCATCATCCTGATCTGACACTTTTCTGACTGGACGGGATAGATCAACTCCCGTGACGGGATCAAAGAAATGCAGAGAAGGGATTCCGTTTTTCTTTACGACTGTGACTAAAGATTTAAGTCGCTCCGAATATAAAACCTTCAGAGGCGTACCTTCGATAGGCATATACCGTGGAACGGGCGCAGGATGAGATTGCAGCTCCGTTATGAGAATATGTGACCCAGCAACCATAGCCCACGTAGAAGCCCCGTATTCCGGTATTTGGTGCAATTTTGCGACTGAGTTGATTGTAGGAGAAGGCGAGTGTGGTTCGTTGGCATCGGTAAGCCAGATTCGGGAAATCTCTTCATGGCAACCCGCGTTCGGTTGTTCGCCTATTTCTTTCATGATTGCAAGACCAGCGTCATTACAAACCAACGTTGAGGGACCTGTATCGAATATCATCCCTGTGAATACATTTGACGGGGATATCCCAAAATGATTCGTTCTAGTTACTGCTAATCTTCGTCCACTTTGGTGATCGTTCATTAATCGTATCGTAAGGACATCACCGTCCCTCTTGCCCATAACAATTTTATCATCTTCAAGACATACAATGCTAGTTACGGCATGGATTCCCGTAGAGTCCACATCACCCGGCATGCTTAATGTTATCGTTTCTAGATAATGGTGAATTAGTTATGGAATGAGTTTAAAGCATATAGATGTTAGTACTTTACCTCGTTGAGTATTAGACAGCGTTTGGCCTTCTGGGTGCAGCGAATTGAGAGGCACAATTACCAGAGTTGACAAATCCTTATACCAGATGCTAGCCAGCACGCAGGCGCCAATGGACAAAGTATTCAAAGAAAGGGCAGTGATATCGCCATCTAGCTTATCAATAGTATGCGCCAATACAAACCGAGTTTTATCAAAAGTGAAGACCATAATTTTGAATACAGACTGAGAATAGACCGATAAAGCAAGCGTTTCACCGGTGATAGCCGAATCTGTTATTGTTGCCGAGGGGTCTTCAACCATGTCACTGATCGAGTGTTGATAACTAATGATGTAAACGGTTAGTAACAAACTTCAACAGCAGAGATGGGTATCTTACCAACTAGTAGGAGAAATTATAGTCGCATGTGCAGCAGTGATCTGGATTACAAGATCCTTGGAAACGTGAACCGCGAGCGTGGTTGAGAGAAGATCGAAATTGACTGTATGCTGATCTTTCTCGGACACCTCAGAGAGGTTATGCGAAATATGTAGGAGGGCTGAAGTTTCTGGTAGTGCCAACAATATGAAGAATCCTGCTTCTGGTGTGCTTTCGAAACTAGGAATGACCCAGCACTTTTTAATGGGTGAGGAGTATAAGAGGTCCAAACCAATCTTTGCCTCAATTCCGTGACGCATCTCTACAATAGCTCCGGATTTATCCCTACCAGAGCAAACATATATCTTCTCTGGCGGTAGCATTTGACTCTGTGGCTTTTCGATTGGCGGCAGAAGTCTCTTATAGTCCGATTGAGCATATCCGCTTGCGTCTTTCGTTAATACTAGGTCCACCATAGGAGACCAATTAGGTAATGAACCGAAACGCTGCGGGTTTGCTCTTGGATATACCTGCAAGGAGTGATATTAGCCCTACTACGAAAGAGCTGAAGCGGGAGGCGGTATAAAGGCGGTATAACGTACATGCCATATTGCACCGGGACCGTAATCGCCGCCCGCTATTAGAACTTCTCCGTGGAGTGTACTAAGCGATGTAAATCCCAAATCGATACTACACTCCAATGGACCATAATAATTGCTCACTTCGATGTCGGAGTCGTTACTGATCTCAAGATTGTTGATCCAGCCGTCCTCTCTCGCAAGGTATATCACATCAGTTTCTGTATAGTATGATTCCTCTCGCAAGGGTCGTGCCCAAGCTGTCCATAATGGATTGCCAGTGCCATGATGCCATTCTGTTTTGTCTCGATGTGCGAGCACGAACGGAGCAAAAACCGGCGGGCCGCTAAGTACATCCGAGCAGATTGCCATAGAACGTTCCGTTATAATCAGGAACTGACAACCGAATGTCAAGGGGATGATGAGCAACGGTATTCCAGCAGTTTCGTCAAGCCTATGGCCCGGTTTCTCTTCGCATAATACATCTCGTAACGATTGCCGGGTATCCCAATCATATATGGCTAGTCTGAGCACCCCTGGCTGCGCAATGATAACGAGTAACACGACATCGAAAGCATTTCCAGAGCCGGGGTGGAGAAATTCGAGTTTATGAATGATGCCCTTCACCGCCCGCGCTCTTATAGATCGAATGGGCTGTAGAGATTGGCCTTTTGCGTGCTGTAGGCGGAGTTCTGCTATTGAATTTAGTTGATATACGATAAAGAGATTCTCAGCACAGGCGAGGGCCAGGTATCCCCCATCCGGGCTGATCGTCATATGGAATCCCGGGTCTATCAAGGTCTCGTCACCATCGCCGTTTCCAACGTACTCGCCGTTCTTATTTATGTTGCCAAAGATAGGGAAATGTGACGGAACGAATTTCCAATCGCCAGCGGAAGTCAGATTCATGATGAGAAACACAAGCTCTCCAGTGAACAGTACTAACACCAGTACCTGCTGAATGGGCTCAATATCTCCGTGTTGAGTAGAGGATGTCGACGGATCGTAAGAAGTCGTATCAGCATCGTCACCTCTATGGTAGCTAGCGTGAATATCTTCCCTTGTTCTTCTCAAGTAATCATGAGTGCCCAGAACACTGCAATTCTTTATTTTAGAGCCGAACTCCACCTTCGCAATAGGTTGGAGTTGGGTATCCGGACTTAGTTCGCATATCTGAACAGCTTGATCCTATTACCGTCAGCAAGAGGGGCTGTGGCTAAGGGAGATCCAACATGTTGAGGGGTAGGCAAGGAAGTAAAGGAAACAACCTACTCCCACTAAAGCTACATCATTAAAACGTGATGATCGAAGCTGAACAGGGAGTATCCAACGGACGATGGGGCTCTTGACGACTGTCTTGGTAAGGACGCCATAATTGGGTGGTTTTGGGGGCGCCGGTGTCGTAGGTTTAACGCGAGACTTGAAGAGCTCCTCGGCGGTTATAGTTTGGGTAACCCACTCATTGTTCACAAGAACCTGGGTCTGCAGAGAGGCCATGGTTTCTGCCAACTAGTAGTCTGACTTCAAGAGCTGCCTTATACGTGGCGTTCGTCCACGGGGGCCAACACGTAAACGGGAGAGTTGTCCTATGGAGACTAAGATACTCGGCGACGTCAGAAAGCACTATAAAGGGAAAGTTTGGTTGCAAATTTATTGTTAGTTGCGAGACAGGATTTGACCTTTGCTCAGAGAGATATGAGACGACCTATTCTCAGTTGAGCCGGGCTTGCTATCTTTGGCGAGCGGACACCAAAACAAGAACGAAGATGCGTTGGATGACCGCCTTTGATGACTCTTTCCGGTTGAAGCGGGCTCCCGTGATCATAAAGAGTTTCGATGATTCGTTTCCAGTATGATGTGCATCCGTGTATTGAAGACGGGCCAATATCAGGCAGGAACATGCATATTCGCTGGAGCTATGTGTTGATATGTCATGTCGTCCAAACGTTCAATAACGCTGAGAGAAGCGGGGTACCTTCCGCTGTACGTAGTAGGCTCTCAGCACCAGCTACTACCTTATGTGCTTGATCAATGAGACCAATGACGAATAGGGTAAAAACGCATAAGTAAATGCAGTCATGATGCCTCACCCAAGGTAAAAGTTATCCAAAATACCAGTTGAAAAATGCATGTTTACAGTTACAGAGGTGTAAGTATCGACATGTACATTAGGTATGTACCCATACAAGAGCGGGTCACAAATATGTACGAAGGGTTCAATTGCGCAATGCGGCGGCGGCCGGGTTTTGGGATTATTGATATATGAATATAAATACCTGCTATATGCATTCTTTATTAAGAGCAAAAAAATGGGTTGCATAAATTGAAACTTGGGACTGCCACATGCCACATGTCGGCTGTTACATCCAATATTCAGACCTGACCAATGCTTACCTGTTCAGGCAGATAGATATTATTAGACTTACAACAGTTGTAGGAGCGACGGGCCATGGGAAACGCATTCGAGACTCATTCATCAGATGCAGCAACTTAGGCTCTTTCCCGCTATTTCACTTGACATCTTCAACTTCTCTCGAAAAATCCCACGAAGTTGCAACCAAGCCCGCTCATGACGCCAGCCATCTACAAACTATAGAGAAGGGCAACGTCCATGCCACCAAATAATCGTCCAATGTAGCCGAATCATAGCTGCTGCCGCCATTGTATGACATTCTGATTAGCCCGTGAGGTTATCGTGTTTAGGTGGTAGAACTAAAGCGTGTTATTATTGTAAGGCTGAAGTGGGCTCGTCACCTGCATTCCCATGGCTGCTGTCAAAAACAGTCGGCATGTGTCGGTGACAAAGTCTAAGGAAGACCGTATCGTTGATGCGTGTAAAAGGAAGGATATCGATGAGCTTCGGGACATCGCTGTTGCATCAGGTGGTTTTCTGTCGGACGATCTGCGAAGTCGGGCGTGTAAGTAACAACTACCCCTGAAAACATATATGTATCTCGAGGCTTAACGAATATGACAGGGCCGATACTTCTCGGTTCAGACACAGATACAACAACATCCGATGATGACTCGTGGAGACATCTACCACGACATCGGGACGAAGACCAAGTCAAGCTGGATGTCGATAGAAGCTTTGTCTACTATCCAAACGGTACGTCGTCCCAATAATCTATACCATCTAGTAAATCATCATGGATTAAACTGACCTCTTCCGCGCGTAGACAACACCCAAGCCCAGCTAGAAGAGAAGAAGTCAGAGCTATCCGACCTCATCACCCAAGTCCTGCGCCAGCAGCCCTATCTCTGCTACTTCCAAGGCTACCATGACATCTGCCAAGTTCTCCTCCTCGCCCTTCCCCCTTCTCTCCGGGGTCTCGCAATGTCGCGGCTCTCGGTTCTCCGGATCCGTGACTTCATGCTCCCCACGCTGGCCCCAGCCATAGCACAGCTGCATCTGATCCCCGACCTGCTGGGCGCCGTAGACGCGGAGCTGTGGCACCACTTATCGCGGAACGAGCCCTTCTTCGCGCTGGCCGACACGCTGACCATGTTCGCGCACAACGTGCAGCGATACAGCGACATCGCGCGCCTCTTCGACGCCCTGATCGCGCGCGAGCAGGTGTTTTGCCTGTACGTCTTCACCCGCATCGTCCTGCGCCGCCGCGCCGAGCTGCTGGCCCATGAGGAGCCTGACATGCTGCACTTCGCCCTCTCCAAGCTGCCGCCCAACCTCGACCTCGACGCCGTCATACCAGAGGCCGCACGCCTCTTCGAGACGCATCCGCCCGAGTCCCTGCGTGCCTGGCGCTACATCTCCGCTGCCAGCGTGCTCAAGACCACGCGCGACGTGAAGGCGCTCACGCGCCAGAGTTTGCGGGATGGTCAGGTGTTTTTCGAAAAACAGGTCCGCGAGATGTGGTGGGATGAGCACCGTCAGAAAGTAATGAAGGTGGCCTGGACGAATCGAACTCTCCTGTTCACCGTCCTGGTCGGTATCGGCGCTATATATCTGCGAAAGACTTCTACCTGGGCTGGCCTAGTGGCGTGGATAAGTAGATTAGGTGGTGGTTAATTTTTTGGGGGGATGGGCTTTCATCGAGTGGTATGTTTAATTTGGAAATGCTGGGTCTAAATCTGTACCTTTCTTATTTGTAGTAGAATCTGTTCTCATGAACACTCAAAAGGGGTGAATCAAAAGCGTCTTTTTACTTATCGAACAATATTTCTTTCGTCCTGTCGGATTCTACGTCTAGCTGCCCTTTTGGTCACGCTGATAAACACGCTAATCGCTACCATAATAACCACACACAAGTGTAGAGCTGTCCTAAGCAGCCTCTTGGAACGCCGTCTTCAACCCTTCAAAATGCTCCTGCTGTTCTACAGCTAGCTTGCCTCCAACATCACTGATGATTGTCAGTATCAGGCTATAATTGGTGTACAAAAATCTTTCCCGCTTTCTCTTATCTGTACCAAATGCCGTGCTATACTTAGTTAAAAAAGCCTCTGTCTCGCTTCTCAGTCTCCCCAAGCTTGTAACGACCGGCTCATCATCTCCCGCTTCGGTGCTCATGGAAAGAACCCCGTGAAGTAGCTGCCCAAATCGCTGAGTCACCACATGCGGCGCTGTAGATAGCTTCGCTTGGTCCGCCTTGGGTGGTGGTCGTGTCGGTAGTGTGGTAGTCAAAGCTCGGACAGATTCGCAATGGGCATTCATGACGAATTGAAGACGAGGCCAAAGCAGCATGGCTGTACCATTAATATATCCATCAGCGGCCGGTATCTTTCTTCGCTGAAGTTCAAACTGGAAGTGCTGATTGAGCCGAATGGAGAGGAGAAGTCCTATGGCATCGTATGTCTCAGAAACAAGATTTTTGGTTAAAGCTTGCCCAAGCTGTAATGTTGGGTCAAATATATAGGTAAAGTGACGGGAAATCGTGGCGTAGCTGAGAGCGGGTGCGAAAAATGAAGCGAGAAAAGTGTATTCAGCTGTAACATTATCGATGAGAGCAAGATTGAAATTGCGAAAGGGAGTTTCAAGGTAGTGTGTAGTCTGGTCTTCTTCAGCCAAATAGGAGGATATGGCTGTTTGATTGCTGGTGCGGAGGATATCAACGCGCCGACCCAAATTAAACGCATCATGGGGTGGTCCAGCTATCCTAGAGCTTGAGAGAGCGGCGCCCCTACGAGACGTGTCATCGTTTCCTAGTACATCCATCTTGTCTAGGACATGAAGTTTGATTTTCTTCAGAGCATTTTCGTAGCGTGTGAACTGGTTCGCATAGTACCATCTCATCGTATTCATGTACGCGAGGGCTATCTCATTGGCCAGTGTGGGGTGGTGTTTATGAAGAAAGGAGAATAGCTCCCTAAACCTGAGAAAATTCTGTTGTTGGATGATCTGGGCATTGATATGGGGGGACCGAAGAGCTTTGATCTGAGCCACAAAAAAATCCCTGATCCGCTCGATAGCTTTCTGTACCAATTTCTCTAGCAAGGGGCCAAGATCTTGTAATCCCTTATGTTGCTCCGAAGCCGAGTCGTTCCTCTTGTGTGCTGCGTCTTTCTTGTCGATTTCATTAAGAGCTTTAACCCACGTTTCGTCCACATGGCCATCTGCTATCATGGCTACCGTGACAGGAGAAACACTAATCTCCTCAACAGCAGGTGCCAGTCCTTTTTCTACCGCTTTCCGGTTTTCGAGCCTAACATTTAGAGCTGCCGATCTCGCTTGGAGACTCTCGATATCTGCTGAGACTGCGGCTAGGTCGTTTCGAAAACTGGCAAGATTGGTCTCGACGGATGCCAGTATTTCGTCGCAGGCTTGTATGGATTGATGTAAATCTTCGAATTTGGCCTTGTTACGTTCATCTAGCGATTCACATTAGCGAACTATACACTGCAGCGCGATCCAAGAAGACCTACGCTCTTCAGGCGACTGTTGTCTCCTACTATCTATGGTCGTAGATAGAGGTTCGTCGGACAGTGCCAGCGAGTGCAACGACAAATCTCCAAAGTCGAACACAGTATTGAGATCCGCGGGTGTTATCGAAGTGGTCGAATTTCGCGAGAGATCGGATCCCTCGCTCAGCAAGGTCGCGAGGATATCAGCAGGATCCGGCCCGGTATAAGTGGTGGTGGTCTGTTTGAGATTCGAACCAGTGGCTCGCCGTGAAGAAGCCAGTAGAGACGACGTAGAGGAATCGGCCGAGGCCAGAGAAAGAGAAGAGGATCTCGGTGTGAGGCCAGGGCGTTGTGAGGTAAGATAGGGGCCAAGGCCACCCGATGATCGCGCCGGCGCGGGAGAGTATGCGCGACTAGGGGGTTGAGAGGATGCCGGCGAGGGGGACTGGCCAGCTAGGCGATCGAGCCACATCTTTTCTGACGCCTTTTTACTCGCGTATTGGGGGACGGCACCGGTTCATTTCGGAGATTTGCGTCTTGTCTGGGTTCAGTGTCGTAAGAGAGCCAGCGCGTTAGGGAATGGATGTAGTAGCAGCTTGTTTCAAATTGATGAAATGGGATATGAGGAAAAAGAGAATTGTTGACTCTTCCTTCACCATCCTCATCCGCTGGGTAAAGAAGCTTGCCAAATGCGTTTTTTGCAAGCTGAGCTGTCTGAGTAGACAGATCGAGAGACGTTCATAGGTAAGCTCTAGCTGTAAGGTACATGTACGTGTACCTAGCTAGCCAGCCCCAGCGGAATTGGATCTTCAAAGGTTACATCAGATAAGGTGATATGCAACTTCAGCCCCGGGATCTAGAGTCCATTCCATTCGAGAGAATTATTCACAGATCGAGATTTGATGTGGGACTTTCAGGCTTAACTTGTCCTGGTAGAAAAATGGGGGTTTGAGATATAAAGACAGTGTGTGCGCCATCTTGGTACTGTGTTTAGAGATCTAAAGGCGCAGACAACTTCCACAAAAGACAACAACCACTGTCATAAGATAATGTCAACATCTGGAATGCGACATTGATCAGAAAATGACAACATCTTGGACGCTTCAAATTCAATTTAACTACCAAGGCAATTACTCACATGTGCGACAATTAAGGTTCCAGGGCAAAGCTTTTATTGGAAGTCAGAACTTCAACTCGCAACGGAACTTGAATTTGTCAAATTTATTTTCTTGCCATACTTATGTAGTCTAGATTAGGCCAGATTAGCGGTTGACGGTCCCTAAAATGGGTTACCGTAGGCAAAGCTGTTTACCCCGCAATGCTCTATAGACCCCTCCTGGGCGAACGACGGACCCAGGCCATTCGCCATTGAGCCCAGAAGAGAAATTTGTTAGAGTTTGCTCGAGACGCTACTGGGTCGGTAGGTACTATGTCGTACAGCGCAGGTGTCCCGCCTTGCGTCCCGCCTACCTTGATCTACTTGCCTGGGTACAGGCTACCAGTTGCCTCTGTCCTTCTAAGCTCCTTACTGAGAAATTATTGCCTAGGTACCTTCTGGTTTGGACGAAAAAAAGCCCTGGGCGAATCAGAAGCGAGCATTTGGCAAGCCCAATTCTGTGGGAAAAAAAGAATTACTACCTTACCCCCTCCCTCCTCGACCTCTTTCTTCTAACACACCCTCCTCCCACCACACAACCTTCCACTCATTCCTCATTCCTCTTCACTCTTGGGCATTTCTCGTCCAAGTCTTGTATTTTCTGCTTCTCCTATTCTTCTCCTCATCATCGCAAACCTCCTTCACCATGGCTGACGACGAGGTGAGTAGTAACCCAGCACCATCCTCATAACATCTGCTGCAGACGATCAATCACCCCGCACTTGTATCACGATTTCCATTTTCCCCCGCCATGCGAGCGACCACGGTCACCAGCCAAGCATCTCATGCGCAGGCTATCACACACGTCTCTACTTTGCGCGTCGCCTTTTTCCGCCACCGCTGCAATGCCGTTTTTTGTGCCTGAGTTGCTGACCTGTTTCTTCTTTTTTTGCAGCATCATCACGACTTCGACCAGGGCAGCGCTGGCGCTTCGGCCACGTTCCCGATGCAATGCTCTGCCCTCCGCAAGGGTGGTCACGTCGTCATCAAGAACCGTCCCTGCAAGATCGTCGACATGTCTACCTCTAAGACTGGCAAGCACGGTCACGCCAAGGTTCACTTGGTTGCCATCGACATTTTCACCGACAAGAAATTGGAAGAGCTTTGCCCTTCCACTCACAACATGGATGTTCCTAACATCCTTACCGAGACTCACGAAGTCGTATGTTGAGATCCCGGCCCCTCTCTTTGATTTGTGCACAGTATAGTTAATCGTTTTATTACAGATGACTGTCACCGATGACGGCTTCCTTCATCTCATTACCGACCAGGGCAAGGTTACCGAGGACACCAAGATGCCCGATGGAGAGATGGGCGAGACCATCCGTTCAAACCTGGAGAAGGCTGAGGACCCTGATGACCCGACTGTCATTAGTGAGTATCTGTCCAGGCCTCCCAATGGGTTCAATCCTTACTAACCAAATAAAAGTGGTCACTGTCAAGACCGCTATGGGCGAGACCCACGTTACCAAGGTCGATATCCAAGCCCGTTAAATCATGAAGGATCTGCGACGACAGATGCCTTAAGGGTGAATAATTAACAGGACAAGCTGGGTTGTGGTGGAACACCCCCAACCTTCAGCGCAAAGTGCTACTAGGCCCGATACTCGGGAGCGTTAGATATAGACGCCATATAGCGCGTCTTGCAATAGTCACGGGTTCAATATTGACAACCAAATCATCAATCACAAACCTGTCATTTCTACGCGTGGTCGCACCTAGACATGATCAATACCAAAACGCATTCGACAAGTTACCCGTTGTGTTCAATGTTGTGATTCTGGTAATGCTCTGTGAAAAACTGATCAACGTAAAGTAGTTAATAAGTAAAGATGGTAAAAAAGCCACGGAGCTGGTGGTGGTAGTGGGGAGGAAATATCCGCCTAGATGAGCAACAAGGTATGCACAATGGGTTTCGAAGTGGCATACTTCGTACATAGGTATCACACGAGTGATTTTTAAACAATGTTTCGCAGGTTTTAAGATATTAACGGCGCCGGTAATAGGCCACTCCGTTAAGCACATGAGGTGAAATTGCTGCATGACAGACATATTGTAATACATGTCACAGGTGACACTCAAAATCTCAGAGTATGATTAGATCTAAGCAAAGCTCTACGGTTTTGGAAGTGTGGGCACAATTCTTCTGATAAAGATAATGGCTGCTACGGGGCTTGTTACTCAACGTTGCCGATTTCAAGCAACACTACCAGCAACAACATGAAATCATGTCAAAAGCTCGGGAACTTCCCTGGTAACGGTACAACGAACAACGAACACCTCCACAAATTACAGCACGCACCTACTAGCATTACTCGTGCTTTACCAAACAGATTAGACGCCGAATGCCAGCCCACGGCACTTGGGTGGTAGACAACCTTGACAATCGATCCCTATGGCTCGAACAAGATACCACAAATTCCGTGGCGGGGAGCGATGCGACGAGTGTGGCGCGCGCCATTGGTTTGCGCAAGACGCGCTGCGATATTGCCGAAATGGGCATCGGCTGGAGGGCTTCGCCAATCACGAGCCCGACGAGGACGCGTTCGGCTCGCAGGGAAAAGTGTCGCGGAAGAAGAAGGAGGCGCGCCAGAAGGTCGCCGTCAAGCTCTCGGGCGACGAGGGCCGCGAGCTGTACCTCGAGGTCGTCCAGCTGATCCTCATCCGCCAGGTGCGCTGGCTCGTCGACGCCCAGGGCTTCCCGGACGACTTCGCCGAGCTGGTGCGGGCGCTGTGGACGCTGCGCGTGCGCAATCTCCCGTTGCGGGAGCGCGGCGGTGGGGGCGGCCGCAAGGGGGACGAGTCGGACGCTGCTACGTCGCAGACTACTTTGTTCAGCTCGCAGAGCGAGACGGGCGAGTCCTCCGGTGTCGAACTGTCTGATGCGACGACGGCGGCCACGTGGGCGTCGGATGCGCGGCGCCGGTGGAAGCTGCCGAAGCTCGTCGATACCCTTGCTTTGTGCTATCTTGGCTGCTTGGTTAGACGATTGCCAGTCTCAACAGGGGATTTTTGCAACTGGGTACAGAAAGGGGATCTGGAATTCCTCGCTGCCGTATGCTTTTTCCATGCCTGCATGAAAATACGTCTGTAATATTGCTAACCTGCCCAGCTCAATCAAATACCCCGTAATGTACGTGATCGCCTACCTGCCGAATATCACGGAGCATTACATGTCCGAGATCATCTCCCAGCAGGACGACTGCACGCTACGGTCCAGCAACTTGTCATATCATTTAAAGTGAACTTCGATATGATAATGCCTCCATTGAACTATGTTCCTATAATAATTCGCTTCATCACGGATCTTGTTCTACCAAGTTCGTATTCATCCTTCGTGTTAACTCTCTTACCAGATGATAACTGACACAACACAGTCCAGGTATATACCACTATCAAATGCATAATAGAGATTCTTAAAACAGACTTCTCTTATTCCATTGGTGGTAAAAGAATACGTACCATAGACAACCCTGAAATTCTGCTCGCATCGTTAGTCGTCGTCTCTACCAAACTGCTTTTTTCTCTAGACAATGTAGAGCGACCCCCCTTGAGCAAGCAGGATTTAAGACAGACGAAGGTCGACTGGAAAGAATGGCAGAAGATCATCACAGAGCGGCCGGCGCCAGCGCGTGCACACCTAACACGCGGAGAGGAGTATAAAGTCACAGCCGACGATACCTTGAGTATGGATAAGACGAAACTTGACGATTATATGGATTGGTTTGAAAAAATGTGGTTATTTGGCGGGGAGCCCAAGAGTAAGCTACGTCCATCCTATTATAAGCCATCAATGGCTCCATTAACTAAACATGAATCATATAGCAACCGAAAAAGTACGTAATCTCTTTGAGCAGAAGAGGATTTCAAATACAGCAGACGGGTCCCAGTATCCCGACACCAACGATCAGACCAAGCAGCGGTATGAGCAATTAGGTCAGTCCATTACATCGGTCAGGCCAGTTGTCGAAACCACGGAAAACGAAAGGACGCAACCGAGAAACCTCTGCCCTGTCTGGCGCAGCGAGGCAGAATTGCCGAACGCAGCGAAAGTCTTGTATGGGAAAGCGGCAGAGCTGGCTGCTATACCACTGGCAACTTTGATACGGGGTGCAGTACAGGTTGAGAGGCAGATCGAGCTCTGGTGCATCGAGAAGACTAAGGACAATGGAAAGGGCAAGGGAAAAGCCAAAGCGAAGATTAGAGTAGTAGTCGAAGAAGCTAGTGATGACAGTGATTATTGAAATCAGAATCGCTTGCAGAGGTTTGTAGCCATGACCATGTATGTGTATGCAGCAATTGAGGGTATGCTTATACTGCCAGTAGAACGATAAGTGGGACATGCGTATATCCGAATGACGAAAATTCCGTATGCTTATCTTATCGATTAGAACTTCGCAAGCGAGCTCGAGCCGCCACCTGGCAAACAGACGACAGCGCGCACACTCCAAACCCCCACCACTATTGAACATCATCGATTTCGCCTTGGCTTCAATTTTGCGAAACCGTGAACAACGACAAACACTCACGAGGAAAAGCAGCCAAAAGTACGCAACACCCCCGAGTCCCCTAAACTCTTCTGCTTGAGAAGAAGATATACATCTTCTGAAATGTATCGTGAGAAAATTGCGCTGACCGTGGTCTCTTTCTCAATTTACAGTGCAGATCTTCGTCAAGACCCTGACGGGCAAGACCATCACCCTCGAGGTCGAGTCCTCCGACACCATCGACAATGTGAAGAGCAAGATCCAGGACAAGGAGGGCATCCCCCCGGATCAGCAGCGTCTCATCTTCGCCGGCAAGCAGCTCGAGGACGGCCGAACCCTCTCCGACTACAACATCCAGAAGGTTCGTAGTTGCTCTCCTGGAGTGAAGTCATTTGGTCGAACAGTTCCTCTCTCTCTTCCCCTAGAGGAAGACAAGCGCCGGAGCGCGTACAATATAGAACGACCGAGACTTCCGTCGAAAGAGAAATGTTCATTCCAATAGTCACTGATATATCGAATTACAGGAGTCCACTCTTCACTTGGTCCTGAGACTGCGTGGTGGTATCATCGAGCCCTCTCTTAAGGCTCTTGCCAGCAAGTTCAACTGCGGTACGTATTTTACATTACTACCTCCCGATAAAATACACATGACTAACGCTATATCCAGACAAGATGATCTGCCGCAAGTGCTAGTACGTTGCTAATCTCATCAATTTTTATTCTACCGCGAACCCACTAATCTCTCTCGATCGCATACGAGATAGCAGACGGCGAAATCACTCTTACAAAAGCTAACTTGAATTACAGCGCCCGTCTTCCTCCCAGAGCCACCAACTGCCGCAAGAAGAAGTGCGGCCACACCAACCAGCTCCGACCCAAGAAGAAGTTGAAGTAAACGATTTCGCCCCCTCCTCTCTCATACTCGGGCCGGGTTTACCTTACTGTCCGCATCTGGCTTCGAGGTTTTCACGACGGCACGGAAATCGGCCAACGAAGAAGAACAAAGGTGTTTGGGCATGTGGTGTTTGGTAAAGGAAAGGCTGCATGGATTTCTGCTGTTGGCTTCTGAATGTCGAAAGAAACTACCACGGCATTAGTCTAGTTCTGCGATGATCAAAAATAAATACTCACACAAACCCAATTTCGTCCGTACATGACTTTTCGAACCCTAGTGCACGTGGTTATCATGTCCATACTCCTCATTCAATGTCAGGGTCCATCAACTCATTAAGCAGCATTTTCTGTCGCAGTAGTAGAGCCATACACAATCAGACATAACTCATATTTCCAGTGCATGTACACGTATTATGAGTGAGCCAAAAGAGACCTCGTCTATGAATCTATAAGAATAAAAGGGGGTATCTCAAGACGCCGGCCGATCCCAAATGCAAATGTTCCCCCTTATCAAACCCCATCAATCACCCCGTGTAGCCTATGCGATACACTCTGTGAGGAAGAGTTTTCCAATCGAAGAAGCTATAAGAAATATATATACTTCGGAGACACCAGGTTTGTACTGTTCCTTGCGCAACCGCCTGAACAGACATGCCCTGACTTGCAGTTTCTGATCCGATCCATGTAAAACGCCTTGCTCAAACCATACATTATAATGTCTGTCTTTGTTGGGACTCGAGCCCAGTATTCCTTTCGGGTAAACAATTATTATTAGTCATGGAGTTCAATTCTTCTTCCGACCGGCCTTGGGACGGCCCCGACCACGACCTCCTCCTCTGCCCCGGGCAGCAGCACTGGTACGACCCGATCGGGTAGTGGGCGCCTCGGTCTCCTCTTCCTCCTCCTCCTCCTCTTCTTCTTCTTCCTCTTCCTCTTCCTCACTACTACTGCTGTCATCATCATCATCATCGTCATCGCCTTCCTCCTCTTCCTCTTCTTCGTCGTCGTCGTCCTCCTCATCTTCTTCTTCCTCTTCCTCGTCGTGTTCGGATGCCACACTCTCTGTCTTCGCCTTCTTGGCCGCGGCTCGCTTCTGGCTCCTCGCGCCTCGGGCACTCCGGCTCACAGGACTACTGACGGCGACCGGCGTCTCTCTATCCGTCTCCTCGACGGTACTCGAGCGTCTCGTCGTCTTCGCCGTGGCGCTGCCCGCGACACTAGCGACATCAGCAGCAGCTGTGAGCGTATCGCCGCGCTTGCGCTTCCGCGTCTGCTGCTGCTTCTTTGTTGTCGTCGATGTCGCTGCAGCAGCCCCCCGATCCGAATCAGACCAATTGTCAGGCTCGTTCTCGTCCGCGGCCGCGCGAGCCCACATGAGGTCGTGGAACTCCGGGGGCGGGAGGTCGAAGTCCTTGTAGATCTCCTCGGGGGCCTCGTCGCCGCCCAGGGAGCGGACGTAGTCGAACGAGTTGTCGCGCTCGTCGATCATCTCCATCTCGTAGAACTGCCGCAGCTTGGTCCAGATGCCCGGAATCCGCGTGTGCGTCTCGACGTCGGGGTCGAAGCCGTGGTTGCGCAGGTGCTCGGATATCGCGATCACGCGGAAGTGCTTGTGCATACCTTTGAGAGGCCAATGGTTAGTCAGTAGAATCCTTCAGGTAAGAACGAGAAGTGCGCACCAGATGGCTTCCATCTCATGATGGCTTTGAAGAGTGACGATATCTGGTCTTCGGTCCATAAGTCTCCGAGGACCTCGGACTCGGGCGGGTGATTTGGCTTGGTGTTGACGGGCGTGTCGGCGGCGCGTGGGGTCTCGGATACTTTTGGGGAGGAGATTTTGGGGGTGCTGATGTCCATTGCATCTTCGTCGTGGACTGGCGTTGCCGAGGCCTTGGGCGTGGACACCTCTGCTGCAGCTTTAGACTTGCGTTTCGGCGGCATTGTATTGACTTCTTGTTGTTACAAGCTATAGCAATGGGACTTATGCTTCTCAGTTGCTATGCGACGGTTATTGTGGCCTGAATTGAGGTGCAAAGAGAAGATATCAAGCTGTTCAAGGCCAAGAGAATAAGAATGAGATGGTAAGCTTCGTGATTTGCAGATATCAGAGCTAACTAATGTTGCAAGGATATTTCTTAAATGTTCGCTTTGTGCCGACAGTGAATAGATTTAGCAATAGTGAATTGGTCTGGATTGATGGTAAGAAAGTTAGCAGAAAGACCTGTCCTGTGGCCATGATAGTGACATGTGAATTGGTTCGAAGCTCAGGAAGCTTCAAAAGCTCATTACCTACCCCGTCGATAAAATGTGGCTTAGCGATGCGCGGGGCAGGCGCGGTTCACTAAACATTTGTGGCGCGTTCACTTAGCACGCGTTGAAACATCATCAATTCGCCTGAACTGCGCCACATGTTGTGCTGGACAGTTCAACAACCTCAAACTTGCATGTGATCCTTCTTTCTCAATCTTATCCTTGCAAAGGATGCCGTTTCTCAACGGCCCTCCAAGAACATGGCAGAAGGACTGGCCAATGTTTTTGCATTCCCCGACTTCGATCTATCTAGCAAGTGGCCAGCCCTGCCTCCCAAGCCTGAGGACCAGTTCTTCAGCCCAGATGTGGTCGAGGCCGCCAATGACCGGCCTAATTTCGACGGCATCAATGCCCAGCCTCCTCATACAGCGGTTAATGAGTTCTTTAAAATCCCTGATGCTCTCGTTTTATCTGATTTAAACGGATGTGGCGACGAGGACAATGATCCCAACCAAATAACAGAACCGCTTCACGACGTTACTCTGCCAGATCTAGATATTATAGACGACCTGTGGCGCAAAGGAGAAGATTCTCCAGTTATCGATGCAGAATATAAGACATGGGAGACTTTCTCATTTCCTGATATTCCACAGCCCGCTCCACTCTTCGTTACAGAAGCTGGGCCTTTGGTGTATGATGCCGCTATCACAGATAAAGACGATCCTCTACGTCTCAGAAATACAGATCACCTTATCATTCAAAGCAATCCGTACATAGCCGCATTGCTCGCTTTAACCCTGGGAAGGGGCTCGGTTTTCTTCGAGTGGGATACTAAAAAGGGGACATTTATTCCAGCTGTGGGGAAGATGAGAATATCCGGCTATTCTACAGAAATTCTCCAAGGATTACAGGATTCATGTCTGAAGTCTGGGACAACAACGCGTTTCCTATCATCATATGTCCAGCTAGCGTACAGGACACGACCTATTGCGGCCAAGGTAGCGCTAGCCAAGGCTGTCGATGTTCTTCTTCTCGCCATTCAACAACAGTTTGGTGAACGTGGGAAAGACGTGAGGTCTCTCCTACAGTTACAATCGCTAGTCGAGCCTATTGAGTCTATGCTGTTGTATCTTCGTGACCTTGTCCGCAGCATATCCCGGATGAGAACCGATGAACATGTATTATCGCAAATATTCACCGAAACTGAGAGCCTGGACAACGAACATTCGTTATTACGTGCTCTCATGTGCGAAGTTTTGTCGCGAGTCACAGAACCTTGGACAGACTTTGTTGAGAAGTGGATAGGGGTGAAATCCGAGGGCGGCGTCCCATTAACTAAGGATGGGCCGGGGAAGAGTTTTGTCAAAGTACAAAATATCACCAGGGTAGACGATCTCGGATTCGAGACCGAGGAGCGCGAATATGTGCTTGACGAAACGAGCATGCCAAATTTCGTCCCTTCCGACATTGCGCTTGTCATGTTCGAGGCAGGCAAGACTTTAAGACTACTCCGAACTCATCACTCGGACCATCCGCTTTGCCATACTGGTATCGTTTCATCTAGTAACCCGCCTGATTTGAAGTGGCTATTCGATTGGAAGTCTATCGAAAAGTTAGAGGACGAGGTGATTCGGTATGAAAAGGCTATGATACAAAGAATTGTTGAAAAGTCATCCGGGAATGTGCTCCAATCAAAACACGAAAATGGGGCTATCTCAAGGGAGCAAGGCATGCTACAAGTATTTGGCAATGACGGCACTGATCTCGAGAAGCAACTCCTAGAGTCGATCCAGGCACTGGATCAAGCACCGCCCATTGCAGTTACCCAGGACGTACTATCATCGTTACTGGAGGAATGCCTATATCGTCAAAGTGATCATCTTCGAACAAATGCTTCGGACTTTGGTCTGCACTGGTCGCTCATTCCCCTGCATTCGTTTGGTCCGCTTGTAATGTCACAGGCGAAACTCATTAACCGGGAGTACATGAAACTGCTCTTCACCGCACACGATCTAAAAGAACATCTGCGTGTCCAGAAAGAATTCCAACTTCTTGGAAATGGCATGTTCTGCAGCCGACTATCCCATGCTCTATTCAATCCAGATCTCGACACAGCCGAGCGACGAGCCGGTGTTGCTCTTAACGGTGGCATCATGGGTCTCCGTTTAAACGGAAGAGAGACATGGCCACCCGCGAGCTCAGAACTACGTCTTGCGTTGATGGGTGTGCTCAGCGACACCTACGTATCATCTAAATCACGGGAATCGAGTCTGTTGGGGCCTGAAACTTCCGATCTTCCGGGCGATCTCAGCTTCGCTCTGCGCGATCTCCCGCCCGAAGAGATCGACAAATGCATGGATCCTACTTCACTCAAAGCACTCGACTTCTTGAGGCTAGCCTACAAGACGCCGGCGCCGCTCTCGCCAATCCTGACGACCGCAATATTAGTCAAATATGACAGAATCTTCAAACTGCTTCTCCGCATTCTGCGCATGCTATACGTCGTCGGCCAGCTCTTCCGAGACACTTCAAGGATGGAGCGCCAAGGTCGAGATCCAGGCGACGTGTGGCTCCGGTTTCGATTCGAAGCTCAGCATCTTGTGCAGGGTGTGGCTACCTACGTCTTTGACACGGGCATACAGATGCCGTGGCTGCAATTCGAAAAATGGCTCGAGGGAGTAGAGTCCGACCTGGCCCGTGCTGATACCGACATCTCGGAGGCGCGGGTGGTCAGTCCGGATGAGGTGCGCGAAGAGCACGAGAAGATGCTCGATCGTATCATGACTGTGCTGCTACTTCGGAAGAGGCAGCAGCCCGTCCTAGCACTCCTCGAAGATATCTTCAGGCTGACATTGCAGTTCTCCAGACAAGTACAGCTAGAGGTAGCCGGTAAAGTTGCCGGTGACGCCAGTAGAGTCATTATTCAGGAGCTGTACCAGACCTTCAGGAAAAAAATGGGAGTGTTTGTCACTGTATGTCACAGCCTTAACGAGAAGGAAGGGAGTGCAGCGGGCAGGCCGGCTAGACGAGACGATGAGGAGCGGCGGAGTGATGATGCTGGAGGTGATGGGAATACGATTGACAGGCTTCTGGTCAATCTGGACATGTTGGGCTATTATTCACGTCCTAGGTTTTAATGTTGTTATTAGTGATACCCCGCAGTCGAATTTCAAAAGTCGTTGAATGGAATTGATTTAACTCTCATTGTGTATTGTCTATGTTATAATTTGTGATGGTAAAGAACACAAGATAGGCAGGCTTAATAGCTTTTCAGGGTGAGAGCACCTACCCTGTAAGTTTTCCGCCAACCCGCAAAGTCAATAATATCCCACCCGTGGACGTGATATAAGGTGCTTGTATTAGGAGGAGCGGGAGTTCTAGGAGTCGGTGTGCTAAAACTTAAGATAATTTAGCCATGTAATTAGTGAATGGACGTAGGGAAGTGGCTAGCAAACATTCTGATTATCCATCTTGAAAATAGAAAACAATTCGCACACTCTGGATTCGAACCAGAGGACTCCGCTACGTTATATGCACACCTCTTTTACCTGCATGAAATGACCTTAAATTATTACATATATAACTTATGGCGCGTCAGGCAGGACAGGACGCGACTTAATTGCTTGTCCACAAAATCCCCGAACCCCGCCAAGTAGTTGTCTACATGTGGGGGTTTTAACGTTCACTCTTCGACGTTTCGTCTCAACCTGTACCGATCCCTCATGCCGTTACAATGTCGCGGTCAGTGTCCTCTTCAGGGAGGAACCTGACCTTGACAGAGGAATTGGAAAGACTAGAGCAGTCTATTACACTCACGCTACAAGGTGTGTTTATTAACAGTCCCTCTTCGCTAATAGTCGTGAGCTTGAAGCAAATGCTGATGTCAACTTTATAGAAATCGACCACAACTTCAGTAAAGCCCACCGGATCGTCACAACAAGCGTTCTGCCTCTTGTTGAACAATATGGCGAGCACTCAAAGAACGTATGGGAGGCTTCTAAGGTGTGTATAATTACTGGTACCCGGTCCCGATACAGCTTGCATGGATGGCTAAAGGCAACTCTCTAGTTCTGGAAACAATTCTTCGAGGCATCTGCAAATGTGTCGCTGTCTGGCTACGAAGAGCTAGCAGGAGAAGGTGACGAGACAGCCACAGCCGAAGAAACGACTGTCGACGAGACTAGATCCGACTACGATGCGACACAAGACGATACGGCAGGCGAATCATCCGAGTACCACGACTATCACCAGCAAAAGACCCACGACAACATCGAGGATTCTCTCCTCGAAGATGTCACCATCACAGGCAGCACGCCGCGTCCGCCCGCCACGAAGTCCATGCGCGCACAATTCGCCGACTTCGGCTCCCCATACCAAGCTCTACGCCGCGAACTCAAAAGCGAGGCGGTCTTTAAGGACGACCTGCCCGATGACGAGGATGAGGACGGCGATGGCACGGCCCAACTCCCTCCGTACCACCACGGAACCACCCATAGGCTGCCCGACATGTCGATGACGCCGCGGTCTTCATCACTACTGCTGGACGAACCAACGCCCCAACCCCACACAAACCAGAAATCCAAGGACCTACTGCTCCACCGCGTGCTGGACAAGAACTACAGACTGCAAGCCACGCCACTTAAGAGCGTCGCCCTTCCACCGCGAACACGGGGCCGATCACCACAGAAAGGCATAGAGGAGGAGCCGGAGGAGGACAGGACACGGCGCGCGCTGTGGGCCCAGAGTCCGATGAGCTCGCCCGAAATGGCTGTCCCCAAGCTGCGGAGCGACTTGTACATGTCGCCGCTGAAGACGCGGGGGCGCAGTGGAGCGCCGCGGACGCCGGGAGTCAGCGTGCAAACACCTGCGACGGCGAAGAAACGAGATATCTTCGCCGAGGAGCGAGATAAGGGGAAGGGGAAACAGCGTGATGAGATCACGTGGGAGAGCGATGAGGATGATTTTGATGCTGATAGCGTTTTTGGTGGTATGAGTCCGCCTAAGACTATTCAGTTTGCGTTGCCTCCTAGCAAGCTTTTGCAGACGCCTGGTAAGTGATGATCCTATACAGCTAATCAATTGTACAGTGTCGACCGTGGACGTGGCTAATGAAGATTGATAGCTCGAGAAGCGAGTCGTCGCATCGTGGACGATATCCTCATCACAGCTGGTGCGGACCCTGAGGAGTCGGAGAATAGCCCTACGATGGTTAAGATGAATCACGATATTCTGGACGACTCGTTCTAGCTGATCACGATGAGCTTGATGAACTTGACGAGCAGTCTTTTGCCTATGAGTTGTGGAGAAACGACACGGGCGTGTTAGGAGGATAATGGGAATATTTGCAAAAGATGGACAATCGTCTCAGAGATCACAAGCCATAAATCACCCCCAGAACGAGAGAATGACAGGCTTGGACCAAAATATTACCATTTCATATTCTGCGGCAAAGGAGTATGCATAGAGGTAGAGAGTACGGAAAACAAAATGAGATACCCCTTTTACAGCTACGAAATAATATCCACTGAGGTTATGAAAGCATTCACAAGCCACCAAAGCACGTTACTGCGTAAGTAAGTAAGAAAGCAGATCAGTAATAAAACAAGGGTATCATTTCGCTTTATCCTAAATACCAGTCAGACGCTAGGTCGACTCCTCGACCTCTGGAACCATCCTCGCCCATCCATTCTCCTACTACCACGATCCAAATCGCCCAACTAGCCGTCCCCCCATACCTAATCCAGCATCCAATATCCGACGTCTCAATCCCGTACTTAACCCAACTCCAATCCCAACCCTTCATGAACCTTCCTCAATCCCTCCTCAATCTGCCATCACATCCCTTTTCCCTGAAAACCCCGTAATTCCACGATCTGATTCGACATCCATGATAGGCAACGCTCGGGCCTCGGCGTTCGCGAGCCTTTGGACGGGTATGAATCAAAATATGTGTGAAATAAGTTGGCCGTACCCCTTTTCGGAGGGTTATCGTACAGCGTACGCATGGCTGTGAAGAGCATAAGGCGTCATGGGACGGACTTGGCTGCTTCTTGCTTGCGTTTTGGGTTTTGTGTGTTTAAGGGGTGTTAGGTAGGATGTCGTAGTGGGATTTAGTCGTGTTGCTTGGTGTCTCGTGCCGAGAAAGTTGTCGGGATAGATTGTAGTGTTTTCGCCTCTAGGGGAGGAGTCTCTGCTTTAGCAAGGATTCCGTTGCTCGAGAATAAATCTCGTCGATAGCGTCTATCTCGCGTCGTCTCTTTTCCTAGGTCCTGTGACAAACTGGTTAACTTTTGTTCTTGGTCTTGAAAGGGGGAGTGTGTTTAGGTTGACCACAGTTACTACCTGTCAACGGGGACTATGCGTGTATGTATGTACCTTTGAGATATTGATGGGGTTGCCGTTGCATATTTTCGCTTGATTTTATGATAGACATTTAACTTGTTCGATATCGCAATCCTCAGATTAAATGAGTCGCTGTATTACACGAGTATAGCTGGTATCTAGCTACAAGCCTCAATAATCGACTAAGGTTCTTCTTCCTACCTACTTATACATAGCAAACACCATCACGTCATCGAGGTTATTTTCAGCATGGCAGCCCAACGTAGGACCATAACAGCCTTACCTGCCTACCTCGTTACTTCCGTGGCTTTCCATCTCTATCAACCGAATTCCATGGCGGCGATGAGCCATAATGGCGAACCTGTCAAGCCTGTGATATGAGTTGCGGCAAAGTGCACAGCCACGGATCTTTCCCGAATAGGTAATCGCGCGCTGACTTGGCCATGCATCAACTTATGACTCAGATACAACAACGTGCCCGAAGCCCTACCTGAAGAACACAATTGTTTTCGGGCTTATTGAGATTAATGTAGAATTTGGAAGGAATTGGTGAGTTGGTGGGCACAGCCTTGATTTCGAGTCATTTGGATGCTCGGAAGGATGTGCTGGGTTAGGTATTAATCAAGCATCTTAAGTTAGGTTGAGATTTGATGGTTACTAGAGTATATAGGGTATAGCGTAAATTGTGCATGCCTAGGCAGATTAATGCTACCAAACCCGAAATTTAAAGATCTTAGAACCAGATCAATAATAGGGGAAAAAGTGAAAGAACGTGGAACGTACCCCGGCGACTTGTTCGGATGTGAAAAATCCCCGGGCTTGGCTGCGCCTCCGGGGTTGACGACAAACAGGAACATAACAAAATCGATAAGCAAGGATAAAAGCGGAAGGATTAAGTATGCGCTGCTTCTGATTCCTGTCGTAAAGATTGAAAGTTTGAACAATTTTTATTAGTCGTAATCAGCGGACTGTTAATACCACAACGCCTACAAACCATATATCTTATTTCGAGTTCGCCATCTTCCAGTCTTCAAGGAACGCCGTTATTGGTGTCAGTCATAGGGTGGTATGACAATTTACTGCATTGGCAATCTGAAAATAGTCGTGTCTGTTGACGTGTTGATGAACAAGGCAGCTTTCAATTTGATGCCTTCGCTCTTTGCAACATATACATCTATGCTCTACTCAATGGAACTGCCCACATCTCGAGAGGACTTTTGTGTATACTGTGGTTTGCTTACATAAATCATTTGCCAGGGGGTCAAAAATTCACGTGAGGGGTTAGTGAATAAGGGGATCTTTGTGATCAATATTGAACACACTAGTTAAGACACACGCATCTCAGTTTTTTGGACTTCAGTACTTAGTTTTTCAATTGATTTCATCGTTGATTTCCTTTAAAACTACTCCATTATCTACTGCTTCGCGCGATCACACGAATTCCTATTGATTTAGCTGGATTACGCCAGTCTGGGCTGCGTAATATTTAGATTTCCTCCTAGACTGGGGTTCACGGGACTTGCAGTCACCCGTGGCCGTTTCAATACCCTTTCAAGTGCAGATAGCATACTGCACAATTCATGAGTGACTCTTTACACCCGATCATCAAAGATAACACTTCTTTAGGTGGCCGGGAATACGCAATATATATCCCACATATAGGCATTACGTGGTGTCACTTGTATCGTACTATGTATAATCCTAGTATCTTAATAGAGGCTTCTAAATATACAGAGAATACAGCCATCTTCCCTCATATGTACAACCAAAAAGATCTGGATCAAGATATCGCGGCGAGGACATCTTTTCTCTCTTCATAACGAGACAACTACCTGGTTACCGCCATTATATCTCGTACTCAATGCCAACACCCCCCGTCTCTTCTGTCCCGAAGATCAAGGACCGACGCAGCCAATCCCCTATTCCGTGTCTACAACTCTTCTTCCTTTAACCCTGCCCCTGCTCTCCCGTTCTTCTTCCTTCTCGCGATCTTTATATCCTTTCAAGGCGGCATTTTTCTCCTTTTCCTCACAGCTTGGACACTTGCTGTTTATTTTCGAAGAATAATCTGGAGAATTTTTCCACTTCTTCGCCACGCCGCAATTGGAAGCGCAGCGCCATTCGGGGCCCTTGGGAATATATCCACTTTCGACAGTGTGGCCACACTTCTTGTAGTGATATTTGGTAGCGTATCCCGTGCACATTCTAAGCATGATTAGACATATTTTCTTTCATCTTAAGTAGGGTAGGAACGAGCAAATTGGAAGACAGAAATATACAGCTGGCTTACTTGTTGTTGTATGCTTTTGATGATTGTTTAGGAGGTCTTGATAATAGGCGTACTTTGTAACTAAGCAATCCGTTTAAAAGACCACTGAAAGACCTTATGAGAAGACGATAAAGGAGGATTTATAAGAAACGCTCAAAAGTGTGCACTCAAATGAAGGAATAGCAATACCTTAATAGTTGTCTGTATTACTTTGAGGTTCTGGTCCGCGGACCATTAGCAAGAGCCGATGGAAACTACCGTTATTGTTTTCGGCCTTACTCAGGCAAGAGGATGGTAATCCCTCCCACCAATCACAACATTCACAGAGATCTACATGTGGCAGTGTCTTACGTGGGGTAGAGTTTTCCATCCTTTTACAACGCAACAAATGCGGCTTAATAGGAGTTTCAACCCTTTTGAGTAAACCAGAAAGCAGTTACCCTGAACATTATCAACTTAAAGCCTTGTCAACTATGTTCCATTTGACTAGGGCGCAATGAGCGGTTATGCTACAGTTGAGGGGGGGTTATCAAACCTATGTAATGTGTGCGGTCAAGTTCAGGTTGGTATCTTATATGAAGATCTTTAACTTGTGTTATTCCCGTTCTTACCCTCGTAGTTCATGTTGCTAATTTTATCACATCAAACACGTGGACTCGGATATCGGCTGACTTTACACAGATTCCACAACAGGCTGATGGACCTGCCTCCGGTCACACGCCTTCTCCTCATCATCAGACCCTAGAGAGCTTTGTTGATGCAGTTCGCCAAAACTGTTACATATGTGTCTCAATACGAGACAGACTGATAAAGCCCAATAGTGAGGTAGAAGGCTGTTTGAAAGCATCATGGACACCTATGATGTTCTGGATTCTAAAAGATTTTGCTGGACGAGATCTATACAAGCTCAACGTAGCATACCCAGATCCTCTCTCACGTAAAGGCCAACATGATATCGTCCAGTTTCGACTGACGCCATATATTGAAGGTAAGGTCGTGTACTTTCCTTTGCTTTGTACATTGGCTCTCATAGCTTTTCTTTGACATATTTAAGTGTGAAGGGGTCTGAGTTGATATCTTAACATTGATTAATAAGTTGGTAACCATTAGAAAATACCTGTTTAACATCATTTACCGAGATTGGGAATTCTACCTCGTGTGCGTCGGCGATCCAGACAGCACTAAGTTGGCTCCAGCATTGCCGTCATCAACATCCGCGGTGCGGCCGGTATTCTGCAAGCGCAAAGACATGGCGACCCAGCAGGCTCATTGATCTTGGCCCCCAAGGCTCATCATGTTGGAAGTTGATCCATACCACCACGCTTGACCCCTCGTCATCAGGGGACCCCTACATAGCACTCAGTTATCGCTGGGGTCCCTCTCCTCGACTGCTTCTTCTTTCCTCCTCAATGGATGAGTTCCTGTTAGGAAAGCCAATCAAAGATCTACCACGGACATTCCAGGATCTCACCGTCATCGCACGGAAGTTCTTTATCCAGTATATCTGGATAGACGCCCTCTGCATTTTGCAGGATTCGAAAGAGGACTGGCATGTTCAGGCTCTAACCATGCGACAAGTATATGCCCATGCAGCTTTCACAGTCGCCGCTTCGGCATCAACTGACGAGGATGGTGGCCTATTCCGACGAAGGGATCCAAGCTCGGTCTTGCCGTCAATAGTCAGACTACCGAGTTATACTTCTATTCCAAATGCCTTCCGCATCTTCGAAAGAGACTACTGGGACCGGAACATCCTAGCTGGCCCTTTGCATAAACGAGGGTGGGTGTTCCAGGAAAGACACCTTTCTCCGCGCGTACTATACTTTACTAAGACTCAAATCTTCTGGGAATGTTTTGAAGAGGCCAAATGCGAAAGTTTCCCAAAAGAAATTCCTTTTCACTTTTCCGACAAGAATCTCTCCACGTTATGGGACTTTGCGGAGGCAAATGAGATTCCTCCAAAAATTCACCCGAATTACGAAAGCGTCATGCCAATGGCGGTGTACTCAGTTTGGCGTGATCTACTCAAACAGTACAGCCAATGCTCTCTGACCAAGGCCAGTGATAAATTCCCAGCCTTTGCGGGAATTGCAAAGCTTTTCCAAGAAATCACAGGCGATGTCTACTTAGCAGGACTTTGGCAGTCTAGGTTCCTGGAAGGACTCGATTGGAGAGTCACGGAACCCGTGAGCAAGGCTTCCTCCGAGTACCGGGCGCCGTCATGGTCATGGGCGTCAGTCGACGGGCCTTTCAGGCCTTTGCTTCCGGGTGCTATTTTCGAACATCTGGTAGAGCTGATGACAGTTAAAGTTCAACCCGATGGCTTAGATCCAACTGGGTGTATCGGAGATCTGACGTTACGAGGCTCACTTTTTCGGGCGAGAGTGAAGTCCGAGCAGCAAGACGGCTACTGGGAGGTGGAAGTCCACCCCGGAGGCCAGCTCGGCGCCGGATCCAAGCCGTTCGAGGTCCAAATTCAACTTTGGCTGGATTACCAAGGCATTGACATACATCAAGGGAAGATCCTCTATTTTCTCCCTCTCAACTCAACTTTGAAAGAAGTGCAGTTCGAAATGGTAACGGAAGTTGTCTTTCTGGTGCTAAATCCGCGTAGTGAAGGTGATCACCTTCAACTAACCTGTTCTCGGATAGGACATTTCATTATAACAGAACGGAGGACTCTGGAACACTTTGGTTTCCAAGAACAAGAAGACGGGCTAATGGTTTTAAGTCTTGGGCAAGAATACAGTACTGTACTAATCAAATGAGTTTATTTTCCAGCTAGCACCAGGAGCTCAACGTCGTCTATCGACATGCCAGCGCCAAAAGGACAACACAACATGTAACACAAATCATCCACCACAACTATCTGGGGTCAGCATAAGGTACAGGATCACGAACCCTTTCATCTTTTCTTGATAGGACACTCTTCGAACCTGTAAATAAGTTATTACGGGTATATGCAACACTTATTACAGATGGTTGCAATGAATGGTAGAAAGATCTAAGATGTAGCAAGCAATGATAAGGACAGTTTCAAGACACTAAGGTACTTTTCCCTCGCCGAGTCAACTGGTCTAGGGTAGTAAGTGGTCGATGCGCAATCTCTCGACTGATTAGCTGAGGGATAATGGACGATTGATTCTATGAGTTTATGGGACTTCCCCCTCACCTCCTACAATGCGCATCTATCGGCTCCCTCCTATAACTAAGCCTCTCTGTGTGATAGGTCCAGTAACCAATTTCTACTTTCAAGGAAGTCTTGCCTATAGTGCCTCATCTTCAGCTGTGTCATATTGTTGAGCCCGTCTGTACCCTTGCGCGGGCTGGTCTTCGTACGAAGGCTGCTTTTCGTACCTCGTTGCGCCATTCTGTTCATATCCCTCGTCTGGTTCGTATCCGTCATTCTGCGTATAGCTCTCGTTTCCGGTAAACTCCTCATCTTTTGTGGGCTCCTCATCTCGCTCCTCATCTCGCTCGTCGGTCTCTTCCTGCTCTTCTTGCCCTTCTTGTTCATCGTCATTGTTCTGCGCATAATCACCCTCTCCTTCGTCATCGTCTTGTCCTCCATATTCCTCACCCTGCTCGTCAATCTCCTCGGGAGCCAACTGGTCGCGATCCAAAGATTGCTCATCTTGTGCATATTCTTTTTCATCGCCATAGTTCCCAGTTTGGTCGTTGCCTACCGATTTGTGTTGTAATTAGCGACTAGTCTTTTCGACTTTCACACGTATTAAGACTTCACTTACTGTCATCTTGCGTAGCGCACTCATCATACGCCTCATCCTCGCCTTGTAGGTTTTCGTCGTTAAGACTGCGCTCCTCGCCCTCCACAGCTTGCCTTATCGACTCGACACGTACTTCTGCTTCAACCTTCTCCTCTTCTTGATCCTCTGGGTCCAGATCTCTGTTTTCGTCGGTATTGTACAGCTTATCTTTCTTCACGACGGTTTCGACATTCCAGTAGCTGGTGCCTTTATATACTCCCTCCGTCTTGAACTGGTATCCGGTCTTTGCGGATTTCCAGGTCATGACGTATGGGACCTCGAGTTCAGATTTGGTTGCTGTGACGGTGGCGGTGATCTTAGTCCCCGGCTTGGCTATGACCGGCACGGTTACCGTAAAGGTCTTGGTGTCTGAGATGTGTTCGCCGGTCTTCCACTCGTTGTTCTGAGAGACTTCAAGCGTGATGTTGTTCGTATCAGCTACGACAGGCACACCAAGTCGCCAGGTGAAAGATGCTTTGACGGTTACACCGTGTGTCTGCTCATGGATGCTGGTGACAGTCTTGGTCTGAGTAATGATGATATTGTTTGACTGATCGGTATCAGTATCCTCGTTGGTAATTGAGTCCGAACCTGTGAAGTGAAACTATAGTTAGCAAATTGATGCAACATCAGAAATAGCTTAAGTAGTTAGGTCGGGGCTTGCTTTGGTCTTGCTATATCCGCTCTGAGGATCAATAGCAAACCCATCTGATTTTTGGCTTGTTGTATAAAAAGGGAAAAAAGGGAACTCTGCTTACCAATAGCCTCAGGCGTATTAGACAGGATTTTGTGTTCATCGATCTTGTAGTCAATGCTAACAAACTTCATGTCTTCAAACTCGAAACACCAGTATTGGTCATCATTCTTCTCATCATCGGCCCCTACGTTGCCTACATCATCGCCTGAGTGTACCACCGTATCGCTGGAGGTGTTTCGAATACGGAACCAGTTTTCGCGATCTCCAGTGCCAGGCTCCTATTATCATAAACGTCTTAGTACGTATTCGCAGAATGTGTGTAGATAGTGAGAAGAAGTTGCCAAACGTACGAGTTTGAACCATTGATCTGCCCACTTGCCATCCCCGTCGATGTGATCGACGTGCGGGTTTTTGTGTGTTCGAGAGAACAGGACCTTATCAGTGAAGTTGCTCTTCACCAGATACCGTCCTTCGTATTCTCCCGTCCCTGGCACGAGATGCCACCATTGATCAGCGAATGTATCGCCTTCGAATTGGCCGAAACTGGGGCTCTTCTCTCGCGAGAAAAGAACCTTGTTGGTCGACTTGTTCTTGAGGCGGAAGGAGATTTCCTTGGGAGGAATGTAAAAATCAGCCATTGTGAAAATGCTTGGAGTAGATCGAGGTAATCGAGATGATGAAAAGTTTGGCCTCTTGAGTAGTAATTGTAAGGGATGCTGGTGATTTGCTCTGTTGTAGTTGCAAAATTTCACTTAGATAAGTCGAAGCCCAACATCATGTCTTTATATGCCATACATCTTCAACCATTAAAAAGAATGCCTCGCCTAGACATCGCTATTTCGAAACCATTCCAAGTGCACCCCTCTGTGCTTTGCGCACAACATCGTGATACTTGGCAAGGCCTTGTAAGAATGAAGCCGTAGAAATGCCAGCGGTGAGCATCGTGCAGCAGCGGACGCCCCGATCATTGTGAGGCGTTCCAGCCCAATCAAGACTCCTACTAAGTAGCATTTATCGTCGCGTGTGATGTCCAAGAAGAGCTCTTTATCCAAAGTTAGCGTCGGTCGCATACGTAAGCGGTGTATAGCCAAGACAACATGCACACGAGAATAAGCCGTAGCTCGATTGGCATCACCGGTGGCATGAAGAACTTTCCGCACATAGCTACAAATGTCACCGAAACCTTTGCCAAGTGAAGATACACTTACGATAATATCAAAAGAACAGCCCAAGTGGCTTTGGTCATTCGATGCAACTGCTGGCCGTAGAATCAGCTAGGTTCTGGCTCGATGAAGGGCGGCTTAGTCAGCCTATAAAGCTAGACCACAATTACCTAATATTTGGACTATCATGGCTTGCGATTCGTTTGCTTACATTATAGCCGCGATATGCGCTAGCCCAATGACCTCGGCGTCGTATGTCAACGTTGGGCTTTTCAAGTAGCTTCCCGCTGACACTCATCATGTCTGTGACGTTACTCTCCACGATGGCTTGTAGTTCAGTCCGAAATTCTTGGGATTTAAGTATAGGCTCAAGATGAATTAGAGGAACAATTGCTACGTATTGCCCTTTTGATTAAGATGAACTAAACAAGCTGATGGGTTTCCTTTTTTTTTTTTTTTTTTTTGAACGTTATGTCCTTGGCATTGGTAGTATAAGAGCTCGAGGGTTTAGAAGAGACTTCGAATTGCAATAATCATTCAGCGCTTCAAGGAGACTATGAGGTCTAGTCCCCCCCTTTAGCCATCAAGCGAGATATTGTAAGGCAAGGCAAGGTAACAGAGCTGAAGTCTCTTCACGGTAATATTAGGTAATATTCTCCCATTTATATCCCTTGGTGTCTATCAGCCAATCACAAGAACAATAAAAACCCTACAGTATGTATCAGACTAGCCTAACCCATCGGAGCGGCTTGTGCAAGGATATGTGGCTCGGGACATTGTTGGCTATTGGCTTATTGATGTTGTAGATTGAGGGGTAGTAGCATCAAGAGCATCTTTGGAAAAGACACCCTACCTACAAAAAATAACCTAGGTGCATGCAGATCAGCTAGCACCTCTTCCTTCTCAAGCAACCAACTCTGTAACCCAAATCCAGAATCACGACTTAACCAATCGAATCCCAGCACTAGACAAAGACAACAATGAAGTAAGAATGACAGCACTTCCAAACAACCCCGCATAAACCAGCAGCAACCCATAATAAGAATATAGAAACAAGCCATCACGAATGATAAAATCATATTAGGTCTTATTCACATACATCAAAATCGAAAAATCATAATAGATAACTGAGGTTAAGCGGACCAGTAGATGGTTATTTGATTTTGGGTTAGGTCGGGGTCAACCCACGAGTTGATTTATCGTCGATAATTCTAGGAATAAGCCGCGCGTCATCATCCACGTCGCTCTTCGTTCTTAGCACCTTCCATGACTTCCAACCCGTTGCTCGTCAATCGATCTAATGTCTATCCCGCATTCTAGACGTCGCCCCAGTACCTTCAGGTTGAGCTAAAGCGATGCTTTCGAAGCGCCAAATCTCGTCATCTGTCGAATATCCCATCGCGAGTTTCTCGATGGTCGTCAGGGGCTGAAGGAGCCATGGTCGTTGATATCAAAGTCGCTCTAATGCAAGTATGTACAAGGCCATCATTAAAATTATTCTAAACTTCCGCTCTTAGTATGGCTCATAAGACCCGGATCGGCATATGTCGTTTGCCTTTCTGCGGCGATGACGAGTTCTCGTCCGTTGGGCAGCCCAAACCCTCATTCTAAAACCCTTACATTGGCATCTAGCCTAATGTTGAGAGCATCATTTTACCATTTCCTCTCTTCGAATGTCAAGGGGCAATCATCCTAAGTTCCTTGTTAGTTACTAGTTTCAGACACAACTTCCAATTACTATCAGAACGTACCTTCGGGAAAATGCAGGCAAAGACCTTTATTTCCTCAGATATCGGTGTGGCATGGTGCTTCCAGTCCAATTGAAGCGAGGCCTTGCCCAAGAAGAGCGCAAGGTTGAGTTGAGCATAGTGCTGGCCAAGGCAGTAGTGAGGGCCGGTACCGAAAACGAGGAAGTTTTTCTTGCCCTTCTCCTCGGCATCGCCTGTGTAGTACCGTTCAGGGTCAAACTCATCAGGTTTCTCATAAATTTCAGGATCTCGCAGGGCCATATACGTCGTGGGAATGATCATGGCACCCTTGGGAACGGTGTAGTCCTCGGTAATAGGGAAAGCCTTCTTGGCCTTGTATGGGACCATGATGACAGGAGGGCGCCAGCGTAGGAGCTCACGGACGACGGCACGAGTATAGGTCATGGACTCTAATTGGTCGAGATTGACAGGCGCGTTGATGTCACCACCGCGAACCTTGAGGTTCTCCTCACGGACTCGGTCCAGAACATCAGGTCGTTGAGCAACAACTTGGAATAGGTTCGTGGCAGCGCTGCTGGTGGCATCTTGGGAAGCGAAGAGGAAGGTGAAGATTGTGCGAGCGATCTCCATATCAGAGAACTCGCGGATGATGGGAGAGGGCTTAACCAGGTGTTCTGTGGAGAGACCTTTCTCGGTAGCTTCGAGCCACTTCTTGGAGTCGATCATCTCCTTGATCCACGCGTCCATGATGCAGGTGATGCTACCTCCAGCAGCCATACGAACCTTGGCCTTGGCAGCGCACTTGGCGAATTCCTCCATGGTCTCGCGAGCGGCGCGCTGTCCGTACCATGTGCGAGTGTAGGGAATGATAATTGGGAAATTCACCAAGTCGAGGGCAGCTGTGACGAGGTAATAATCGTCGGCAACCTTCTTAATGGCGGAATCGGCCATGTAATAACCAGCAAAGGTACGGAGCGAAACGGCACACATAAGTTCGCGGAACTCGTGCATGAAAGGAAGCGGCTTGCCTCCAGCATCCTTGGTGAGCTTCAGGAACCTGGCGAAATACCGCTTGTACTCGGCTTCCTGGCCCGGCAGGTAGCATTCGAGGGCTTTGCGCGTAAAAAGGTTGTTCAGGCCCTTACGATAGTCGACATGCTCTTTTCCGTCCATGAAAACCCAGCTGTCCTCTCCCAAAATCTTGGTGGCGACATCAACGACGCAGGGTTTGACGTATTGAGGAGCATTGAAGATCTTTCTAGCGAGGTCTCGGGTTGAAGCGATAACGACAAATCTGGTGAATGAAACGATAAGCGATCTGTTCAATAGAGAGGAGGGAGCGCAACGTACTTGTGGAAAACAGAAACACAGCTCAGAGGACCGCTCTGCCATTTTTCCATATATTCTTCGAATTTGGGATCCAGAGATTGGAGAAAGGGGCCAATGAAAGGCTCCTTGAAGGCGGGCCCAACGATTGAGCCCTTTTGGAGTAGATAGCTGACTGCGAAGCAGGTTTGTCAGCCAAAACACTCGTCTGTCATATTACCGAGATGAAGGCACTTACTCTGATCATAGGCGACAGCCAAAGCTAAGAGAGTGACAGCCCAGGTAACCAGGCTGGCGTTCATGACAGCATCAACAACGGATTCGATCTGGGGCGCAAAAGCGCCGGCAGAAGGGATCGCGTTGGCCAGAGGCGACGTGAAGCTGGCGTTAGAAGCCATGGCCGTTGGGGTGGGTTTGCCGACCAGCGCGCACGCAAATATCCGAGAGAAACCAAGCTTGACTCAGAACTTGAGAGGCTCGGAAGACTTGGTCGGATATGCGGTAGAAACTGGAGGGGGATGGGAAAGAGGTGTGAAGGGGGAGGAGGAGGAAAGTTGGAGATAACGGCCAGGTGAGTAAAGGAAGGAAAGGTCTGGGCAAGCTGTGGTACTAATAAGGGAAAGAAGTCATCTAGGTACTGCAACCGGGTATCTGCTTGATGAGCATGGGGTAAGCTCGTCTTCGCATTAGGCGTGCCCAGGACAAAATGGAATAAAGGACGAAAAGGGAAAAAGGACTAGGAAAAAAAATTAAAAATTAACTCCGTTGCATAGGTAAACTAGCGTCGAGGAAGACTACCTACCTGCCATGTGTGCTACGTATAAACATTCCGGGGTCTTATTTAGTGTCGCACTATGCAAATCATGAAAACGTACACCGTATTGCGTGCTAGCTCTTACAGGACTAAGTCGAGCATGGAAGGATGCATTGAAAACAAATCTTGAATATATAATACCGAGTATAGTCTAGTTAGGATTCTCAACTTATATTCTATTCAAGAATCAGCATGAGTGCAGAATAGGGGACCTTGTAATAAATTAGTTGTGTTATATGGATTAGAGCTTGGTTCGATACCTGCCAAGCTTGCAGAGGGGCGGCCGGCTTGTGGTGTAGGTAGTGTAACGAACTGTCGATAGGCACAGGTACACATGAACCACATCGTATACGCATACGTATAATCTTACTGTAATTGTTTTGTTCAAAGAAACATGCAATGCAGGGACAGGTTTATAGCGGTTAGAGGATTCCACAGCCACAAGACCACGACGACTGGTGGACGGCAGAACCCCTCACATTAAGCCCTATCAGCAAATTGAGGTTTACCAGGTATTGTATCTGAATGGGTGGTTACCCCTTTTGTATTGGCCAATCGCATTGATCTTTGCCGAGCATGCACGCTATCGCACCAAGGAGCGTATGTACTGACCTGACCCTAGTAAAGTGAATCCATGTCAGGTATTCTGGGCGCGCTAACCTGTGGCCCACCGCGTGAGAAGTATCTCTTCTCGAGATACTTACACCAAAAGCTTCAGTGCGAGAGCCATCATCTGGCTCGTGCGCTGAGCCTTGCTTAGCGCGATACTTGCCAAAGTTTGGTTCGCCGGGGCATAGGTCAGTAGCTCCTCAGGTGGGGTTAGTTACCCGTGCCGCACAGCAGTTGTGTTGATACATTGCGATAACTACTTTACCAATTTTGATTCTTGCAACAGCTAGAGAAGCAGTAGACTTCTTGAGCTTCCATTATCTTAAATCTAACCTCGGATTTCGGAATCCTTTCACCCCGCGCATTGATTGAATTTGTATTACATATAAGCAGATGCGGTGTCGTTACAGATGTTAGAGGTACGGCACGAGGGCAATTATACCTACATGAACTACTCAACTGAGTATGGTTAGTAACTAAGTTAGTGCACGTCTCAGATCTACAACGCACGAGGAGATTAGGTGGTATCCGTCCATCTGGCGTTCCAGTCCCACCCAATATCTATCGTTGATCAAAATCTCCATTATTAAGCACCGATACCCCCGACTGACCGGGAATAATAAAATGGTTTGATATCGCACGGGACACAATCATGCCAGACCAAATTCTTTAAATTGTCTATGCTGTATTCCGTCTGTTTCGCATCCATTTCGAACGATGCTCTGCCCATTTCTTAGACCGCTATCGATTTGTCGGCGTAGATGATGCCATTGCACAAACGTTGAGAATCCATATTCGGCATGGAATTGTCGCGAGCCAATCACAGGCCAGCCGCAACGAGATGATGTGGTATATCTCCGATTCCGCATTCGGCATTCCATACAAAAACTCGAATACGAATACGGCCGCCACTTTATACTCGTACTTACCCTCACCCGCAGAAGTTGTCAAGCTGTTTAGAAATTTACTCAGCTGCAGATAGAATTATTACAAAAACCTCCTCGAAACGCTGGCATAGTCAATTCCGGTGAGCTTTTGTAATGTTTCCAATTAGGACACCAATCGGACTGTTCGTAAGTCCGGTTCGTGCGTACAGCCGCTTCAAAGTGAAGTTCAATTGGTGCACTTGCTCGCTAGGATCCTAAACCTCGTGGCATGTTGCAGTGGCACAACACGTGTTTAACCGTTTGTCACATGGTTACCATTAACCATGACCATTGACCTAGCGAGAAGTTGGAAATCGTTCGCGAAACCCATTATGCACTTGCTAAACACTTAACTCACCGTGATTTCAATCAGGGATTGAGGCAACTTGACCGGCCAAACTACTGCTGTCAAACCTAGCCTACGCCTTGACCCTGGGTGAGAAAAAGTCTAAACTTCATAAGCTTCTCTGCTGCTACATATTCTTCAAATATTTGGTAAGTAGAAAACATCCGGCCGTATATAAATAAATGTTAGGGTTTTACCGTTGGATCCTTATCGCCCTGTTGTTTCGACCATCGTGTCTGCAGATTCCCTTCTGTTCTGGTTGTTCTTTGTTAAGAGCTTCCCATTCCGCATCCTTGACCATCTCAACCAAATAGACAAGTATGCAATAACAGCAACAACGATTATTGCTCCAATGGCAACACCAACGCCAATACCAGCCTTTGCACTGGGCGATAAGCCAGCGACGTGACCCCCAAGAGTTGGGCCACCATCGCGGCAGACAGCGCTCTGTGTTGGCCCGCTGTCTACGACTGCGCATACAGATCCTGTATTACAACATCCACCGCCTACGCTCGGCTCACAAGCTATCTGGCTTGACAAGCAACTGGCTGTTGGTATTGCATACCTTGTGTCAGCGACACAACTGGTGCCGAGCGCACATTGGGAGCCGAACCCGCAGCATTGCTCACTAAAAGCATTCTCGCAAGAGTATGACGACGCGCCACAGGCACGGCTACAGCAAGATGCGGTAGTGTAATGCGATATGAAAGCAGTAATGATTTCTTCCGTTTTCGAAACTGCATTGGCTCCCGTCGTTGTTTGCTCCGACGTCAAAGTCATCGGTACAGTTTTTGAAGTTGTCACATTGCAATAAAATTCATCCGCTTGACATGGTGAATCGGGGCATTTTAAGCCGGCAGGACAGCACATTGGTCTCCAATCCCCATCATAGTAACAATATCTGTTGATCTCGCAGCATATACCAAATTGGTTCAGCTCGATGCAACTACCTTGGCCCTCAGGACAAGTCCCTTCAGGCTGTCTCCGGGGTAGTTGCTCTCCAGGATCAAATGTCAATGCCTGGAGTGCTGGTGTACCCGGTATGTACCAACGTGCCCCATATTCGCCTTGGTTGTCGATGGGAAAGACGGTGCCATTCATAGTGCTTCGAGCCGTGGGACGGCAAAGCACTTTCGATAGCAGTGCAGCTGACGGAGGCTATGAGATTGGTAGAACGGGCCAAGACAAGGAATACAGTATACAATGCGTTTGGGATTGTCATGTGTCGAATTACAGCAGGAGTGGAATGAATCGTCTCTCTTTTGGCAATGGCTGCTTCTGGTCTTTAATCACAGAACGAAGCATGACGATGAGGCTATCTAGGTTTGAAAACTGGAAAGTATGCCTGACGGAATGCCCCTTCGTCATTATCTAGCCCCCCCAGCCTCCCTCGAGTAGATTTCTTGCAACCAAAATGGCTGCGCGCTTGACCGGGGTTACATTGGGGTCTATTGAACAACAACATTGAATGCATGGCCAGTTTGCTTGGAACCACATTGGGTAACAGCAGCACTGCAGCATACATTGTTTTGGCTAATCAAAGTTGAAGTTCATCGATATACCATGCAGCACGAGTGTAACCTTCTACTGTACGACCGTGTGTGCCGAGATACACTAAAGGCTATGGAATAGAGGTGCATTTCGATTCGGCCTCGATGTATGGTTAATTGAGCCATACCGTAGACTACCGTGTGCGTCTACAGGCTTGTGTAGCCGCCCCCTCTCCCCCAACTCCCCAAAATAAACTTGGGATCCTCGCTTCTGGTATGTACTTGACGTCGCTTGACATATGGCAGCTCGAGGCGCAGAGGGTAATACAGCCTTCCGTAAAAATCCAACCCTATTCTTTTCATAATGCCTACTTATAAAGAGCATAGAGCAATTTAACTAGCAATTAGAATTGTTTAGCAATGTTGTTGGCATTGGTACCAAAACTCGCTACATGCTCAAGAATTTCTACGATGTTAGCCAATACCAGACAAACGTTGAAAAATGCAAAACCCCCTATTGGTTTACCGTGGCTGTGGGAGTTCTCACTCTGGTCAATAAGCTCCGCGGTTTTTGGTGCCCAGCTAGCAGTCCTCTATGCATATACTGCCAGTCCACTTCCCGACTTGCCTTATGGGATCACCCTGAATGCATTAATCTCAACTCTTTCTGCTTTTTCTACGTCCACATTGATAGCCGTTGCATCAAGCATTGTTGGACAGCAAAAGTGGGTGCACTTATCGCGAGCAGAAGTTGCGCTTTCAGACCTAGCCTTGTACGATGAAGCAAGTCGAGGGCCGTTAGGATCTCTGATTCTATTGGCAAAAAGGCACGACTGGTAGGGCTTCCATGCTAAGGTTCTTCTTCGACAGTTGACTATATTAACGCTCTGGTTGTCTACTAGGGGTATAACATCGATTACTACAATAGTTATTATATTAAGCCTTGCAATCACTCCATTTATTCAACAGAGCACCAGCATTCATTTTGTACCTTATGAACAGGTCCTCACATCCACCTCGGCCCGTCTGGTATACGACAACGACATTCCAGGGTATAGTTATCTCTCAAATACTTTGATAGCCCAGTTCTACCAAGGGCTTTATTTTCTAGGCAACCTGGAAGACGGATTAGCCTCAAAAGCACTTCAACCATCACTCGAATGCCCCACGGGCAACTGTACCTATGAAACCTTCCAAAGCTTAGCTATATGCAGTGAATGCGCGGATATATCTTCTCACATCACTCATCTCAATACGTTGTGGTCGCTTCCAAACGGGTTTACTGTTGAGGAGAGTCGAAATGACGCCGCCAAACCTGATGACCTTCAACTGGTTACCACAGCAAATTACAGCCCAATCAAGCTAACAGCAGGCTACCCAATAATCAACTTTACGGCTTTCTATCTATCGTATCAAACTGCTTACGAATGTGTTTTATACTGGTGTTTGAATCAGTATAGGTCTACCGTTGAGCTTGAGATACTACAAGAAGAAGTATTGGCCACATCGAAACTCGGGAGAATGGTGCAAGTCCCCGACAGCAACGAATATCCCGATTATTATTATGAATTCAGCCCTATTGGCGACGACCCGCACATGCCACCATCGCTGCCTACGCAATCAACAAACAGTTCCTTCCTCGTGGGGTCAGGAGCAGCCGCCTTCGTAACTAATTTCACCTCTAGAATTCTTACTGGGAGCGTATATGGAGGCTACCTCACCGTACCCATTTCAACGAGCGAAGCCGTTTCTCACCTCTACACTGTAACAACATATGATCATCACAATATTGATAGTGTTTTCAAGGCAATAGCAACCAGCATGACATCCGGCCTTCGCTCATCCTCTGAAGGGGGGACGGTACCTGATCAAACAAGACTGGGTCCCGTAATCGGGACGCAGTCCATTCTCGTTGCTTCAGTCCAAGTCTCGTGGGCTTGGATAGCACTTCCAGCCACACTTCATCTTCTGATGCTATACGTGCTGTGTTCGTCCCTCATGTACAGCACTCGTCATAAAATGCCACTTTGGAAATCATCCGCCTTAGCAATGGTATTCTTTGGAGCAAGGATCAGGGACTCTCTAGACGAGGATATTCCAGATGATCTATCGAGTATCAGCAGCGTGGCCAAAGAGATACGTGTCAGTGATTATCTCACGCAGTTCAAACGAAAACGTAACGTCATAGAGACGTCGGATGCGGCTGAGAGCATGATCGAGAGAGACAGCTAATCACAAGGACAACAAGACTCTGGGTCTATTACATAGATGGAGGCTCAATAATAGGTTGGAGTCGAGGGATGTGCATCGCAGGAAATTGGAGAGAAGTGTTGTAGAAATATAGAATCGATTCTCAATTATCGTCTGTTAGAAATTCAATTCTGTCCCTTCAGGCGACTTTAACGCGACACACAAAGAAGTCTCTCCTTGTCCCACAAGAATATAAAACGGACGCATCTTGCCGTGTTCGATGTAAGAGCCAATTTTGACCAGTTTTCATTCTGATCCTGACTTCTTGGTTAATACGAACTTCTAGTGGCCCAGACTAAATCAAGCTTACTATTATTGCGCAACCCCCTATAGTTTCCTGACCGCCAGCCTTCACGTGAGGGACCAAGTCTAACGGCAGGGAGCTGTAATAAGTGGCATCATGACTATCGCAGAAGTATAATCAAAGAGGGATGTGAACAGCTCCGCTCGTAGAGTCCACATTCAGATTATAGCGTTTTGTCTGCAAACTAATTATTTTTTACGGATTATTTCCCGCATTGATAGTTTAAATTGAGATGGTAATGACTTACCTTCAGTTTAGATTGCTAGTGCAGGCATACTTACAGCTCCCGATGAAGAGATGTTCTCAGTCAGAGTCGCCGATGATGAATGGCGCTCTAGCAATTCCCTCTCCGCACAATCTAATCGTTCTATGAGGATTGCACCATATTTATGGCATGATCGATGGCTGCTTGAAGAGACCCATGCTCCAGAAAGAGAATTGGGACCAGGGTGTCAACCTCGCATTGATCCTAGAAATCACACGGCTGTTAAGTCATTGCTGTCTATACGTTTCAGAAGAAGGAATGTGCACTTACTGCCTCTTTCTTGAGCGAAAATATGTAATTTGTGCTATGAAACATTAGGTAAATCGAGGAGTAGCGTTTCAAATGATATACGCACATTGATATAATGAAGTTAGTCTCGTGCCATATCGTCTGCATCGAGCTGCTTTGCATCACGTCCCGAGGGAGCTCAATTCCGAGAGCGTGCCTATTAAAATGTCAACATAGACGCTTCCGACATGAAGATCCGACACTCATGAATTGCTAGACATACGCCAACTGCGCTTGACCCCATTCAACGGCATATGTAGCTCTCTGTAGAAATCACGTGGTTTTCAGTCTTAGGTGTCTGTTCCTTCCGTGTTATCTGAATGTAGCGTCGCAACCCGTGAATTAACGTTTGAATTTAGTCTATAAGCTGGTTATCTCAAGAATTCAAAACATTGGCGGAAGCTATGAAGGATATCGGGTCTATATAAAGACACATACACTTAACTCTAAAGTGTGCGTTACCACAATGTGCCTGTTAAGCATTGCCGATATATCGCGCGATTTCATATTTGTAGGTGGCGGGTTTTTTGTGTCAGTGTTGTATACAAGCTTCACGAGTGAAAGCAATTCTCATCAGCGAAGCTGGCCCAGACGCAAACGATGTCGCCGACATTTATGGTTCAACCCTTGCTAATTTTGATACAAATACTAGGCACAAGGTAAGACTCAAAGTTTCCAAACTTACTTGTGCAACAAGCTCTTGCAAATTATCACTACCTAATTGTTGCGCAATAACGGTTGCCAAGGCAGCATCCAGACTCTTGTCAGCGCCCTCTGTTGGTGATCTATGCATGTAAGCACGCCTGTTTATGTTAGTGGCTACATATGTAAGATAAATTTCTGCAGATCGCCAAAATTGGTACCTTGTCATACAGCGATGTCCAGTAATAAACCCTTACTATTCACTTCCTTATTTCTTCTATGAAAGATTCCCGGCTTGTGTCTATACCTTTGCGCGTATACCCCTTTTAGTCCGCCTCTTGATAGATGAGTTTGTTTCTGGCTGGTCAATACTAATATTCAGAGTAATTCTCTCCAAATGATCTCTCAGCCACAGTATTGGCCCCCTATCTCACTATGCTGGCTACACAATTTCGTAACGAGGTATTACAAGGGTCTACCGCAAGGCTGGCGTTTCGTTAGTGGTATCATTTATCGTCCTACGGCTGTGTTTTTCTACTTCTTGGACTTGACAATAATGACTGCCTTCCAAGCTGAATCCAATTGCTTTTGATAAACGGAAACCAAGCCTCCTCATTGATCGTTCCATCGTCGTTGTAGACCGTATTGTACTAAGCTATAATAGACGATTGCACATTGTTGATAACATTCGACCTCTAGAAAAAGGTTTACGGTCCTCAAATCCCCTTTACGCGCTTTCTATCTCATTTGGTTCGCCCACCCGTCCAAGATGCGTCTAATCAACGTTCGTACCCTTGAGCTTGAGGAATTCTGGGGAAGATGCCCTCCCCCCTACGGAATTGCCTCACATACCTGGGGAAGTGAAGAGGTATCATTTCAAGAATGGAAAGGCCGTAAATCCATTTCGCATAAGGCTGGGTATCGAAAAATTGTCAAAATGGCTCGGTTGGTGGAATCATTCGACCTCGACTACCTTTGGATTGACACGAATTGCATCGATAAAACCAGCAGCACTGAACTTTCGGAAGCTATCAATTCAATGTTTAATTGGTACGCTGCAGCCGATTGGTGCTTCGTTTACTTTGAAGATGTTGAATCAGTTGAACCACCCATATCGGGAAGGCGAGTCGGTGACTATACTTTCAAGTCTCTACTGGATGCCAAGTGGTTCACGAGGGGTTGGACATTGCAAGAGCTCATAGCCCCATCGGATCTGGTATTCTTATCTCAAGATTGGCAGATCATTGGGTGTCTGAGTAAAGCTTCCACCGGGCTCGGGGCATGGCCCAGGGAGGAGCTTGAACGTTGGTTTCGCGCATCCATTGATCAAATAAAAATCATCGAGAAAGAAATTGTGGATGATATTTCACATATAAGCGGTATTGATAGGAAAGGATTAGTCAAGAGTCAAGACTACAAGAATCGAAGTATTGCTGTCAGGATGCATTGGGCCTCAAGGAGATGTACCACCAGAGTCGAAGACATGGCGTACTGCCTCCTTGGGCTATTCGGAATTAACATGCCGCTCTTGTATGGAGAGGGCAGAGCAGCGTTTCAGAGGCTGCAAGAAGAGATTATGAAGGTATCCGTTGATCAATCAATTTTCGCATGGTCCTATCAATCTATTGGTAGAAGGGAACAACTAAACCGCATAAGCCTCATGGCCCCATGGCCTAGTGCTTTCACCAACAAGCACATTATCACAACTAAGACTCCGCGACGCGGCCCTACGGACTCTGTTTATACCCTGACAAATTTTGGAATGTCCATCCAACTTCCGTTGCTAGTCAGTGTTGGGCATAGACAATACATCGCTGTGCTCGAGTGCACTGATAGCAGTCTCTCTGACGCAGGATCCGAGTCCTCCTATCGATTATGTATACGTCTGCGCAAGTCAAAAGGTAACAACGATACATATATAAGATTCGCATCGTCTAAATCTCTAGTAGCGCTACGTATAGAAACTGTCCCGCCTACTCAGCAACTCCATTCTCCTCGTCTCTACATTCCTTCTGGGATTCCATCGTGCTCGCAATGCTATGAACGGAATAACTTCTACTTGATCATCTTTGTGGCTACAAATAAGTCCGCATCCTATATTCCTTCACGGGAAATCGGGAACAATTTCCAATTCTGCTACGCATGTGGACGGATTGGCTTCAGGCGACAATCTCAATCTTCTAGTTCGAAGCGTTCACTGAATTTCGGCGACTGGAGCAGGATCACTCAGAGAAAACAATATGTTCTCAATCTCCTGGTAGAATTCAACGACTCCCGTGACTTTTTATATTATGACTTTATCTATTTCAAACCTACACTCTGGAATCTCGTACCACTACGCAAAGCAAACATCTTATACGATAAAGAGGAAGTGGGCTTAGCGGGGTGCCGGGAGATTCCAATATTCCTGAATCTCGAGAAAGACACAGAGGATTACTATGTAGGAGAAGTAGAGGATTATTATGTAGGAGAAGTCGCCGGCTGAACATCTGTCATTTTAGGGGGGTTCATACCCGGGGACTAAATGTCTACAAGATCCCAATGGGGATCTACTTCCATCTCCTGTTATAAATCAGGGCAGGGTGCTCATTGATGAAAACCCGTCCCTATCCGATACTGGATTGAGCAGTTTTATTCGGTTTGTTTTCGTTTCTACGATTAGAACAGCCGCCTACAGACTTCCGACAATTTGATGCACAAGACACACGGTACGTCAGTCAGGAGCTGTAGCCCGGGAACTGGTCTAACTCCTACCGGTAGCCAAGCCGATTGGCCCCCTCAATAGCTTCTTCCTCGGCCGATTACGTAGCGACAGCCGAATGTCAAGATCGTAATGCAGTAGGTATATACTTGTCTAGCATTCAACAGGTGCTAGAGAATAAATCCAACTCCTACACCATTCACTATGGCCTCGATACCAACTCGCCGCATTCTAGCGACCCGCCCGTGTCTGCGTGCAGCAAGCATACCGGGTGCTTCATCATATATACTTCGCGCGACATTCAGCAGCGCCGCAACACGGGTGGGAGCGCCGCAGCAGCAGCAACGACAGCAATTAAGACGTCAGCAGCCGAGGACATACACACCATTGCTTAATGGCATACGGTGGTCATCGATTTCAGCAACAGGGAGCAAGATCTGGACGTTTGAAGAAGTAGGTTCCTACAATTCTAAAAGCCAAAACAAATTAAACTGACCTCGCTTGTCCGTCCGAACTATATAGATCCAATCCCTCTCCGCCCAAGACCCCCCAAAACCAACCCTAATCGACGTCCGCGAGCCACACGAGCTGGGATCGACGGGCAGGATCCCCGGCGCCGTGAACATCCCCATCACGACCTCCCCCGACAGCTTCCACATCACGCCGTCCGAGTTCGAGGAGCGGTTCGGCTACGACCGTCCCGACAAGGACGCCGAGGTCGTCTTCTACTGCAAGGCTGGTGTCCGCTCCCGCGCCGCGGCCGGGCTTGCCCGTGAGGCGGGGTGGACCAATGTTGGGGAGTATCCTGGTTCTTGGAACGAGTGGAGTGGGAAGGGGGGCGATGTTGAGAAGTGATTGATGAGGTGAGGTCGGGTTGCTGCACAAAGGAGAGCATATAGAGAAGTTTAATGTTGTGGGTTTTCGTGACATGTGAAACGGCTAGGTCACTGCTATTGGGTATGTGAAGTCAAGAGTACGAAATCGGTGGTTGAGTACTACCTATCCCCCCGACCGACGAATTATGGCATGAAAAGCCGGCATTGTACATAGATGTGTAGCGATACCTTTGACTCCATCGCGAAATACTGAAGGTAGAGAGTATTGCTGCTGGCACAGTTACACCTACTCGAGCATTCTACCGTCTGCAGAGACAAAAAAAAATTGGCAATGCTTTGAAAAAAGTTCCTAAGTACATTGAATAAATGTAACTACCATGTCCTGGCTAATGTACATATAATATCATGGTAGAAGCCTCACGTAACGCCGTTTCGAGTCTTCAAACCCAATTCATACAGCATGCAGTCTCACCCTGTCCTTCGAAGCTGACATCACTCGAGCTTGTATGCTAGCCATCCATCTCATAACGCCGAAATCTAAAACATCGCTCTCGTCGCGGCACCAGCACCATCATCCTTCGGCGGATCCTTATTATCACCATCACCACCACCAACAGGAGGGTTATTCGCAACGGGGCTACCAGCAGCGAAGAACAGGATCTTGATGGCGAGGGCAAGGCCCATGTGCAGGGCGACGACGAGGACGAGGAGGATCTTGCTGGTCTGGCGGTCGGTGGCGCTGAGGACGGGGTACAAGTTGCGCAGTAGGAAGGCGACGGAGACGGCCCAGCCGACACCCACGAAGACCCAGTTCAGGATGGTCAGCGGCGACCACGAGATGAGCGCCACGGGGATCCAGATCAGGTTCGAGTAGCCGTACAGTGCCCAGCACTCGAGCAGATTCGCCGATTCGGAGCCGAAGTATCGCAATGCGCCGTAGAGTACGATGGGGATCACGAGTGTATAGCCGTATATGAGACCCGCTGCGCCTGTGAGGAGATTTGTGCGTTAATAACATGTTTCTGAAGCTGAAGGTTTGGTATGAAAGACGTACCACTCAACAGCTCGAAGTCATACGCGAAGGGCCCGGCGCCCGTTCTCGCAATATACTGGCTAATAGTGCCGCCAAGGAAAAGTATGAGGACGACAGTGGTAGCGATCCAGAAGGGGCCGTATAGATCGGGGTTCCCCTCGAGGACATCGAGGAAGTTATCGCGCGGCCACAGAGCGGCCCAACAGCGCGCAAGTACAGAGCTTGTATCGACGTCGAAGAACTGCGCATAGAACGACAGCGACCACAGGTATCGCTTTGACGTGACACCTCCGCCGGAGCCGCCGCTTGCCGTCGCGGGAGGAGGTAGTCCTGACCCTGACGAGGGCGTGTATTTCCGGCCCGTCGTGGATGCGTCTGTGAATGTCGACGTGTGGAATTCTAGGTCTTCTTGTAGATCGGTATGGCCGAGGTCGCCCTATGAAAGAGAAGATGTTAGATTAGGTTCGGCTTGTAGGATAATGTATGAGTTTAAGTAGGTTGACGTTTTCGGGGATTTCGAAATAGACGGCGTTCCAGCTATAAGCCGTACGAAAAGGCGAAAAAGGCAGATAGCTCTGCTTGTAGGAAGAACGTCAAAGGGTAAGCTTTGCTTGGCTAACTCACCTCGTCGTCAACGTCTACGACGGCATCGTAGCCGGCACCAGCCATCTTTCCCAGCTCTCCGATGCGCGATTACGGGTATATAGCTTCGTCCGTATGTCTCGACGTCTCGCGCGCGTGGGGGAGAATTGGCGTATTCGTGATGCCCGGAGCTGCTGTCGTCGTAGCTGATGAATGCGGTTGCGAAGCTTAGCTGTACGCTAACTTAACTAAAGTGATTGCCTGATAGATGCTCCCAGATAGTTAACTAGCGCGTGATACGTCGATGGCTAAGAGGCCACGGAGCATCCCGAGCTTTAACCGTCTCTTCGGCCCCACTATCCCCTTAGGATCCATTTCGGCGGAGTGACTTCGCCACCCCACTATCAAGGATAAATAGACCAATTAAATTGGATTATTTGAGGATACCTCTACTGCTACCAAAACCTGCCTGTGCTAGATGTACCAGCAACTATCAGAGCTACAAAGAGCCACATTACGCTTACACTTTAAATGATGTCACTTCTGTTAGCAGGGGTACTGTGGGTCGGATCGGATTAACTGGACGGTAATTCAGCCGAAATGGATCCTAAGGGGATACCGCATCTCCGATGCATGTGGTAGGTAATTGTGTTTAAGTTGCGGCGTTCGAATAGATCTTTATTTTTTATTTTTTATACAGCAATTCAAATCATTAGAAACGAATTTCTACTTCTCAAGGAAACCTCACCATATTTGTACGAACTTGTGTATCGGGCAACTTCTGGGAATTTTACTTATGAGAGCGACAGTATCATGAAAAGGGGCTTGCCTGGATGTATGTCCTTTAATTGAGCATGGACCTAGATTAGGTAATTGGGTTAACGGGAACATTAAATAATTATGAGAAAGAGCAATTAGCTTTGATTCCGGGCTTGGTTCCCTATGGATTATTTCAATGAAATTAAGATACTATGTATTCAAATCTAAGTGAGCGACGGAAAGACGAATTTATCCCAAATATCTCCCATTGACCCCTTTACACATACCAGTTCGTGACGCCATTGTTTGATATCATGAAAAAAGATAAGAAACTGATCATTAAAATCATAGCTAAGTAGTGTATCACTCATCATCATCTCATTTCACATCTTTTTGCCTCCTCTTCCGTCACTGTGTGTGTGACTGGGCCGGCCTGTCCCCAAGATCCTCCGAGTTCTCGCGGAAAATGCTCAACCTCAACGAACTGCTCGGCCGGGGGCCCCGGCTAGGGCCCGCCTGCGCACTACTGTTTCCGTGCTGACCCGTCGTGCCCATGTGCTGGTACATGCTCACGTAGTCCCCAGCCTCGCGCTCGTCGAACGGGCTCGGCAAGGGCGGGCTGACCGGCCCCGCGGTGAAGCCCGTCTGCATTGCCGGCGGCGTTGTCGGCGGGCTGGGCGCCGAGTTCGAGCTGACGGTCGCGCCGCTCAGGTTGCGTAGATGCGACATGTGATGCTCGCTTATGCGGCTCAGGTCGCTGACTACGGCGTCGCGATTCGGGGGCGGCGTTCGCATGGGACTCGCGCGGCCGAGAGGTGGTGAGTCGGGCCGCTCTCGTGCCATCGCTGCTGCTGCTGTCGCTGGGTTGATGCCGGCTTGCGACGAGCTTAGGCTGCTTGGCTGGTCTTGTGAAACCGAGCCTGTGAAGAAGGAGGGCGACTTCTGGACTGAATGTGGCGAACCCGAGTGAGGAGAATTCGGCGAATGAAGTTGTGTATATCTCTTTATGACATCCGTAAATGGCAAGGCTTCGCCACTGAGCTCTATAGCCCGAGAAGTGTCTGATCTCTGTTAGTTACGTTTTTGCGAAACAAAGAGGGAAGAAAGATGACAGCTGTTACTCACCTCCAAGCTCAAAACGCGAGTTTTCTGGCATCTCGTGTTGTATTCCCAGCTGAGACATTTCAGGAGTAGGAGAACTGGCAGCGTAGCCTCCGGAGGGCATCGGCGTATTATTTCGACTTCTCATGTCATCGTAACGGCTTGATGGATCGTCCGTCGTAATGGTCGGTGCCTTCTCGGGGTGATTGTTCAACCAAGTCCTGATAAAGTGGTGGCGCTCATCCGGACCCGAACTGTCGGTTCCGCTGTTTTCCTTCCGCCGCAACAAACCCCGCCTTCGGTACACCAGAATGCCCACCGCGATTGCCGTGAGAAAGACAAGGCCGAGCACCACGCCTAGGACGGGTGCCACCCAAGATGGAGTGCCTCCTCCTCCTTGCTTGCCACCATTCCAGTCTCCCCTCGTTCCATTATCTGGACTCTGCGAACTGTAAGGATAATAGGTCGTTATTTTGGAGGTCTCATACTTCGTAGCGAAAATGCTGGCAAGCTCTGTTGCCGCCCATGATGGCGATGGAGCAGCCAAGGTCGCGCCTCCAGCATAATCCCCGCCAATCTTCTTATGGACCATCTCTGGAACACCATATTTGTTCCATTTGCTAGGGTCATAAGAGTCCAACCACTCCCCTGAGGTGAGGTTGAAAACCTGGAGGATACCACCCTCAAGGCACAAAAAGCCTCCCCCTTTAGGAGATCGGAACCCTCCAATAGTTACCATTTGGTCCGGGTAAGGCGTCAAGCATTGATGACCAGCACGAGCGTGCGTCAGGCTACCCGAAGATAATTGTGTCCATGTGAAGGACGGTAGTGACAGGACCCATACATTATCGCGGAAGTTTTCGTTTGGATTAAGACCGTCATATCCACCGTAGTAGTAGATATTGTAGCTAGAAGAGTCCTGAGCGGTAGCGACGACAGCACAGCCCATGGCCGACTGAGGAGGGGGGTCCATGGTTGGCTGCTGATACCATGTACCACTAGCAACGTCGTATATGTCGATATTGGTCATATATCCAGGACTGACCTTTTCCTATTCAGACGTTAGAAGTTGTGATTCCCCCATCATTGCGTGAAACTTACGCTCTGAGCTGCATTTAGGGAAACTTGGTCCGAAGTGCTGTATTGGGGGTAGGCCACTCCTCCGAGGACTACCAGTATTCCCTGCTCCCCCACAGGCACCCATACTGCTGAGGGATTCGCTCGACTTGGAATTTCAGGAGGAAGGGTGACATTTGACCACTTAGCCGATTGGCTCTCACTTAAGTCAAGTGTGATGAGAGTGTTAGAGACATTGGTAGGATTGAAAGAGTTGTTATTACCGATCTGGTAAATCGGTCCCCATGATGGCGACCGAGAGCCTCCGAAATACCATGCTTTATTCTCGGAGGGAGCGTTTGCAGCACCACCATAGGTTACGTACCGAGTCAGATTGCTAGGCAGTTTGTCGTTACTGAAGCCTGGAATAAAGGCTGGTTTCGGGACTCCGTAGTCAGAGGCTTGATAATACAACACTTCGTCGGCGTCCGGAAGAGTGTAAGCCGCGGTATTCTTTAACAACCCTCCGTATAAGAAGAATTCATGATCATTGGCAAGCATTGCTCCATCGTAGTAGTTTGGCTTAAGGTTATTCGCGCCACCATTTGGGGTCAAGGATATCGTTTTGAGAATGTTGCTGACGTTGGTGGTAGAATCAAATGGAATGCTAAAATTTAACGTATATGTGAGTCCCAGCGGATTACCTACACAGATGTTAGAGAAGTGTCGATATTCCTCGATTATCAAAGCTACTTGCCATCTTGTGTTGGAACGCCGAGGCCACCGTCAGCTAGTCCAGGTGTCCAATAGAGATAACCCCCATCCAGGTAGGCTGTATCCTTTAGCTGGGCCGCTGTCTAAATGTCAGTAAACCAAACAGCTGCAGATAACCACGCGCAAAAAGGAGACACTAGGTTGAGAGGAGAACATACCTCGAAATGCCTTCCACGCACACATTGTGGCGTTAACCTGGTTTGGAGCCCATCCCGATTGCTGGCTGTTGACCCATGATGGAAGGCCGGTGATGATCGCAACCACGAGGGCCGGTACGAGGGACCGATACATCTTGTACTCGGGTTCCGTCTTATCTGCTGCCGTCGGCACGGAAGACCAAAATTAATCTTGGGGAAAATAGACTAGGGCACGTTCATTCCAGTTATGGACAACTACAATATCACAAGGAGAATAAGTTTCCCTTGAACATTTGATATTGCGCTTTAATGGCAGACTGAAGTCATACTGTCAACAGTATAACGACCGGAAACTTATGAGTAGAACATTGATCTCCGAAGAGGACGGATTATGCCGACACCTTGTTGGAATAAGCGAAGCTTGAGAACTTCACAAGGCGGCCCCGCACTAGACAGAGAAGAAGTGGCAATGATGCTTTGGAGGATGAAGAAGGCTTCGAAAAATAAAACTCGAGTATCGATCAGACCGTCAAATCCAATCTGTCAGTTGACAGTTCAGACAATAATAAGATGGTTGTCGGTTCTCATGCAATATCTAAGCCGCTGATCTATGCAGGCTGGGTAGGCTGCTACACCACCACAAAGAGAAGCGTATCCGTTTACCACCTATAGACATAGGAGATAGTAAGCGGAAGGGCTGTATTATTCCAGGGTGGGAGGTAGGTGGTGCCTCAAATCGATATAGCCAAAAACGCTAACTTCTAGAGTAGTCATTTATCTCCGTCCCTGTTCACTTTTCAGCTGATTATATTCTCAGCCTTACCAACCACACTCGAATCTAGAACTTGAATATCTCGGTAGAGTATGTTAACGGACTATAAATGACGGACAGATGGTCGAGAATCCCTAATCTGATCATCGCCGGGCATACTAACATGCAACGCACGCAGTATCCAGACCTCTACTTGCCTTAGTAGGCAGAGAAGCATATGCTCTCAACGGCAGCTTGCGCGCCAAGACTATAGACTCTTGCCCTGACATGTCGCGACATGGTACCTCGGCGAGGGGACCGCAAGTACGAGTCTGGACCCAGAACGCTGGTATCTAGACCCAACCGGAAAGAGTTCCTCAATGGGAGTGTACGTGCGGTATACTTACCTACCCTGTGAGGGTAGAGGGCAATGCCAAGGGCGACCAGGCAAGCCCATCATCATATAGTAGTGCTACCAAACGGCGGCGTTGGCTCGTCTTACATGAAGAGAACTCTGTTCGGTGTCTCCCATTGGGTGGCCCAACCCCTGCTGCAGAGGAACCTGGGGTTGTTGGCTATTCTCGTGTGGATATTTATATGCATGGCCACTGACAAGACTGATGGAGGCGGAGAAGAGAGGGGTCGCCTCTCCAACCTGAGCTGCGAAGAATACCGGCATGCAGCATATGTAAAGCAGTACCATACTTTGTCAAGGGAGGGATTCATTTCGCCTCTTCTATCGTATTTCGTTATATCCACAGACCCATGCTCCTAAGACGGCTTTTCGATAGAGAATCATGTTGGGGAGTTCAAGGCTGTTCATGTAGAGAAAGCGTTTACGTATACGATTGCTGTTGCTACCAAAAGATGGAAAGATGGATAGAAGCAGCCTGCTGTTGGAGACGACAATTAGCTCAGAATCACTGCATAAGTCCTGCCGGTTTTGACCAATGAAATTACTGGGGAAATCCCGACAAATCAGACTTTCCAGGACTATGCTGTATATTTAGCTGAACTCGTTGCCATTTAAAGTTAGAATGCCGACGTTTATATACGCTAAGCATGTTTACCCGCTTCTGCCCGCTGCTGCTGCCAATTTAGCTATGGAACCATATCTTATTGGGAGGCTGATTCTGATTTTTTGGGGCGCCGAGACTCACGTTATCTTCAACACCCCTTCAAGCACATCTATGTCTTAACTTTGGTCAGCCCAAAGTTCCTATAGTCCTATACTATTATCGTAAATTTATGTTGGTCTTAGTCCTAACACATGGCAACATCTCAACACTAAAATCTTCGGAACCTGGCCAGCCCAATACAAGCTGACATGGAACTGTCTCCTGCTCTGTTGTCTGACAGAACATTTTCTCGTGCTTGTACGTAATACAACTTACAACTACCTACGTGTCAAATAATTCCAGTCTCCATCACGTTCGACCACACACGAGTTTGGAAGTAATGCTTGCTATCTCGCTCCACACCGGTAGAGATGGCATTCTACCAAGTAGTCCCCGGCACTTTAGCACACGCTTCCAGATTCCCGGTACGACATAACAGTCGACAGTATACCTACTTACCTATTCTTCCCGTCCCGCCGCTCGGGATCGGCAGTGTCTTGACCATTCAACAATCCAATCAAGAGAGAGACACTTGCGGCAGTCAAAGTGTCGTTACTCAATTAACAGCACGATGTGATTTGACGACTAAAAGCAGGGTTGTGCCAACGCATACGAGCCTCTAGCGTACAGTCAGTACCTGCACATTGACTTCCATGACCTGATCCCCATTCACCCGCCTCGCTCGGAAGACACGATCAATCGATGAGTTCTGGGCGTGATCTTACAGGCCCGGCCATCATCATCCAGTAGGTATATCGCCGAGGTGGAAACCGCGCCACTCGCCTGCAGCAGCGGCATGCGCGCTCTAGAAGAGACGACTGGCATTGGCATTTCCGTTGTTACACCACATCCTTGTTGGCCACTCGCATCGCAAGGACCCCTGCTTTCCAGGCTTATTATTCAATAGACTGAATGCCTCGCATATGCACGTGTACTTCCTCGGCTTCACTATCACATCTGGCAAGCTTGTGCAGGGTGTCGTTTCCGTATTCCGGACTGCTCGTATGTCCCCATACATCTTCTGGGGCGAGGCAGGTTGCCTCTTATGGCAAGTCGCAGCCCTCTTGCTGTTCGGGTCAATGATGAGAGAGAGCTGTTACTCCAATTTTTCCAGTCTTAGTGTTACCAAAGCAACTCGTTCCCCGCTCCTGGTCCGGATCTCGTCGTGACTCTCGACTCTCTAGACAAGTACCAGCAAGGAGCTGAGAAGCAAGGCAGTCAACAGCCCCCAAAGCTTAGATGGATGTCGAGAGCGAATGTGCTATTGAAGCTGTGTTCAGCTTTGAACGCCTCTTAGGCCAACGTCTACTGGATTGCTTTTGAAATACCTACACGGATTGTGAACAGCTTTAAATAGGTAGCTGATTACCTGTTCCCGGTAGCTGGAGCAGCGTTAGACCAGGCTGATAGGACTAGTGTGCTACTCAGCGACGTACAACAGCCAGGGTTACCAATAGCTAGGCACCTCTTCTTACAAGGATTATTTGTTCTGTCAACTCTAGGACATGTGGGTGGAGGGGTATTCCGTTAAGAGCTGTAACCTTGCCTAGGTAGCTAGACTCTCGTAGCTTGACTGCCCATATTTTTCTTTCTTCTAATACTCAGCCTCGTCCAGTTCGACTCTCGTTTCTCCCGTCCGGGTCCTCGCGTTCGTTTAGTTTGAGTGATCTTCTTGTCGTCAAAGTGCCCTAGTTGGTATGACTTTCACTTGTTGAGACACGCAAAAGTTTCGTCAACTGAATGAGTTGGCTAACGTCAGTTTTCAGCCCGAGCTCGGAGTAATACTTAAGAAAGAAGTTTTCGAGTTTGCTCTATAGGCCGCTGAGTTACCTCAACAGATTCCCGTCGAAACACTGGCGGGCTCATGTGTACTCAGCATCGTGCTCCTTGTACATAGCACTGGGTTCTTGGGAAACCGCTCGTTCAAGACGCTCTACAGTTAACTACCAACCTTCGTTTTGGAAAACTTAAGGTCCAACCTCATCCTTTTGGCCGGACCATCAATCGCTTGACAATGGTCCTCACACGCTGGCTCTCGGCTGGAGTGGGATTGGCATTGGCGTCTCTAGCAAATGCAGCTGGTAATTGGACGAATCAATGTTACGCTCCTGAGCCGTATACTGTGACCGAGACTGAAACTGAAACGATAACAAGCTAGTAAGTGTCCAGGCCGGTGGCTTGTATCGAGAGCAGATACTCATCTTAGATATAGTGGCACTATTACCGTGTTTGAGTCTTATAGCTTTGTGCAAACCGTTGTAGAAGACTATACGGCTACGGTTACTGAGGAAGAGACAACCAGCGTCAACGTCGAAGAGACTACAATACAAGAAGTTACCAAGGTTATTAGCGACCTTGCATATTGGGTACGTATAGAATAACTACTGCAGCATAGTTACTCACGCTGATTTGGCTTTAGTCGTACCCAACTTATTCCACATCATGTTCTACCCGCTGGCTTGACTATGACTATGACTATGGCTATCCGACAAGCTATCCGACAACAGTGTGCGTCACAGTCACCAAGTGGGTGACAACAACTGCAACAGTTATCAAGCCGACTACTCGAACAATTGATCACAGTATCACTATTATCGACACAGTAACCGAGGAGGTTCCGACTACTACCACGGATACAGTGACTGAGTCAACGACTTATACCACGGTAATTCCAACAACTATCACATCCGTAGTAACCGCAACGCTCACTGTTCCCACAACTATTACTATTGATCATACATCAACAACTACTGAGTACATCACTACGATTGTCACCACCCCGATCTATATCACTATGAATTTCACGCAAACAATTACAGACACGATAACGAACACAGCCACAACAACCTATACTACAGTGGTTCCAACAACAACTACCTCTGTAATAATCAGAACTACGAGTGTACCCACGACAATCATAATTGACCACACATCAACAATCACAGATTACATTCCAACTACTTATACAACTGAGACCACTGCCACCTTGAATATCACACAAGTAATTACGGACACAGTAACAGACACAGCCACTACCACCGCTACAACAACTGAAGAGACAACCGAGACAACAACTTACACAACTGTGATTCCAATAACAACTACATCTGTGTTAACTGAAACTACAAGTGTGCCCACAACAATTATAATCGACCACACATCGACAACCACAGATTATATCCCAACCACCTACACGACCGAGACCACTGCCACCCTGAATATCACACAAGTGATTACGGACACGGTAACGAATACTGCTACCACCACTACGACAGCTGTGTCTGTATCGCCGACTACAGATACTGCTACCTTGACAACCACCCAGGTGACTGTATCACTCGTGACCTTGACCGCAACAACTACATTTGTTACAGTCTCGGAAATCTCAATTACAGACTCTGTAACGAGCACCACTACCTTCACAACCACGCAAGAGATCACAACGGTGCTACCAACAACTATAACACTGCCACCGGTTACGGCGACCCTTCCTCCAGTTACAGTCATAACGACGGCTACAGCGTATCTGACCGCCGCCACCGAGTGCCCGATACCAACGAATAGTCCTGGGACAGTTGTCAGTTACAATCCCAAGTCAGACCTAACATGGGGCTGCCCACCTGGGACAATTTGCAGCAAACCGAAACCCGTGGGCTGTAATGTCTATGCAGATCTACCCGATGAGTCGTATGTCTGTGAGAATTCTGCTTGGTGTATCTCTTCCCCTCCATATTCAGTTGTTAGATGGCCTGTGAACGGCACGAGTTATTATCCTCCTACTGAAGGGTACTATAATCTTGCTCCCGGCGCTTTCGGGCTGAGTGATGATATCTTTGCGATTCATTATATCCCGGGATACCACACGACCATAGCTACTGGCAACTGGGGATCTCAAACGGACATTACTGCGTGGCCTCCGTCTTCAACAAGTACGGCAGCATCTTCCACCTCAGAGCCAAGCTATCCCGTCAGTAGGAGGTCTGCTGTACTTTCAAAACGAGGGCCTACAGCGCCGCCCGTATGTTATGATATGTGCAATAACGCCGCTCAGGAGGCTCAGAGTGTAGGGAAATCTGCAGAGTTATGTGATCTTAACTCTCCCTTTTACAGCTATTACGATTCGTGTCAAAGTTGCATCAAAGCATACGCTCCTGACGCGCAGCTCACAACGCGAGATTACCTAGATCCAACTTTCTCTCAATGGCTTAACTATTGTAATGGCACCCCTCCCATTTCCGCCACGGGTGGTGGCGGTCAGGGTCAAGTAACTACCAGCGAGAGCGAACCAACAATAACTGGTGAACAGCCAGCATCATCAACGACCGCCGAGTCAATCCCGCCGGGATCAACGGAATCTTCCACAGCCTCGACAATATCATCATCCACAGAAGCAACGACGTCATCATCCACGGAGGCGACAACTTCATCGTCCGCGGAATCGACAACGTCATTGTCGACTACTTCTGCGCAAGATACCACTTCCGAATCCACAGGGTCTACTAGCGCTACAGGTTCCACGAGCTCTACAAGCGTCGAGAGCACTACGGGATCAACATCGTCCACTCTGTCTACTTCTGGGCAGGGCGGCACTCCCTCATCAACAGGTTCCACAGAATCAAGCTCCTCGTCCGCAACCAGTTCGACAGCAACAGTAACGTCGACAAGCAGCTTCACAACGCCGATTACAGTCACACCTTCAAGCACATTCACCGGTCCGACGTCAATAGCAACTGGTGGCGCTCCCGCTGTATTGCGTGGAAGCGTCACCTCAAGTACTGGGTCGCTGTTCTTCACTCTTCTTTCCTTCTTTTTCGTATTATAGGGTAGTCACGTTGCATCATGTTGGAAGCTGAGGACACCTACGCATTAATTCTCGTCTATCCTTTACATCCTACACAAGTAGCATTAATATCTTTCTTCGTTCTATACTTTTCGGCATTCACTCCTTTACATAAAACCTGCATTAACCTGGGTTGGGTCAATTCTTGGATTGAAATAATACAATGAGATCAACGCATGACGGGCTCACACATTCATTATCGGCATTTACGGGGCAACTGTTAGAGGAGTTATACTTGGATCAGGATGGACTTTATGATATGATACCCAAGGGGGGACTAAGACACTCCTTTCCACGCAGAAAAAAGGTGACGCAAAAACAGTCATCATAAAAAGATGAGTTAATGAAAATGGATGAGGGAGAAAATCTCATTCGCACCTGGCGTGAAAGGCCCCGGGTCAGACCGGGTCTTCCACTGAACCAGGTTTAGGAAGATCGGGCTTCCATTAGGTACACATGCCTATAGTGTTCTCATAGTACTACATGGTTTTATGTGGGATGAGAGGTTGATGAGAGGAGTGATAGGATTAATAGGGATTTTTGTAAGTCGAATGAATGGTGGGTTGGATGGGTTAATGATGACCCATGGGCTAACGATAGCCCTGGGCGGATGAATGGAACTGAAGATGAATGAATATGAGCAAAAACAAAGATATTCACATGTCCATTAAGCAGATGTCGTGCGAAAGTTTCTTTCATCGTACATACTATCAATGTATCAAATGTTAAAAGGCGCAGATGTAGAGCGAAACAGATAGAAGGCAGTGTTGACAGCTGATAGACTGATTGACTCAGATGGTGAGCAACACCGCCGCTATCTACTAGCCGTATATGGAAAGTAGCGTGGTAATGAGTAATTGAGGTGGTGAGCCACCAAGTTAACTAGTACCTACCCCGCCATCATATCCCGTAGCTCGTCAGGAATAAGCGGCATGATTTGCTGAGAAATCCAAGTTAATGCGACACTTCAAGGTAGGTTCAGGTACTCGATGCACTGGCAAAGAAGAAAAATCTCAGTTAGGTACACATAGGTTGCAACTTACAAAAGCAGGCATCAACTTCCCTCTCACCCTTTTCTTACCTTGCGTAGATGTATAAAGCTGGTTGGTCTTTCTCCAGCTTATTGTAAGTTCTCTTGCCATCTACAGCTTCCCACTACGAAGAATACGTCATAGGAGCACTGCAGTTACAGTTCAGAAAACCGAACTGCGGGCCACAACTTCCCAGTGCTGCCGGGTCATCTGTTGGTGGGGTTGTTGTTTCCTAGTTACACCTGCAGTAGCCCATTGTAGACTTGTTAGACCCTCCATCTCTCTCTCGTGTGCAGAACCGAACTTTGGGCTTCTAATCCACGTCAACACCACGCCAAACTTCAGAGCCCATACTACAGAACATCACATTATCTCACATCGTTCTCCTCGTTCTCTTCGCACTCGTGCCGATACTCTTCTGGTCAACATCTCAGAGCATCTACCCATTTCTACCGACAGACTCCACGAGACACCGCCAAGATTCCTTCCGACACGAACGAACAGGACAAGCTGGGGAAGCGCAAGCTCTCTAACGGAGGCCTTCCCTTCTCTCCAAAAAGAACCATGACCGTAAGTCACTCTGTAGCTATATGCCATGTTACTTATTGCTTTTTGGCCTCCTCCACCCTGTCTCGCCCACCCCTCTTCAGCCTCGCGTGCCTCTGTCGCCACGCAACGCAATATGTCTTACTTTCCCCCACCAAAGTCCAACTACTGACCATTTTCGTTTATTGAAGGACAGCAAAATGGCTTCGGGCGGCGAAGTTGATCTTGTCACCCGACTCCAAGTCGACGACTCAGTCATCTCTGACACGGCTGAAATCGATGAGTCCCTCTACAGTCGACAGCTTTATGTCTTGGGCCACGAGGCCATGAAACGCATGGGTGCCTCCAACGTCCTCATCGTTGGTCTAAAGGGTCTTGGTGTAGAAATTGCAAAGAACATCGCTCTTGCTGGCGTCAAGAGTCTGACGCTCTATGATCCGACACCCGCTGCCATTGCCGACCTCTCCTCCCAGTTCTTCCTACATCCCGAAGATGTCGGTAAACCCCGCGATGCCGTCACAGCACCCCGCGTCGCTGAGTTGAATGCATACACCCCTGTTCATGTCCACAAGTCTTCCAGGTAAGTCGTGCAGTTGTGCCTTTAGCATTTTGTTAATTCCTCGTCAATGTGCCCCCTTACCGACATCTACTGACTTTCGCATTGCTAGTCCCACAGAAAATCTAGCGCAGTACGACAAGTACCAGGTGGTGGTCCTAACAAACCAGCGGTTGCAAGACCAGCTCATTATTGGCGACTACTGCCACTCAAAGGGCATTTATATCGTATGTGCCAACACCTACGGCTTATTTGGCTCTATATTCTGTGATTTCGGTGACAAATTCACATGCATCGATCCCACCGGCGAGAACCCTGTAAATGGGATCATATCGAGTATCGATGAAGACGGCTTGGTCACTGCACTCGACGAGACACGACACGGCTTGGTAGATGGCGACTATGTCACGTTCTCCGAAGTTGAAGGCATAGAGGCCCTCAATGGTGCCGAGCCTAGAAAAGTCACAGTCAAAGGTCCTTACACATTCTCCATTGGCGATGTGTCCAGCCTAGGTCAGTACAAACGAGGTGGCTTGTTTCAGCAAGTGAAGATGCCCGCCATCATCGATTTCAAACCGATATCTGCGGCCTTGCGGGAACCCGAGTTTGTTCAGTCCGACTTCGCCAAATTCGACCGACCTGCTTTGCTCCATGTAGGATTCGAAGCCCTCAGTGCATATGCACAATCACAGGGCCACCTCCCTCGCCCAATGAACGACGGGGATGCCGCTGTTCTAATTGGCTCGGTTAAGGCCTTCGCTGCGAAGGAGAAGATCGACTTGGAAATTGGCGAGAACGAGGAGAAGATCATTCGGGAGCTTAGCTACCAGGCACAAGGCGATCTCAACCCCATGGCTGCACTTTTTGGTGGGCTTGCTGCCCAAGAAGTTCTGAAAGCCGTGTCTGGGAAATTCCACCCTATCAAGCAGTGGTTTTACTTTGACTCGTTAGAATCGCTTCCCACTGGCGTGGCCCGAAGCGAGGAGCTTTGCAAGCCCACCGGATCTCGGTATGATGGGCAAATCGCTGTATTTGGCACAGAATTCCAGAAAAAGCTTGCAGACGTGAAAGAGTTCCTCGTCGGTGCAGGTGCCATTGGATGCGAGATGCTTAAGAACTGGGCTATGATTGGGCTTGGCGTAGGACCCAACGGCAAGATCACCATTACAGACATGGATTCCATCGAAAAGAGCAATCTCAACCGACAATTTCTGTTCAGGCCGAAGGATGTTGGTCAGATGAAGAGTGACTGCGCTGCTAGAGCAGTAACGGCGATGAACCCCGAACTGAATGGTCATATTGTGTGCCTGAAAGATCGCGTTAGTCCCGAGACTGAGCACATCTTCGACGAAAAGTTCTGGAAGGGTTTGGATGGTGTTACAAACGCACTAGACAATGTCGAGGCGCGAACTTATGTTGACCGTCGATGCGTCTTCTTCCGCAAGCCCCTACTCGAGAGCGGCACGCTAGGGACCAAGGGCAATACGCAAGTCGTTCTCCCGAAGCTAACCGAATCTTACTCGTCTTCTCAAGACCCTCCAGAGGTCTCATTCCCGATGTGCACTCTGAGAAGTTTCCCGAACAAGATTGAGCACACAATTGCCTGGGCTCGGGAGCTCTTCGAGACCTCCTTCGTTAAGTCCGCTGAGACCGTTAATCTTTACTTAACCCAGCCCAATTACCTAGAGACTACGCTAAAGCAAGGGGGCAATGAGAAGCCAACTTTGGAAACCATCCGAGACTATCTCGTGACGGATAAGCCGCTGAGCTTTGAGGACTGTATTATCTGGGCACGCATGCTGTTCGAGAAGAACTACAATAACACGATCCAGCAACTTCTGCATAACTTCCCAAAGGATTCCGTCTCCTCGAGTGGCGCTCCGTTTTGGTCTGGACCGAAGCGAGCACCAGATGCGCTTAAGTTTGACCCGAAGAATCCTACCCATTTTGGTTTCATCGTTGCTGCCGCCAACCTTCATGCGTTCAATTATAACATAAATACGAAGGGTGTGGACAAGCAGCTGTATGCCAAGGTTTTGGACAACATGATCGTCCCCGACTTCACTCCTGACCCCGGCGTCAAGATCCAAGCCAATGACAGTGATCCTGTAAGTCTTTAACCCCAGAGATAAATTCTATGCGATCTAGTGCTAATAACAATCGTTTTAAAGGATCCTAATGCGAACAGCTCCTCAGCATTCGGCGATGAAAATGAGTTGCAGAATATAATTGACAGCCTGCCGGCACCTAACAAGTTGGCAGGGTTCAAATTAACCCCGGTAGAATTCGAGAAGGACGACGACACAAACCACCACATTGACTTCATAACTTTTGCCAGCAACTTGCGGGCTGAGAATTACAAGATTGAACAGGCTGATAGACACAAGACTAAGTTTATCGCCGGCAAGATCATTCCGGCTATTGCCACAACCACTGCTCTGGTTACCGGTCTGGTTGTTCTAGAGCTGTTCAAAATCGTTGACGGCAAGGACGATATAGAGCAGTACAAAAACGGTTTCATCAACCTTGCACTTCCGTTTTTCGGCTTCAGTGAGCCCATCGCAAGTCCTAAGGTAGAATGGGCGGGTCCGGGTGGCGCCAAGTTCAAGATGGATAAGATTTGGGACAGATTTGATTCGGACGATGTGACTCTGGGCCAGCTTATTAAGAACTTCGAGAAAGAGGGACTTACTATCGCTATGGTCAGTTCCGGAGTGAGCTTGTTATACGCAAGCTTCTTCCCAGGCGCCAAGCTCAAGGAAAGGACAGCGATGAAGATAAGCCAGCTTGTAGAGACGGTATCCAAAAAACCGATACCCGCACATCAGAAGGAACTTATCCTCGAGATTGTGGCTGAGGATGCGAATGAGGAGGACGTCGAGGTGCCTTATATTAGAGTGACGCGACAAGTCGACTAATACATGAGAGGTATCGGATTCATGAATATACATTTGGCATTAGCAGCTAGACTTCGGAGGCGCTCGTCACTCGTCACTCGGGCCCTATGGCCCCTATGGGATAGAACATTTCTTGGGTGGTAGTCCTTGCTGCTTCGTTGTGTAATTAGCAACACTCGGGTTTCCAATTACTTAAGAAGATAGCTATTTCTGATACAGGCTATGTTCCGTCTCGCCACACAACAAGACTTATGACGTGTTTTCGAGTTGTAATATAATCGTTTTGTTGAAAAGCTAACTGTTTTCCAGTCACGGTTAATTTCAGCCGGGGGTACATGACTTGATACCGCGAAGACGTTACTTAACTTGCTCCACATGGGTGCTTAGTGATGTTCCTAGCTTCATAGACAGAACTTATCGTGAAGTTTACGTCACTATATGTAATCATTAAAATTCGGCCGTAGTTTTATAATACTTACAATGGGGACACCCCACATGACAAAGCAGCGTAGATGTACAGGCCGGCTATATTCTGTGAGGTTGATGTATGTACATACACCAGTCTTGGCTGTTAATTGTACCTATAACACAGTCTAGAATTGCCCAGATTTCACAATAAGAATTGAGAGCGTAATACTTATTAAGTGATCTAGGAGGCACTGGTGATCTATTATTTCATAATATTGCACTCAGCTCTTAGAAATTTAGCAAGGTTAAGAGTTATAAGCATACCTACTACACACCACCAACCGGCATTGTTGTCAAAGGGATAAGAACCCCGCATTGAAGCTGAGCTAGCTTTATATATATATATCCATCGCGACGGCCACTTCTACATACAGTCTGCCCTTATTGCTTGGTTATTATTCGTACTTACTTCCATGAACTTTCGACAAGCCTCGCAATTCACGGCAGCAGCGAGACTTATCACGTCACGGACGACGAATTCGTATAGCTTTACACTCGCATCTTCATCGACGACTAAGGCTTTAAGTCGGCAGCTATCAAGCTTGTCGTGGGTTAAAGCAACGCCTCATCGCTGCGACGACTACTACTGCATCACCACCACTCGTACGCTCACATCGCATTCGGACGGCACATTGCGGAGTATACCTTTAGGCTTCAGCCGAAAATTGTCAACTCCGACCAGAATGGTGAATCTTCCTCGGTCTCTCTCGTTGCTCTCTCACTCATACCCCACTTCGTCCTCATTGCTAGACTTGTTCACCATGAATGAGGCTCCCCCCTTCACCCCCGAAACCAAAACCCCCATCTCCCTTCCTTACTCCCCGGATCACAAGAACTACGAACGGCGAAGCCCATAACAATAGATATAGACTAATCATCATCCCAGACGTCAACGACCGAGAAGATCACAAACTGGGTCGCCCCCGGCGACAAGTCGGGCGAGTTCAAGCGGCAGGCGAGCTCGTTCCGCGACTGGATCTCCGACGAGCCTGGCGCCAAGTTCCCGCCCGAGAAGGGCCGGTATCATCTCTACGTTAGCTATGCTTGTCCTTGGGTAAGGTTGTCTGTCATCTGTCATCTGTCTCTTTTCGTTTTGAGTAAATCTTGCTATACATTGTACGGGAAGGGGTGGGTGGTGGGGGTGGAAAGAAAGAAAAGGGATAAGAGAGATGGAATAGAATAGAGTAGAATGACTGTGCTGACACTTTGGAATGAATGTAGGCTCATCGTACCCTTATCGCGAGGAAGCTGAAGGGTCTGGAGGAATTCGTGTCTTTCTCTGTCGTGCATTGGCACATGGGGGATAAGGGTACGTTTTGATTTTTATCTTTTTCCTTACGTTGAGCATTTATTTCCATGAGAGATATCTACTCTCTCCCTCCTGTCCTTCCTTATATTTCGCCATTCCTAAAACCAGATTATAATACGATTAGAAAGAAAGAACCATATGACTCACACACACAACCCCAGGCTGGCGCTTCCCCACCCCAGAAGACAAAGACGCAGCAGGCGAAAACGTGATTCCAGACCCCCTACCAGGCCACGAATCAAACACGCACATCCGCAACGTCTACTTCGCCGTAGAGCCCAATTACTCCGGCCGTTTCACGGTTCCCGTACTCTTCGACAAGAAGAGCAAGACGATCGTGAACAACGAGAGCAGCGAGATCCTCCGCATGTTCGGCAGCGTATTCAACTCCCAACTTGCCGAGCCCTACGTCTCTGTAGACTTGTATCCTGAGAGTCTGAGAGCCAAGATCGACGAGGCGGGCGAGTGGACGTACGACAAGATCAATAATGGCGTCTATAAGTCCGGCTTCGCCACTACGCAGGAGGCGTACGAGAGGAATGTGGTTGCCCTTTTCGAGGCGCTCGATCGTGCTGAGACGCAGCTGAAGAGCTCGGGTGGTCCGTATTTCTTTGGGGATGTTCTTACCGAGACGGATATTCGACTGTGAGTTATCCTCCCTCCCCAGAACTGACAAACGCTAATACTATACTCATAACAGCTTCGTAACCCTAATCCGCTTCGACCCAGTCTACGTGCAGCACTTCAAGTGCAATATCCGGGACATCCGAAGCGGATATCCGGCGCTGCACAAGTGGATGCGGAACCTATACTGGAGTCATCCGAGCGGCGCGTTCAAGGACACGACTAACTTCCTGCACATCAAGAACCACTACACCAAGTCCCATACCCAGATCAATCCCCATTCCATCTGTCCTGTCGGCCCCCTTCCCGACATCTTCCCGCTCGATGAGGAGGTCGTTGCTGTTTCTGCTGCTAAGGGAGGTGCTTAGATTGATAGGTGAAATTGGCTTTGGATTTGGCTGTGGATGGGATGTAAGGTAGGATTTGGAATGCGATATCCTTCTGAGGAGGTTAGGCGAGAAAAATTATGAATATCGATGAACTTAATTTTAACTAAACTGGCACAGTGTCTTCTCCTTCAATGTTTCTGTTCCTGTGGCGTTTTTATGCAAATAATGGAATTCTCATCACGTACAACTCATGGACCCTACAACTCGCGTGAACTCTCTTTAGGTTGAACGTGCTATAAGCCAATTAACATTTCACAGTAAAACCGATGTAATGCGAGCAAACTACAATAGGATTTACAAACAAACAGATAAATATTTTCCTCAATCTTAGTCCTCAACATCAGCATTTATATATATATACTTATATACAACCCACCACACCACCCCTCTACTTCCTCCTCTTCCCACCACCCCCCTCCGCATCTCCCTTCCTCTTCTTCCCCTCGCGCTGCCAATACTCCTGCTTCTCGCGACGCTCGCGCGCCTCCTTCTTCTCGTTGGCAGCAGCCATCTTCTTGCGGAACTCGACGCGCTTCTCTTCTTTCTTGGCGCGGCGCTTGGCGATGGTGTCCTTGCGGACGGTGGTGAGCTTCTGCATGAGGTCGCGGGCGCGCTTCTCCTCGCCGCCAAGCACCACGGCGCGCCTCTGCACGTACGTGTCGTGCTTCTGCGGCTTCGTGCGCACGATCTGCGACTTGAAGGGCAGCTCGGCCGCCAGCGCGCGCGGGACCCGCAGCGGGTTGAAGTGCCGCGCCGCCCGCTCCACGGGGCGGTACTTGCTGTCCGCGTTCTGCGGCGTCGGGAGGTTCTGGTCGCGCCGCACCTCGCCCGTCAGACGCATGGGCTGCCAGGGCCCGAGACGTTCCGTGGCCGGGTTGTGGAACCGGTGCGGCTTGATGGGATACCACGCTCTCAGGAACACTAGGTCTCCCATCAAGATCTTGTCCTCGAAGGTGGCTCGGAAGTGCCCGTCAGGCTTGGACAAGGCTCTCTTGATCTGTCCCCTGATGCCGGAGACGGTTTTGATGGATGCCCCTTCAAATTTGGCGATCTCGAGACTGGAATTAAACATGTCCTTAATAAAGGCGGTATTTTTGTACACTTTAGCGGGCGTTCCTGTTAACTTTAACTTCTTGACGATCTCGTAGCTCTGGTCGACGCTAAGGACCGTTCCAGTTGCCGCGATTCGGAATCCTGGGTTATCGGAGGAGAATGACTGGAAACAAGTAAAACTTGTGTTCGGGGAGACGAAAGGGCCCCAGAAGGTGGCATAACAGAATGAGTGCTCTGGCGAGTACTTCAACATTCGGTGACGAACTCGTTCTTCCCATGAATGGAGCATAGGCATTGCTTGGAATCTGTAGATATGAATCAGTAATGGCTCAGGAGGACGAAATTCTTGTGATATTAGAGTATGCAACGGATGGGAGGAAAGCGGCGTCCCGGCTCGTGATCAATATCAATAAGAAATTAGAATAACTTACCGTCTCCAGCCTGCCGAGAAAATAAGGGGATCATTGTTCTTCAGAATTTTCTTATGCCACCTATGCTTCCTCATTCTTACTTGCAGGAATCCGAATCTTTCCTCAAGAGGACTCAAGCTGCCAACGATAAGGGGTTGGCGCGCCGAAAAGTTCAAGATGAATTCCGCCGGAACCTTTTCCAGAATGACGGAGACATATTTTCCAGCTGTAAGACCCTCTACGGCTAGTCTTTGGCGCTCATCCAGACCCTCAAACTCGGCTTTGTTGATGTCGATCTGTTTCTGCAGGTTTGCCTTTTGAGATTCGTACCTAAATACAGAAGTTTTTGTTAGTGTATGGGATGGAATCGCGGAACAGGGAAAAGACGTACCACTCATCTTCTCCGAATTCTTCTTTCAGGGGTTGTTCCTTTCCGAAACCTTCGCGATCTTCTTCTTCGAAGCGTTGTTTAAGCTCCTCTTTCCTAGCCGCGTTCTTTGCTCTTTCTGCTTCTAGGGATTCGGCTTGTTCTAGCTCTTTCGTTTCATTTTCGTTCGCTTCCAAATCTTCAAAATCGCCCCAACCTTCTATTTCCTCATCATTTTCGCCATCTCCCTCACCCTCTTCGCCCTCTTCTCCAAACCCCTCAAAGCCATCCCCAGCATTCTCACCTCGGTCTTTTGTTGACGTGAATCGTTGACGTAGCAACTCGATGTTATCATCCAGCGACCACTTCGCTGCCAATTGATCATAATCCTCAGACGTCAACTTCGGAACTGGGGTGTTTTCTACGTAATTGTCATCTTCTTTCTTCGAGTTGAAGAACTCATCCTCAGAATCGGCTTCGATATCCTCCTCTTCGTCATCAGCGACTTCAGCCTTCCATCTTTCGAGGACTTCAGTGGCAGTCAATTGCTCGTCATACATCAACCTTGCGAGATCTGCGGTACGGTAGGACGGTGTTTGACGTTGGAGACCCTTGGCTTTTTCGGTGAGATCTGCTCGCCATTTCGCGGCCAATTCCTCGTCTTCATCCTCGGATCCGCTGTCGAAATCCGAGCCTAGATCCGAGTCGCTGTCGGCAAACTCGAGATCATTACCTTGTTTGTCGTTATCCTGTTCTTGGAATAGCCTCCCAAGTTTCCGTTCGCTGAAGTCGGGCTCGTCATTCTCCTCTCCACTAGCAAGTTCCTCGTCTTCAGACAACCCTTCTTCGAATTCCTCACCATCACCATTATCGTAATTGTCTTCTTGATCCATGAGCCTAGCTGTCCGCTGGCTCGTACGCCCAGAGTCTTCCACGTCATCATCTGATGCTTTAACAACATGATCGCCTGATGAAAATAGCTGTAGTCCGTTGCCTGTCTGACCGAGAACCTTCCCCCCGCTCTGGAGTCCGATGATCATCTCTTCACCTACCCCACGCTCCCCATCCGCAGCAGCATCTTTATCGAAGTTGAAACCTTTCTCTCGGTTTATCCAAATAGCAGAGCCCTCAATCTTGAGCCCCTGTCGATCGGAGAAAGGCGCATGTAGCTTCTTGTCTTTCTCATCCAGTCTTTTCCGTCCAGTTTGGCCAGTAGCCTTAGCTATAGCAGCCTGTTGGGCAGGTGAAGGACAAGGGTCTGGTAAGGCTTCACACCTTTTCACGGTGAAATCTCCCACTCCTGGGAGGTGAACTTTTTGATTCTCCAGGGAGAAGTTCACTCCTCCTCGAAGATAACCGTAGATTGCGACGGAGCGATCACACTTTGCGTCCTCCTCGATTTGGTTGGGGTGCGTTAGGTCTCGAAGACTATCACCAAGGATGTAGCTATGCGAATTTTTCCAGATGATAGGACGGGGGTTCTTCATGACTGAGAGGAATCTGGACAGGTTGTGGATCTCTCGATCGGGGTATCTGCCGTTTATCACACCTACAAGCCGTGATTAGTCTCATAGTAATAGAGCGAAGTGACTGGACATACCTGACAGATAAAAGAGATGAGCTCCCTGGTAGAGCTCGTTCCATAGTCGATGCTTGAGCGTCTTCTTGGCGTCCTTCAAATGCTGGGGCTTCTTAAAGAGATCGAGATGCGTGAGAACCGAAAAGACGTTTCCGGGCATGCCAGTTGCCGATAGGATATTCAAAAACTCCATGGTTTCCATCTCGAATCCGAAGTTCCCATCGATCAAGATCAAAACAACGTCGGCTATCTTGGCGATGTCAACCATGGCTGTCAGCTCCGCCGGACATTCTACAAAGGTAAGCCTCTGCTTTCGAGAAGTGACGACGGTAATGGGCCCGGTGGGGTCGGATATGGTTTCTTTGGTATAGCGCTTGACGAGAGACTTCAACAGCGTAGTTTTACCGACACCTGGCGGCCCGACGATGGTGACGAGACGAGGGGGAGGCTCGGTGTCGGGGGAGCGGTCGGCCTGGGGGACATGGAGTCGTTTTTCCCTGAAGTCCAAACACGTTAGTTCACATATGGGCGACCGTAGATCAAGAATATCTCATACCGGATATCATGCGACCTTGCTGCAGCTCTTGCGAGCTTTCCAGGTCTAGCGAATGCGAAGGCCTTGGGGTTATGGTCTGTATGTAGAATGTTGAGTTAGCGCATCTAGAGCAAGCACGTGTTACAATTGAGGTAGTTCACAAACCTCCTTGCGGCTTCTTCTTTTCTTTCGCCTTCCTGTGAGGCTTATGCGCCTGATCTTCCATGGCGGGCAAGGCTACGACGACAATCCGGCTCCCGCAGACTGCTACGCGGTGGAAATGGTTATATGGTGATCGCGACCCAGCAAAAATTACGATGGAGACCTCGCAGAAGCGCTGGAACTTTCCTTATCGATAGCGATAAGATCCATTCAGCAGTGGGGCCATCTCGTTCACTAATCCTTGCGATAGATCAAGATTTGACTAGCCAAATCTAGTAAGAACTTAAGGTCCATCTCATTAAGTCCCCACTGTGCCGGGTAGGTTCGCTGGAGGTGAGGCCGAGCGATAGGTTTTCCACGAGATTATCTGTTTTTTAGGGTAGAAGCGGTCTTGGCCAAAGGGCCCTATCTACCTTAGGTAGGTACCGTACCTACTGTAACCTGTAAATACATAATATGTACCCACCTGCTAGCGGTGGACAATCACATGGCAACCCCTCCTCGGATGCCTGGATTACGTCTGGTACTCATGCATAACATAACATACATGTAGGTAACATCATTTGAACGTCCAGCATGCAAGGCTCGGCGCAGACAGCGGCAAAGGTCGAAAGCCACGCTTTGTATGACGGCTACGTAATGGCATCAGCTCATGTCAACGCCATACCACTAGCAGTAGAATAGGGATGGCACAACCTTTTCTTGCTCTTGTAACCAGTGCTACTAGTATGCCCGTGATCACATCACTTAGTGCGTTTTAACTGGGCTCGTACAAGGCTTGTTGTGTGGCTGGCCATGACGTAGACGGTAGATTCCCGGATATCAGTAGTTAGATCAGGGAGACCTAAGCAAGCAACCCTTTCGTATGGATGGATGGATAGATGGACGTATGTTAGTTAGCTCTTGTTGTCAAGGTTGTCACTAAAGCGCTTGCTCATAAAAGACCCCACGTCCTCTCCCTGACGTACATTTCCTTTTATAACCTTTTAAACTACAACCAACTCTGCAACCACTCGACCAAACGTCTGAACATCGAACTCTACCAATCTTCATTATACAGCCTCCACGTCGCTTTAACATCACCTCATTCGCAAAGATGCCTACTTATATCGTATGTATAGCAGAGTCGAGGTGAGGTGCTCTCTTACACATCACAGTACTCACGTATGACCAGGTTACCTGCAAGGACGGCGCCTCTTCCGATGAAGTTGCTGCGGCCAAGCAACACGCAAAGGACCAGGGCGGCAAGATCACCCACGAATACAACCTCATCAAAGGCTTCGCGTAAGCAAACTATTATGCCTATTCACAGTATTTATTTATATGTGCCCAGACTCACATCGGTATTTCTTTGATATAGTGTCGAATTCCCCGAAGACAAGATCACCACGTTAGAATCATACGAGCACGTCAAAGGTGTTGAGCTAGACCAAGAAGTGACAACCCAGTAAGCATTAGCTTGCATAGAATCGAAAGACCATCCAGATGGTCTGTCCTTGCGGTGAATTTATGCTACATTTTATGATATGGGCAGACTAGCAGCGATGAGGGGCAGCCACTGCGGGGTGATAGAAGGGAACCTAGATGTCATGGCGTGGTGGTGATAAGATCTCTAAGTCGAGCATTGTACGTCAGACGCCGCTCGGCAAGATAATACAGCATGCATACCAATAATTTAATTCAGAGAAATTGAAAGCCTTCTAGTTTTGACTTTACCTGTGATTCACTTCATTTATTCCATGGCTAACAAATACTTACATGTTCCGCGTTGTGCTACAAGTCTGAATACCTGCTTCTTGTCGAGACTACCTAACCCAGACTTGAAGATCGTATGTTTCCGAAAACAGCCATTAACCCCACCATGCGCGAGGTTCCGCATTCTTCACGTGGGGTAGATATGAACGTATCAGAAGAGATCTTGATAAAGCATAATTCCATATGCCCGTAAGCCATACATCTCCCGACGATAAGCGCACGATAAGAGCCAACTACGCTATGACGCATGTACGCGAGTCGTACAAATACACCTGCCAAGATGATGCTCTCGTGACTGTTGTACGTGTTGTCTCCGACTCCTTGCTGATCTCGTTGGCTCCCTTACTTGCTCCCCCCCTTCACCACTGCAGGCACGCCACCGCATCATGCCGCCATGAGAAGCACACACAGGCCATTGAGGTGTCTAGGCACGCCCAATGTCTTCTCCTCGCTCGCAATTCGCCGATATCGCCGACCACCATTTGCACCCTCCGTCGCCTCTACCCGGTCTTTGTCGTCGTCCAAACCCAGCGGCGCCAACAACAGCCAACCTCAGCCAGTCAAGACTATCACAGTTACTGACGATGCCATCACGGATCTCGTAAACAAGCGCCAGCACTCGGTGGGCCTGGCAGATCTTGTCAAGTAGGGGTTTTCTGGTTCCCCTTCTCTGCCACCAGATAGACCAGACGGTCCGCTAACGCTCGTCGTTCCCGGTGATAGACATGGCCGTCCACCTCTATCTGAGGCCGCCTTGTTCGCTTCAGCCAATTTCACACTCAATTTGCTTCCTATCCGCCTGGCTCACCGCATTCAGGCTTTGCGAAACCTGCCCTTCATCGTAGTCGCAGACCCCAATGTCTCGCGCATATACAACAACTATCTGCACTCGCTCTCGACGCTGCTTCCATGGAAACATCGCACCATATCCAACATCGACGAGGAGATTGAGTTTACGTCGGTGCTTGCCGAGCTTGTGGCCACGCATCAGGATACTATCCCCATTCTGGCTAAGGGCTTCCTCCAGTGCCGTCGGTACATTGCGCCGGCAGAAGTGACCCGTTTCCTCGATACCCACCTCCGCACACGTATAGGAACACGTTTGATTGCGGAGCAGCATATCGCCCTACATTACAGCAGCGTGCCGCACTTTGATCCCGGTGCCTCGCCGACGCCATGTCCGGAGAACCCAAACTATATAGGTGTCATCGACACCGCCCTCTCTCCGGCCGCCATAGTTGATACGTGCGCAGGGTTTGTGGCAGATATAGCCGAGCTCAAGTACGGGATAAGACCCGAGTGGATCATAGATGGCGAGCCTGATACTGTTTTCACCTTCGTGCCCCAACATCTTGAGTACATCGTCAGTGAGCTGCTCAAAAATGCCTTTCGCGCCACCGTCGAGACTGGAAGCAAAGAACCGGTGGTCATCACCATCGCACCTGAACCGCCCGATACTGGCCCGCCACGTCTAACGCTCGATCCACCCGCGGAAGACAAGGGGGCTTTCCGAGGAGATGCGATTCGGCCTCTCGACGATAATGCTCCAGGCGTCACCATTCGTATTCGAGACCGCGGTGGCGGTATCTCCCCCGAAGTGTTGCCGAATATTTGGAGTTACAGTTATACAACATTTAATGACGACGATACGAACGACCTCACGCCGAACAACGGTGGTGGTCGGGGCCAAAAGGACGCCTTGGGGATAATTTCGGCGGCTAGCACGGGCGGAAGCTCGATCGCAGGGCTTGGTTATGGGCTGCCGCTCAGTCGCGCGTACGCTGAATATTTTGGCGGTGGCATCGCTGTGCAGAGCTTGTATGGCTGGGGCACCGATGTGTATTTGAGATTGAAAGGCGTCGGAAAAATACAGTAAGAGACATACAACTTCGGCAGTGAGATCTGGGGAGGGAATTGCGGTTTGAAAGATTCGCATTTCCCCATCCCGAGTCCGAACAATCCTCCAGAACCACTCTTCTTTCACCTGACTTGCCTAATCACGCATATAAACTACATACCTTTTGTCAGCCAATACAATGATTTTGGACGAAGAGGCAGCGATACATGGCTCATGCCATTATACATGTTGGAGGCAGAGTCGAGAAGACATCGGAATTACCTTACAAATGAGGCGATGCCCATGATATTAGTATATAGGAGTGGATGTATATATATACTGGAGACGTAGAAGAATCATCAACAATGACGCGCCGGGAATAGTTTAACTTGGCTGAGGCGCTTATGATCACATTGGGCTTTTGGCCTAGTTCTTCAGGCCTGTTCGTTGTAAAGTGATAATTGTTTGTCTAGGGTATATATGTATGTGTAGCTCCGTCAGGCGTCAAGATTTTATCTATACCCTAAGTGCGAATCATAGGTAAGCGTGTTTATGTGTTTTTGGTGTTTGGGTATGGGGAAATAGAAGACTGCAAGCCTACTATTTTCAATGCACAACTCAATTCGTGAGTAAAGAAGCTCAATGTCCAAGAAGCATAATAGCTTTAAACTCATGTCAGACCGTGAAAGAATTGACAATGTGTCATTAAGCGGTCAATCAAGTAGATAATTATCTAAGAATAATTTAAGTTACATAAATGGATCAAGTTGATGATAGGATAGGATATCCTTACCATTTGCTTACCATGTCTGAATTAACCGTTTTCTATGTTTATACTTAATTTTATTTATAAGCCGCTTCCTTTAAGTCAACTACTTATCCAGCCTATGTATCTATCTATGATTGCGCAAGTTTAAACTACGATGTTCAGTACGTTGCTGAAAGCAGGTAATCTAAGAACAGGCAGGTTATGCCGAAAAATTGTATTGGATATTTGCAATGGTCTACTTGGGCGTTCAAGAGGCGATCTAGGTTTAAGTTTAAGAATAGACCAGAGGCCCTAGGAATAATAATAAACTGTAGCAATGATGGGCCGCTGCAAGTGTTGTTCTCAGCTTGCCGAGCACGGGATATAACTACGCTTGGTTACGGGAATCGCTAGTAATGATTACAACCTCTAGTAAGTCTAATAATTCCTGGTAAAAATTAAATAAACAGTCGTGCTTTCTGGTTTGAATTAGTCGTAGTTGCCGCGTCGAGCAACCTTAGCTTGTACTGAAACATCCTCACCGCCGGGTGACTCATTGTGTTACACTACACCTGTGAATGCAAGCTTGTCTCAAGCTGAGGTGGCAAAGCCCAATATGGTAACAAACAAACCTTTGTTATGGTCCCCACTATTAATTGTATTATTTACAGGAGCGAGTTGCGGAATCTCCAAGGCACACACTTTCAGGTTACAGGTTGATGTGTTTACCCCTATGAAACATGGGAACTCATGGTATTGAAATGGTTCGCTTTCGCGGACGCTACTACATATACTGGCACCACTTTGACGGCTACCCCAGCGGACTGGGCCGCAAGATCGTCGACAGCATCCCCGCCGACCCCGAGGAGTACAAAAGTACGTGATTTCAAAGAGATCCCATCCCGTATCATATACTGACAACTCAAGAATGGCTTGAGCAAACGCGGGCCAAGTACGCAGCCAAACAGAATGCACTTGAAAAACATGTCTATGAGATTCGGGACGGCTCTAAGCCGGACGATGACCATTTCCGCGACTTTATGTCTCTTCCCTCTGAGATTCCACGACTGGATGATTGGGATTGCTCATTTTACTATATCATCAATCTTGACTGTGAGATACTCACAATAAAATTTGGCATCCACTGGAAGCTGGGGAATATCCCTCGTAAAGACAACCTATGGTATAAGGCGATACGAAACGGCATTTATTCAGGAGAGCCCACCGTTGCCTTCGACATCTGCCCAGACGAGTATATAGCGTCTCCAGCATTAGAGTTACCTGAGCCGAACCCCTCCTTGGGATACCAGTGCTACGTCGTAGCCCCGAAATTAGACATTAGCGAGGCGCGCAAAACATTTCGTATCTCATTCTTGGCCGAGGTGCTGTCTCAACACAAGGGCCCACTTATCAAGCTTGGAATGGAATGGAGCCCAGTATCATTTCCATTTCGCGAGTTAACCTTTGCACTTGTTTCAATCGCATCCGGCACGGCCGGGTTCTTCTCGTTTCCTGCTCAACAACGTAGCGAAGACCGATATACCGTTACTCAAGGTGACCCTTGGAGTTGGAAAGACAATGGCTTGTCACAGGATGGTAAGCCCAGGCTTTATGGATTTCTCGATAAAGAGTGGGCTGGCAATCACGCTCCACTGCTAGAGTTCGGCTCGATGTCCCATCGACCGGGCGACGCGCCAGGTGTTTCTCCAGCAGAAACCATGTATTGGCATGAAGGTGTGCTCGTGAGCCTGGCCCTAAGGCCTGATGGCGAGGCCATCACGCAGGCAGTCTCTTGGGGCCTCGACCAAGGGCGTAAGAATTTTCAGATCGTCGTGCTGAGCCTCTTTGAAGTAGCCTTTGCAGAGGTCTCCTTTGGCAAAGGCAAAGACGAGAAGCCCTTAGTCAAGATTACCAAACCCGTCTATCTCTCGGCTTTGCGCCAAGATTACTGTCTGAGCACCCACCCACGCGAGCGACCAGAATGGCCGCCCAACACGCGGCGTCCGCATATACATGAACGTGGTAGTGAGGTACACTGGGGGGGGACGGCACGAAGACTGCAGTCCCATTTCCCCGGGCTTGCAGCGCTCGTTAACTTTTTTGAAATCGCTGCTGATAGGCGCGCGGTGTCCAAATCGAGAGGAATTCTCCCTTCTGAGCTCTATGACATGATATTAGAATTTGTCGACTATGACACGTGGAAGATCTGCGCTTCCGTATCGACAGAATTTCGCTACTCCTGTCTTCGCAAGTATAGGGTCGACGATAAGACGAGGATTGTGGCAGGCCCTTTCGTACGCTTGACGCGGTCTTATACGAAGGGACGCCGATTGTCCTTCGAATTTCAAAATATGGAAACGGGTCAAGTCTTGCCGGCCATGAGAACTTATTGTTACTCGACGAAAGAATTGAATTGGATGCCACTTATTGGTAGTGACCGGAAAGCACTCATGCTAGATGTGGTCTTTCAGTATGAGCCGGCGGTAGACATTCCAGTAGAAAATGACAGTGAGGATGAGTTCTGATCCGGTTTGGAAAGGCTCGGCCAGCGAGTTGCCAAAACTAGCTAAATCTGTATGTACCTATGTATGAAGAGGGAATGGAGGAGTATAAGTAGCATGTGTGGTAGTTGTATCCTTACAGACAGACCCTTGCGACTTAACCTACATGTAGGTATGGGAGACTTTAATTACATTTCAAATCCAGTTGTGTTGCAAAATGGGTATTGATGTTGTAGATGGAATGGAGTAATTGACATGCAGTCACGACCTAAGCACTGTCCATCGTACCTTCCCACAATCCCAGAACCGAGGTTTCCATACCTACCAACTTTTGTATGCAAAGCTTATGTACAGATTACCACGATCAGCATGTCTTATGTAGCCCTAGATCAATTCAAGTCGGAATTTGTCACATGACAGACATGTTCAAAGCAGACAAGCTCGCGACGACCGAGTTCGCGCAACCCATTAAATATCCGAAAGCCGTTGTATTATTCATGTTATATATAATCTAAATGGTAACGGCCGAAACCATTCGAGTTTTATTTCCAGAGATAGGTGAAGACCAGAGATACAAAAACCAAGGACAATATATCGCGAAAAGATGCCCATTTCATGCCAGAATAACCCCAGGAGAACGCACAATATGCAACAAATACATTCCCGTACATGCAACAGCTAAACGGATCATTCAAGGATCCGAAAGCTCGCTAACTATTTTACTATGTTGAGAGGCGAAATGGTTACATGTTAGCCAACTCATTGTCAATCTGGCGATCCATGAATGTTCGCTTCTCTCCGACAAGTTCTGTTTGCAATCTTTGTTCGACAAGAGCGCGGACCTGCTTCTTAGTCACCGTGTCGAGATCGACGTCTCGGAGGACGGCTTGAATGGCCTCGACGATCATGCCATCGTCGGGTCCAGTGTGGCCGCGCTGGAAGTCAAACGATGTAGTGGACTGGTGTCCCTGGCCTAGTGGGGGACGATTGCTAGCAAATCCAAGGGGGGTATTCGAGGCCCTGGGCGCTTCGTATTGGGGTGAGGTGTTTGATACAGCTCGTAGATTGCTCATGCTGCTCTGTCTGTAACCAGCCTGAGGTAAATCTTGATATGGCGATCCGGTGCGCTGAAGATCCCCAAATGATGCCGTCGATTGGCGGTGCATCGGGTTATCGTAAACGTCATATGTGGAATGGCGCGACACGCCCTGGAAGGGTGCAGGTGACTGAGGGGGCATATATCCGCCACGACCTTGGAGGCCAGTCAAGACAGATGGCTGTCGAACAGACGAGTATACGGAGCGCATATCGTCCATCTCGTAATTGTCCTCATATACCTCACCGTTTTTCTCGCCCTGTGTGCCACGGCGTCCCGGGAGGTTATTGAGAGCAGCATAGTCATCCCATCGCTGTAGGGGAATCGAGCGAGGATCAAAACCGTCCTTATCATCTACAGCAACGACCTGCTTATTTCCCTTTTCGCCGATGACAATACGTGTATTACCCCATGAGAAGTTATCTTGGTTCCAGAATGAATAAACCGGCAGAACAAACGAGAAAATGGGGAATGCAAGCAAGTAGATGATAAGCCAGCCAACGTGCTGCCACTGTCGCTTCAGAATGAAGATAGCCGCTTGAAGACCGTAAACACCTGCTAGAATGGCTAATGAGATGATGGGAATAGGCCCGGTGTGGCTCGCGAGGAGGTAGATGAGGTAACCCAGATAAATTGTGGTTGCGGGCAAGATAACTGTTCCGAACAGATCGAAGAAGACAACAAACCGCATAGAGAAACAACAGAAACCACACATATCCTTGAGGAGCATAAGCTCGAACAGATTATGAATGGTTGAATTGATCCATCTGCGTCGTTGAGAAAGCAGCACACTCCACGTCTCAGGCGCTGCGGTTTGGCAGTATGCATCTGGAATAAACTTGTAGGCCATGCTAGGGAAATTCTTGGTCATAATGGTAGTGAGGAAGCGGTCCTCGCCGAGTGCGAGAAGATTCTTCTTGTGGAGTGTATCGACGTTGCAAATACTGTACTCCCGAATGACAGAATCAGCGATGATCAGAGGTTTGCCGCGATCAGCTGTCCTGAGACGATACATTGTGAAGCTGGTCTGGTTAGCCGTTTTTCTTGCACACAGGAATTGGAAACATACCATCCAGGAAGACACGTAACACTTCCAAAGAGCGATTCAAACGCCTTGGAGAGATGATGAGAAATGTAGTATTCGTAAACTTGGATCATGCTCCACCAACTACGCTCTTCATTCTGCAGAGCTGTCTCACCACAAATGCCGGCAATCTTCGAATTATTGGCGCATGCAGCAACCAATCGGTTGAGGGAATCCTCCCGCACGCAGGTATCGGCGTCAATCATTAAGAGGTATTCGTATAGCTCTGGGTCTACACCAATGATATTATTGATCTGATGGAAGATCTCGAGCTCCAAAGGGTTCATAGGGGCGCGATGATGGACACGATTGAGGAAGCTCATCAGCAGGATCTGAGAATCACGCTTGCCACGGTTGCCCGGTTTCGTCTTGGTCTGTTCGGATTCTTTGCCGACCTTGACAATAACGAGATAGGGGACGACATTGCCTTCAAATTCGTAAAGACCAGAGTACACCTTGCCGTAGTTGAGCTGTTCGCTTCCAGTACCGACAGATTTGAATGGTAGAGCAGGGGGATCAACTTTAGGGTCAACGCCCAAAATGTCCAGGACAATTTTGGGAGTCGGACGGTCGTTGCCAGCACCAATAATGACACCATCGCAGATGACGCAAATCAACTTTCTCTTGTTATCATACTGAAGTGCTGTGAGCGAGTCCAATGCTTTTCTCAGTGAGTCTTCACCTTCCGTATAGGCGGGGACCTGGCAGATGACGAATTTATCTTGCGGAGAGGGGCGCCGCTTCGAGCCAAACTGCAAGGCGGAGACGAACTTGACAACGATGATGGCAGCGATGATCACTGTGAACGCCAACAAGAAGTAATTGATGGTTTGACACTTCGGCGAGTTCCGGAAATCAGGTTCTCCGACGTAAAATGTGTTCTTTATGCAGTTGATACTATTAGAAGCCAACGCAAAAGCCGTGGAATTGCCTCGAACGTCGTCCAAGTGACTGTTCCATGAGGTTGTAACGTCTTGACCGGGGTTGTTCTTGATGATATCAACTATCTTGTCATCAAGGAAAGCCACCTGCTTGTTGAAATTGATGGTTGTAAAGTAATCTGTGAGATTATAGATCCCATTCTCATAGGTGACGACCATCAGATTCCAGTTCTGGCTTTCTGTCGTAACTGTACCTTGATTCCAGACGAGAGAGCCGTGATAATAGTCCTTGATCTTTGGTAAGAACTTATCCGTATACCATGTGTCGCTAGAGAGAGACACTGAGTTTTTATCTCCATAGAAGCCCGACGTGTGCAAACCTTGTGTCATTGTGGGAATGTCATCAGGGTCGATCATTAGTTGGGTGGTATCAGCTATACCAAGGCCAGGGCACGACAAGGGAAGCGGGGGAGTGAAGTAATGGTCGAGATTTAGGCCGGCGAAGGGCATCATTAGATCACTGGTCGTTTGTATGCTGGAATCACTGTGTTGAAGCTTCCAGAACTTTGTGATATCGTAGACCTTGCCATGGATGCTCACCCAGAAGTCATTTGAAGCTGTGTGACCACCGACCTCCTTTTGGAGCCAGGCTTTGTCAAAATTGGGGCAGAGAATGCGGCTGAAGAAGATGATGACGAAGACAATAATGGCGTTTAGAAAGATGATGATCCAAACTAGAACAAACTTTTCTCGCCAGGCCATCCGAACATCTGGCCGCTTCATCCGGCCAATGTGGGTTAACAAAAACGATGGAATCCAGAAGGTGACGGCCCAAACAAATCCGACCCAAGCTCGTCGACCGAATGTGGTTTCTTCGGTCTCGACGTGTTTACCCGCCGCATCATTAGGGTCCAAATTGTTCATAAACTCCCCATCACCCGTATAGTAAACTTGGTCGCGGTGATCATCGCCCTTGGTTCCTAGGCCATAGTCGCCTTGCTGAGCGTTTCGTAGGGCCGACGGACTAGCAGATGGTGCTCTGATTTGGCTTTGGGCAAACGTAAGTTGACTCTGATTGCGTTGATGTGTCATGAGATTTTCATTGCTGTTATTTGAAGACTGGTCGAAACGTGGAAAGAAGCCACTGCCATTGTTGTTACCGTAGACGGTGTCACGGGCGGGAGTGGCAAAGGGGTTGCTGATTGTAGGGACAAGTTCGTGGGGTGGCTTGAGGTCAAGCATGCTCTCTGCTTCCCACCAAGCCGTTTCTCGCATCCACACACGTTCTCGGCCGACAACTACTTCCCCGTTGCTCCAGCCCCTCTCCATGATCCATGATTCGATGCCATCTCGGCCTTCTCTGCAGCCCAAAGGAGCAAAACGCTGGTAGAACTCATCCAAATCAAAGTCGGCCGTGAAGTCGAGATTCTTGTTTCTATAATTCGCCCATTCCGCCAGCCTGCACGCGCGTAGTTGGCGTGAAATGGTGCCAGCTGACCAGGCAGATGTAATCGAGGGTAGGGCTGCTAGGCTGGCAGGACTGTCATCCGTAGGGTGCAGTGATAAATGATACCACACGCGACTAGCGCCAAGTATCGAGGACAGCTCCATTCGCGCAGTGCGGCCAAGACTGATCCCATGTCCTGGGATAGGAAACAGGAGCTTTTTGAGAAATCCCTCATCCTCGCACGCAAATCCTACCTTTTCCAAGACGATCTCCCTCTTCTCCAGATGGTGTTGTCGTTCTCGGGCAGCTGGGCCCGTTGTAATGCCTAGATCAGGCGCCACGTCTGCAACGGCATTTTGCATTTCACGTTGTACTGAACTTCCTGGCGAGGCAATATCAACACCGTCCTCCTTCATCTCGGCGTTTATTCCAGCAGCATCGTCGAATATGCCTCGCATTGCCAGTGCCTTAGCTAAATCAGGATCTGGGACCTCGATTACGGTAATGCACACTGTGTCTCCATTGTCTTCGGCCGAGGTTGGCGTTCTGTGACCATCGAGTGACTCGTCTCCATCTCGAATCCGTAGCATTTGATCCGCGATCGCTTTATTTGCCTTGGCAATCACCCAATCAACAAGGGCTTCGTACAGCCCACCAACCAGAATTTGTCTGTCCTCTGTTGTGCATTGGTTCATAAGCACATCAGGGTCGAGGCCAAGAAGTCCACCGACGTCTTCGCAAATTGTCTCTAGCATCTCACTATCAACATCGTAGTCCAAAGTATTGCCGAGCTTTAGTAAGCCAGCCAGAGCTGAAATCAAATTTCGATGAGAGGATCCTTTGATGCCAATCTCTTTTAGGGCCCTCCTAAAGTCATCGGCGGCTGCGGAATCGTCGGCGGTAGGAAGATAGGATGGTGGATCATAGGTGCCGGAACGCGCCAGCAAATGATAATCATTGGCTGACTTTAGGCTGAGGAATTCGCGCTCAGCAGGCGTTGAGGCTGAGGTTAACAGGTAGTAGAACACATCAAAGGCTCGGTAACCTGGTTCAGCGGGTATCTTGAGTAGTCCTTCGGTAGTATTAATTCCGCCTTGAGACAAGGCCAGGGCAGCCGCGGTCAGGTTACCGGAAAGACTAAGGGTTAAGGTAACGCCGAGAGCGTTGTGACGTGGGGTGGATGGGTTGTATGGTGTGACGCATCGAACAAACGGTTGGATTGCTTCGAGGGCCGTGTGCAGCGATGAAGGGATAGAGATGGGCAGAGAAGTGAGGAACGGCGTCAGAAGCGAAGGTGTCGACGTGTGGAGAGACCTGTCAAGTTTAGTACTCTTAAAACATGCCATGAATATTCTCTATTAGACGACGTACCCCAAAACGATGCATCCGTCTTCAGCTCGACGTCGTGCATGTTCCCAGGCCCGGACAGCCAGAGCAGTGTCAATAGTCCCCCCAGATCGGCCATCTGGGCCGACTTGTGTTGCAGTAAGCCATGTGTTGACGACAACACTACTTCCGGCATCGAGTTGGTAGGGCTGTGACGACAAATATATGTTATGAATCGCGTTTAGTAGTGTTGTTGTAGACAGTTGAGCCGGTTGACCTGCACTACGAGGACCGCGAAATGAATCGGAGGCGACCGAGTACATGGACATGCGGGCTTGGTGGTTTGCCATCTTGACTGTTGGTCTGGACGTGCTTGTCCTTTCGGACAATCACGATGGCAGAAGACCTGTCTGCTCTCTGGTGGCACGAAGATGAAGCGACGGAGTGGCCTTTGCTGGGTACCCGGAAACTAGTTGTTTGAGGGCCTCGATAATAGCGAAAGTGAGGACTTAAAGTCACCCAAGGCGTATGAGGTCAGGAGGCAGCGAAGACAGAGTTGGCGTTGATTGGGGCTATTTTTGTTTCTCACGCGATAGCCCCTGATTCAAAGACTGGTATGCGAAAATCAAGATACAGCGAGAATGACTATTATGAACGATAGACTATTAAGACCACCAGAGCGAGTGAGGTGGCTGAAAATTAGAAAAGATACAAATTGGGAGTGTAACTCAGTTGGTTGTGAGCAGAAAACCAAAGATGCAAACTGTAAGAAAGGCTACAGTCGTGGTTTAGACGGTTAACGCATTTACACTAGCAGCTGCGGAAAAGAGAGAGGAGAATGTCGAGGGAGCCGTGGAGTTAGCGCTTTGAACAAATGTACACAGTGCCAAGCTATAAACATGATCGATCTTAGTACGGGAACCTGAGCCTTGTAGTTACCTGCCTTACCGTTACCAACATTGAAGAATTATGCAAGACCGTCTGGTACCCAGCACCCTACTGTAGTTAGTTCCAAGTTAGATATTTTCTAGTGCTGCAAGTACATATGTAGTGTACCGTGACTACTGTATCTCCTGCAGCGTTGTTTATGCTAATTCTTAATACCTAGCCTTTTGAAGCAATCTACTAGATCACTAGTAGCCAACCTTCTATCTTCAGTATGATTTTCGGTGTTGTTACTATTGTTTTTCTTTTTCCTCGTCATTTCCGTCTTGTCCGTCTCCCGCCAGACGTATTTCCTTTCTTCTCCTCACGATCTTCTAGTACACTACCTACTGTACTCCGTAGGTTGATTGAACAAATAGGTAGGCGGTTAAGTATCACGCATTATATTTGGTAGGAGTGGGTGCACTTTGTTGAGTGCATATTTGGGTGTTGGAACTCATTGCTGCAGGTGGAATTGATGTAAATAGGGGATAAAAGCACAGGGAGACTTCGGCTGGATCCGCACAAAGTACCCACTGGCTTGCCAAGCGTCTTCGAAATACGAGGCGGCAAAGGTTGGAGGTGGAGCCCCGTGTTGTCCCATCCGTAGGAGCGGATACTTACTAGGTAAGGTAAGAGAAAGAAGCTGCATGCGTGAAAAGTTCTGCCAACCGCTCATCCGCTCACCCCGACAGCGGTTCACCATGTCCTTTTTATCAAGCACTGCCACCACACCATTGATCAATACGAGACGGACGAGACGGACGAGACAGACACCTCAGACAATACACGCATCCCGCCCTACGACCGTTGTCGTCTATAATACTTCTTATTCTAGAGGTTTTCTTATTACTGTAGTGCAGTAAAGCGGTGATTTCTCTGATATCTGGACGTCTTAATAGGAATTTAGCTCAGCCTTTGCATGGGCAGGCATTGAAGAGTGACAAGACGGTTAGGTGACGTCTTGACAACATATGATAATGGGTCTCTATCGATGGTGCTATATCGTTGGCCTTGGAGCAAGCAATAACAGGCTTATAAGAAGTGGTGGCCTTGTTGCTTGCTTGTATCATGCAACTCGGCGATAAGTAACTGCTTACAGCAACGTATGAGGTGTACGATACTGCTGTACAGCATAAGCATATATGTACATGGGGAGCAGGACAGTGTGTACGCGTCTCTGCAGAACTCGGTCATGCTCGTCATCTCTCGTGTTGCCCAGCAGGCATTACATGCAACTAGATTAGTGACGTGATCTGATCGAGTGGAACAGACGATAACTTGACGCTGTTTCCCAGCACATACCGTGCAGCCGTGTTTGTTTACCTTTCTGAGCTGACAGCTGATGACATTTGCTGTTTAATAAGTAGCCGTCTTCGTCAGGATCAACAGCCAATCTCTTACCCCTTCGCCCATCAGTGGCGCCCTTAGAAATACGGTCAGGATCTACCATTAGGGTAGTTTGTCTCAAATGCCTTGCATCAGCCAGCTGGAACGACCATTTTGCCTCGAGTATGCACAGCATTTGTTTCATTCGACTGCTTGATGATGACCATGGTATTGCGTCGACCAGCAATAGTTAGACCTCATTCCGAAATGTCAAATGTCAAATATATAAGAGCGATGCATGGATAACGGGATTTCAAGATCTGCATAACCTCAGAACAAGCTCTTACTGGACTCCCAGAATAGTATTAGTTTGCGTATAAGTAGCGGTTGACCCCATAAACTGTGTACTTATAAGTGGGCTGTCAGATACTCTAAAGTTTTACTATACGTGATTAGCGTGCCTCCCGACTGGTAAACAAAAGAATAGTCTTGCTGTCTCATTTGTCAAACGCTAAACCGAATGCTACCTTATTTGTGCTGGTGCCAGATTGAATTTGATGGGTAGGAAAGTACCTACACATCCCTCTCGCAGGTAGTTACCCTCAGCTGCCAATTCCTCGTATTTTCACGATGGCTTTACAAATCTATTTATTTATGGCTCATGTTAGCGATCACGTCGAGGACTTTGTGACATATGATACAACACCACGAGCATTGATTTTAGAGGTAGGCTATACTAGATAGTTCAGGTCTATAAATCTTTAGACGGTGCAGAATACTACAGCAGGCAGCTGTAAGGTACCAGTACTCGATCGCGCTAACTCCGATAGTGACAAGCACTAAACACGGGCTTCTAGGGCACACTAGCCCAGGTAAGCCCTGCTGCGTTGGTTTACTTGGACGGTCAGCTCGTTACGGTCTTCTCCTGACCCAGCACCCACAAGGCGGAGCGTGCGTGTGGCATGTATTTTTTAATCCATGCGGACTTGGGGGCGCCAATTGCGCTGCGCGGGTGGGCTCTTCGACGAAAGTTAGGCCAATCTAGAGACGGTGCCATTTTCTTGCTCGCCCTCGACTTCTGTCACATATCCAAGCAACGTCTGGGAAAGAAAGAAGATCCGATTCCTGACATTCGCTCTTCATCCCAACATCCGATTTTGTGTTAATAGTTTACACTCGTTATTGTGTCTATTTTCTTTTTAACGTTCGCTACTCCAGATATACTTAATTTACATATTGCCGTCGCCGTGTGATTTGCCTGCATTTCCGCCCTCCAGCATTTCCGGCGTCATCCACATCAGGGGGTAAAGAAAGACCTTTCCTTCACCACGCCGCTAGCCAAGCAAAGCCGTATCTAGATATTGCTTATACTCCTACCTATTTTGCTGCCATCGAGTCTTTCGTCGAAGCGATCGCCAGCTCGCTGGCCCGAATCCATTCATCATGGCTTTGCACCTCCCGCCCATGGGCGGCAGTGGAGGAGCCCATACTCAGCCTTCGTTGCCGTCGCTTCCTGCACACCTGCAGTCCGACACTCACTTAACCGCACATCTGGCCAGCCGTTTTCATGTCTCCATCCCGACTGCGAGGCTTTCGTCTCATGCTCTTGTATCACTCAATACGTATACCTCTTCGACTAAAGGTCTCGATGGAGGCAAAGAGGGTAGTGCCATGGCCGGGGCCGAGGACATAGCGGACCGGGCATTTCTCAGGATGGGACATCGCTCGGAGAATCAGGCCGTGCTCTTTCTGTGCGTTTACATGCTCTTAACTACGTAGATTAGCTTTGAGACAAAGAAGCTAATTGTTATCTCATCAGGGGTGAATCAGGTTCCGGAAAGACAACTATTCGATCCCATCTTTTGACTTCGCTACTCAACAAGTCCTCCACGCCGCTGTCCAACAAGGTCTCCCTGGCGGCCTATGTCTTTGATTCGCTGACCACAACTAAGACAGCGACCACACCCACCGCGTCGAAAGCTGGTCTGTTTTATGAACTTCAATACGATACCGCGTCAACAACGAGCCCCATTCTCATCGGCGGTAAACTATTGGATCATCGACTAGAGCGAAGCAGAATTACAACTGTGCCAACAGGAGAAAGGAACTTCCATGTGCTTTACTATCTCCTCGCTGGTACAAGTGATGCCGAAAAGGCACATCTGGGCATCGATAGCCCCAAAGACTCGGCCGGGCAGAGACGATGGAAGTATTTGGGTCATCCCACTCAGCTTAAGGTCGGTATCAACGATGCCGAAGGGTTTCAGCTTTTCAAGACTGCCCTGCGCAAACTGGAGTTCCCGAGAAGTGAGATCGCCGAAATATGCCAGATGTTGGCTTGTATCCTCCATATTGGACAACTCGAATTCGAGACGTCCGCCAATACGTTAGCAACAGCTGATGACAGTGGTGGATTTTCGCACGAAGGTGCCCAGACCGTTACTGCAGCGCGCAATAAGGACGTGTTGGGCATCATCGCTGCGTTTCTCGGAGTTAGCTCTCAGGATCTCCAAAACACCATGGGCTACAAAACGAAGATGATTCACCGAGAGAGGGTGACGGTCATGCTGGACCCTCAGGGAGCCCGTGCTAACGCCGACGAGCTAGCTCGCACGCTGTATTCCCTCCTCGTGGCGTATGTTATCGAGTCGATCAACCAGAAGATCTGTGCTGCCGAAGAGTCTATTGCCAACACGATCGACATCGTGGATTTCCCGGGCTTCTCTCAACAAACATCCACCGGCTCTGCTCTTGACCAGCTGCTCAACAATGCCGCCATGGAATCTCTCTATAACATTACTTTGCAAAACTTCTTTGACCGGAAGGCGGATATGCTAGATACTGAAGAAGTGAGCGTCCCGGCGACAAGCTATTTCGACAACTCGGATGCCGTAAAGGGTTTATTGAAACCCACAAATGGGTTGCTCAGCATTCTAGATGATCAAACTCGTCGTCATCGCACCGACATGCAGTTTCTCGAAAGTCTGAGGAAGCGGTTTGAGGGCAAAAACCCTGCAATTTCTGTAGGCTCTGCAACGGCGAGACTTCCCGGTAGCAACTTCTTGTCTGAGAATACTTCGGCCACCTTTACAGTCCGACATTTTGCTGGAGAGGTCGAATATCCCATCAAAGGTCTCGTCGAGGAAAACGGAGAGGTTATTTCTGGGGATCTCATGAACCTCATTAATTCGAGCAAGAGCGAATTTGTCTCGCGCCTCTTTGGACAAGAAGCTTTACAGACAGTAATGCATCCTCAGGAGAAGACTACTGTGATGCAGGCTTCTGTGAGCTCTAAGCCAATGAGGGCACCCAGCGTCATGTCAAGAAAGGGCGGCCGGGCGATGCGATCACGTAGACTACGCGAAGAGTCTCTTGATGAATTTGACGATGACGCTAGAGGCCAGAGTCGGTCGAGGGATGGTCCGAGCAAGAACACGCGTCATTCTGAACAAGGTGCCGCAGGCCAATTCTTGTCGGCACTGGACAATGTCAAGCAGGCTCTCACTGCTCCTAATACCAATAACTACTTTGTGTTCTGCTTAAAGCCCAATGACAGACGCATCGCGAACCAATTTGATAGCAAATGCGTCCGAGCGCAGGTACAAACCTTCGGTATTGCAGAGATCAGCCAACGTCTGAGGTCCGCTGACTTCAGTATCTTCCTCCCCTTCGGCGAGTTTCTCGGCCTTGCTGATGCCGAGACCATCTTCGTGGGAAGTGAGCGGGAGAAGGTAGAGGCTGTTGTCCAAAATAGGCAATGGCCAGCACACGAAGCTCACATCGGCTCTACTGGTATCTTCCTCAGCGAACGCTGCTGGTTGGAGATAACATCACTGGGCGACGGCACTTCGGCATCTGGCCGATATCCATCCGAGCAGGGCGACCCTTCGACACCCGGAGGTGAGATGCCATTTGGCGCTTCGAAGGAGCGGCTCGTGTCCATTGGTAACACGCCTCAGTACAGTGACAAAGCTCGTGGTGGTTATTTCGGTAGTGGCGATATCGACACACGCTCAGAGGCGGGTGCATCCGCTTTCGGGGGTGGTGATATGTTCAAGAATCTCGATACCCGCGAACAGATGGCGGAACGTGGTAATGAAAAGTCGCTTATTGAAGTCGAGGAATATAGAGACAGTCCTAGTCGAAAGCGCTGGGTTTTCACTGTCTACCTCCTGACTTGGTTTGTGCCCGATTTTCTCATTCGCTGGGTTGGACGAATGCAGCGTAAAGATGTCAGGATGGCCTGGCGAGAGAAACTGGCCATCAACTTCATCATCTGGTTTAGTTGTCTTCTTGCTGCTTTCTTCCTCATCGTTTTCCCAATGGTTATCTGCCCTAAGCAGTACGTGTTTAGTGCCCAAGAGTTATCCTCCTACGATGGTAAAAACGGGCACAAAGCATATGCATCTGTTCGTGGTCAAGTCTTTGACATTACGACATATGCCCCTCATCATTACCCGTCTTACATTGATACTACGAAGCTCACAAATTATGGCGGCAAAGATATCTCGGCTCTATTCCCTGTTCAAGTCTCAGCTCTCTGTCAGGGCAAAACGGGAACGGTTGATCCCTCTGTCGTGTTAGCCAATGTCTCTGCTTCAGCCGGTGTGGTCGCTTCTACCGACCCAAATGCCGGCTACCATGATTACCGCTATTCCACTACCAAGTATCAACCCGACTGGTTTTACGAGAGGATGGAAGTGTTGAAAGGCTCATGGAAGAAGGGTACTGTGGGATACACGGCGCAATATGTAGGAACGCTCGCCTCGAAGCAGAACCAAATTGCTATACTCAACTCACGAGTCTACGATCTCACTCAGTATATCATTGGTGGCCGTCATATTCAGGTACCTGAAGGCGCCGAGCAACCTACGGACCCCGATGTGGTAAATTTCATGGATGACACTGTCTTGACCCTTTTCACCGACAAGGCCGGCACGGATTTGACCGAGCTATGGAACAAGACCCCCATGGACCCCGCGTTGCGTTCCCGTATGCAGTTGTGCCTGGATAATCTTTTCTATGTTGGCGACGTCGACACGCGTAACTCCGCGAAGTGTTTGTTTGCGCAATATCTTATCCTGGCTATCACTATTATCCTCGTCAGTATCATCGGATTCAAGTTTCTTGCAGCCCTCCAGTTTGGTGGGAAGAATTTACCGGAGGACATTGACAAGTTTATCATGTGTCAAATCCCGGCCTATACGGAAGACGAGGACTCGCTGCGCCGTGCCATTGATTCTGCTGCCCGTATGCGGTACGACGATAAGCGCAAACTTTTGGTGATTGTTTGCGATGGTATGATCATAGGACAAGGCAACGACCGACCAACTCCACGTATTGTACTGGATATTCTTGGTGTTTCCGAAACCGTGGACCCTGAACCCCTCAGCTTCGAGTCCCTTGGCGAGGGTCTTAAACAGCACAATATGGGCAAGGTCTATTCTGGTCTTTATGAAGTTCAGGGTCATATCGTTCCGTTCATGGTTGTTGTCAAAGTCGGCAAGCCTTCAGAAGTTTCGCGCCCTGGCAACCGTGGCAAACGAGATTCTCAAATGGTTATCATGCGCTTCCTCAACCGCGTCCACTACAATCTGCCGATGAGCCCTCTGGAACTGGAAATGTACCATCAAATCCGCAACGTCATCGGAGTGAATCCAACATTTTATGAGTACATGCTTCAAATCGATGCCGATACCGTCGTTGCGCCGGACTCGGCTACTCGCATGGTCTCTGCGTTCCTAGACGACACACGCCTAATTGCCTGCTGCGGTGAAACTGCTCTGACAAATTCCAAATCCTCGTTCATTACAGGAATTCAAGTGTACGAGTACTATATCTCTCACAACCTGGCTAAGGCTTTTGAAAGCTTGTTCGGCAGTGTCACATGTTTACCGGGTTGTTTCTCCATGTACCGCATTCGTGCTGCCGAGACTGGAAAGCCCTTGTTTGTCAGCCGAGAGATTATCGAAGATTATGCTACGATTCGTGTGGACACCTTACATATGAAGAACCTGTTACATCTTGGTGAGGATCGATACCTGACCACGCTCCTGCTCAAATACCACTCAAAGTACAAGACAAAGTACCTCTTCTCGGCTAAGGCTTGGACTATTGCCCCCGACACCTGGCAGGTGTTTATCTCGCAGCGTCGTCGTTGGATCAACTCTACGGTGCACAATCTTATGGAGCTTGTTCCGATGTCGCAGCTTTGCGGTTTCTGCTGCTTCAGTATGCGCTTTGTTATATTTATCGATCTCCTATCGACCGTTGTGCAACCTGTAACTATCGCTTACATTGTCTACCTCATCGTCCTTGTTTCTACCAATGCCACCATTATACCGGTCACTTCCTTCATCTTGCTTGGTGCCATCTATGGATTGCAAGCTATCATTTTCCTCCTGCGTCGGCGGTGGGAAATGGTCGGCTGGTTAATTCTTTATATCTTGGCTGTTCCTGTCTTCTCCTTCGGATTGCCGCTCTACGCCTTCTGGCACATGGACGACTTCAACTGGGGAAATACCCGTGTTGTTGCTGGCGAGAAAGGCAAGAAGGTCGTTATTTCCGACGAAGGCAAATTCGATCCTGCCTCTATCCCTCGCAAGAGGTGGGAGGAGTATCAGGCTGAGCTATGGGATGCGCAGACTTCGAAGGAAGATACTCGTTCTGAGATCAGTGGATTCAGTTATGCTACCAAGCCAGGCATGAACGCTGCTATGTCTGAGTATTATCATTCTCAGTCTCGCGCTGGCTCAACCGTGGGCATGATCCCTCCTTATGACATCAAGAATCCTGGTAATCTTTCCCGTATGTCTCTCGCTCCCACAGACAATAGAATGAGCCAGTTTGGGGGCTCACAATTCTTTGGCAACCATGGTGAGACCGAGATGATGGATTTGGCGTCGATGCCTAGCGATGATGCGCTCCTGGCAGAGATTCGGGAGATCCTAAGGACTGCCGACTTGATGACAGTTACCAAAAAGGGCATCAAGCAGGAACTGGAGAGAAGATTCAATGTTCCACTCGAATCCAGACGAGCGTATATTAACAGCGGTAAGTTTTAAGCCACCCTATTTTGAGAATGTTACTAAGACATTTTGTAGCTACCGAGGCGTTGCTTTCCGGACAGCTGTAGATGAAGCCTTGACCATTTACATCTCTTGTGCTATTTAGACTTTGCGCATATATTGGTCTAGGTTTTGGCTGTCGGATATCGTACATGGTCGTATATTCTTGCGATATGATCAGTCACCGTTGGCATACCTAGGATGCATCTGGCAGGTGGTGTTACTATTAAAAGGAATTGGGCTCTTGGGTTTTTATTAATTGCACTTCAACTATAGGCAGTGAAAGCACGCGCATATAATAATTGGGTAAAGTTTGTATAGTCTCCTACGGGAGTGATTGTAACGCAACGTTCCGTATTGTAATCTTGTGAAGTAGTAATTATCTCTCTACGCGCCGTGGTTCCATTTTCACCTCTAAGTAACCAAACTGAGGCTGCCGGTCCTAACGCTGGGCTTATGCTCACAAATCAATAGGTCAATACCTTAGGAATGTATTTCGGCTAAGCTTTAATGGCCAAGCGGAGCATACAAAGCTTAATGAATATTTAGAGCTCTATTAATTCAAAATGGATATCAAACTCCATAACTTCGTGATCACTTGTTTTTTGAGCCCCTCAACAACATTTATGATTTTATGTCTCCTTTTATTAAAGCTCGGTATAAAATTATGCAGTTGATAGTACGTACCTACCAAGAGGTACAACGGGACCCCTGTTTCAACTTGCAAGACGGATATGAGAGCCAAGACAGCCAAGACAGCCAAAAACAGGCCTGAGAATGATGATTCCCTTAGGGGCCCGTGGCCAACCAACCGCAGACACGATTCATTGTAGCACCAGTCCAGACCACAACCGCCATACAACATTAGAGCCACAATGGGACAGGCCTATACTTCGTACTTACCAGGAAACATGTAGCGGCAATTCACCACCAATGAAGGAACATGCATAGCTTGTGAGCATAGATCCAAATTGCTACCAACCTGGACAGCAATTCTTGGCGATGACCGCATAGGCTACCCAAGGTAGCTTGAACCCTGCTTAGTCGTTTATTGGCTGCCTCCTTCGCAAATCACCCTTGACCAAATTCTACACGTCGTACGTACTTCATGACAATACAGTTTCATTTCTTTTCATAACAAACGGCTCTATTATGCCAATCCCTTAGCAGAACCCCGTCTTCGTAACTTTACCGGCGTCCTATTTATTTTACATCTTTGCAACAACTCACATGATCTAGACATCCCCAACATTCATTGATTATCTCGTTTGAAGATGGCAGCGCCGGGAAGCGGCGGTAACGCTGCCCAGGAGAAGCATGGGAGAATGTCCCTCCAAGGCTCACGCGACCCTGCACTTCCGCATTCACGCCAGGACGTTGTTTACGACGGTAATGAGGCAGGCGGTGATAGACAAGGACCCGGCGGTTTAATTCGTATTAAAACAGCTGGGGAGAGTGGTCGTCGAGGTCTACATCCTCTGCACTTTTTCAAGATCATATGGACGTCGTCGAGCAGTCTCTCGCGGGCCGTCAACGTACTATGGCCCTTCGTACCGGCCGCTCTGGCCGTCTACTATACAAACACCGGCCCGTCTACGCTTCGATTCAGTCTTGCCTATATCGCAATGGTGCCATGTGCCAACCTCATAGGTTTCGCCGGCTCCGAACTCGCTAAGAAAATGCCACACATGCTCGGTGTGTTGACCGAGACAACGTGCGTATACGAATGCTAACTCTCTCACGTGAGCTGGTGTGCAGTGTGCTAATAGGGTTATAGAATTGGTTCTATCGTCGAAATCATCCTCTTTCTTGTTCTACTGCTCGGCACAAATAATCAGAATAGATTTTACATCATCCGAGCTGCTATCTTAGGTTCCATATTGGCTACTATGTTATTGTGCTTGGGATTATGCTTCTTTGCGGCAGGTCTACGGCGCGAGACGGCGACATTCGATTCCGCGATCAGTGAAGTCGGCACTGGCTTGTTGCTCATGGCGTACATATCCCCCCTCGCCTCTTCTTAGTTTTACAAAGACAAACTAACGGTCATTAGTGGACTCGGTCTTGCGATCCCGACTATCTTTTCGCGTAGTATCTCTATCACAGAGTTCAACATCACACAGACTGATCTCGACGATAGAACGACGCAGCTATCCCGAGTCGTCGCGGTGCTACTAATAATCGCATATGTTGTCTTTGTTTGGTTCCAGATGCGCACGCACCATGGTATCTACGACGCTATCTTCGAGCACGACGAACACCGGGACGCAGACAAGCACAAGGACGCCGCCAAGGCGAAACTCACGCTCACCGAAGCCATCGTGTCGCTCGTCATCTCCGTCGCCCTCGTGACGCTCATCGCGCTCGCACTCGTCCACGAGATCGAGCCAGTGGTGGAGGAGAGCGGGATCTCGGACCCGTTCATGGGTCTGATTCTCGTGCCGCTCGTCGAGAAGGCCGCCGAACACCTGACCGCGATAGACGAGGCGTGGGACAACCAGATCAACTTCGCGCTGTCGCACTGCATCGGCTCCACCATCCAGACCGCCATGCTCAACGCCCCGCTCGTCGTCATCATCGCCTGGGGCCGCAACCTCCCGCTTGACCTGAGCTTCGAGATCTTCGAGATTGCCATCCTTATCCTAGCCATCATCACCGTTGGAAACTACCTACGCGACCAGAAATCGGATTACCTCGAGGGCTTCCTGTGTATCATCACGTACATCGCCATTGCTGTCGCCGCTTTCTACTTCCCTACGCCTCCGGAGGCTCACGGAATTGTAGGGGGAGCTGAGGGTGCGGGCGTGGCCGAAGGCGGTGGACATGCTGAGCGTAGTCTCTTCATGTGATGTGGTCATACTGATAAATAACTCCGAGAGTCGATGAGAGCAATGATATCCAACATCATCTCTTCCGAATCTCTGTCATCTCGAGGAACAATTGAGACAAGGACGTTATATCAGTTGAACAGCTTTGCATAAAAGGTATTGCATATACCGAGTTAATGGTCCACAGATAGATAGGACCAATAGGTCAGGTATAACGACCGAAACGAATAGCAGCGCGGAAAATCTTGTTCCTCGATTATTGGTATTTTCATGTATCAGCAACCTCATTGCGTGGCGTCGATGCTTAGTTTTCTGTCACTTTTTTTTTTTTTCGGTCTTTCATCATATTGTACATTGGCCTTCTGGCCGTTGAGTTTAGCATGGAAAAATACGAAAGCGGAGATCGCGAAATAAAACTGTTCGTCTACGAATCCTTTTTTATTATCTTAACAGTTTCATTACCGGAAAGGCTGGAGAGGTTTCGATGTCACCGAACCCTTATAGATAAGATATAGGCTCACGTCTGTCGTTACTATACTAGTTGAGCTCTTCTATTCCTTTGTATATATCTACATTCTCCCGGCCCCTTTTATCATCTCCAAGCCCAGTGGCTCTAGGAGATAAATTCTATGAATACCGAGATAGTGCGCCTAACCTATGGGGTGAACATAACCAGTTGTCCTAGCTTTCCTCCATATTCTGCAGCCACATCAAACGCCTTCTCCCACTCCTCCAGTTTGAATGTCTCTACCACCTTAACAATCTTACGAACATCTAGCACGCCGGTCGTCATCAAGCCTAGGAAGGCCTGGCAATCTTCCCGCGAGTACATCCACTTCCCCTTTAACGTGATATCCTGCCTCATGATATATCGATGCGGGATGGGCACGTCATGGAGAAATCCTCCCATCATGCTGACACGCCCTTCGTATCCCAGACTCAAGATGGCAGACTTGAAATGGGTCGAATTCTGCGCCTCGCGGGGAGAGATGTCGAAGAACGCGTCGATTCTGCCGAATTTCTTCAGGCTCTCCACCTCCTTCTCGACGTCGCCGACGATTTGAACTGTCTCAACTCTCGGGCCGAGCGCCTTTAGCTTCGCCAGTTCCTCGGGATTGCGACCCATCGCAATAACTCTGGCACCCATGCCGAGAGCAACCACTACTGCAGCAGAGCCAAAGCCTCCAGTGGCCGGAGCGACGATCACCGTCTCTCCGGCCTGCAATCTAATGCTTCTGAGTCCACCAAATGGCACCATGGCCTGCAGAATCCAGACCAGTTGCTCGGGTGCGTAGCCTAGTCCGCCATCCGCGGGCGAACCGCAGAGCCTCTTCTCGTCCAGTCGAAATAAATTCTCCAACGGGACTTTAGTATATTCGGCAAAAGTGCAGTCGCGCCACTCCCCTTCCATCAGCGCCTTGCTGCCGTCCCCGATGCCCATGGAGAGGCCCATGAGGATGAGGGCGCCGCTGTCGTCGCGCCCGCGGATGGTGCAGTCGAAATAGACTAGGTCGCCCTCCTTTATCAAGGTAGCATCGGGTCCCGTAGCCGCGACGCGGCCGATGGCGCTAGTTCCGGGGACCAGTGGGGTGACGTATCCATACTTGCGCTTGCCGTTGTACACGTCGCGCATGTAGGAGACGATGGGGGCGTAGATGATTTTGATGATGGCGGCGCCGGGGGGCGGTTGCGGTGTTGGCACCGTCTTGAGCACGAGCGGCTCGCCGTAGACTTCTTGGACGAGTGCCTTGTGTGTTTGCGGTAGCGTGTTAGTCGACATGTTGGAATCGAAGTGGACAGGTAAACTCGTAAAAATCAACTCGAGTCGGTAAACTGTTTAGACTGTGTTTCCATTGGTTTACAGATGATCACATACCTATTTGCTCAAAACCAGGCGGATTGCCTGTTTTAATATATTCTGATTGAATTTGTCAACTTCCAACGGCTCTCTCTCTTTCTCGATCCATGATGTTAGATACATTCTCATATCCAAACTCCTTATACGGGATTTGCGGATATTGACGGGTTTAGGGTTGATACAACAATGCGCGTGTATACTATAGATAGGAAAGGATTTCGTTTTCCCTTTATGCTCTATCCTAATGATCTGTTTACTCCTAAGGATGCACGACAAACGCCACTAAAGATATCCGTTACGGCTCCGTTGTCGGTCACTGTAACTGACTACTAACCTAAGCCGGAGACAATTCTATTATCTCCGAATCTGCAATAAACTTGTAATATTCGGCATTGATTTCCATGAACAAACATGTGCTAATGTATCAATTGAAAGCCGTGGTCAATGATTACTGCGACATGTTGGTCGTGAAAGTAGGCGCCAGATAAATTCAGGTCTCACTAGGCCCTACGTACGTGATTACGTCAACGAGGCCTCTAATATAATCATAAAGCAGGCATTATGTTGTTAATTCATATATTCTGTCCTTTTAGTTTAAACAAGCACCCTACACTATTGGCTTGAGCCTGTACCCTATATCTGGAACACTTGTATGTCGGCGCAGGTGTCTCAAGCCTCGAGATCTGGATAATCCCATCGGAAATAGAAAGCCGGAGTGCTACTAGAATGCGCCCCCTGCTTCATAGGCCTCAACTATTTCATATCCACTGGAACTAAGTTGCGCCACCTTGACTAAAACAGGGCTTCGTACAGATTTCATACATCTTCTAGTGACTTTGTAGACTTGTCATAAAGTATGTGAGGCACAGATTAGATTATATGAAATATCATTGCCCAGAGCGCTGTTGATAGTAACTCGTAGTATTCTCCCGTGAACTCACTGTTGCAGCGCAGTCCTGCTTTTCAATTTATATTAATCAGATATCTATATCCCTTATGGATACGGTGCCTGGCTTCTTATCGACCCCCCAAGGCATGTGTAATGGCCGCTAAGCTCAATAATCATCCCTTTCGGACGACATGAGAGTAATAAGGCAAAAGCTCTGCAGAGCGGCTATAATGAAGACTGGAATACAAGGACGAGCATCCTTCGACATGATCTTAAAATAGTATTTGAATAGCTTATATGGGGGTTCTTGCACAGAATTTAACTGAGCAAGACTGCGACTTGTTCACGAAGCGAGGCGTCATGTTGCAAAAAACCCGAAAGCTGGCTGTTGAACGGAACATAAATGGTAAATAATTCTAGTCAACTAACAATTGCTACTAAGTTTGAGGGAATGTTGATGCAGATTTAACAGCCGTTTAGTACAGACGGTGAATTAAAATATGCCCTTGAAGCTGGAGAAGGGTTGTCGCAGAACCTGGACTAAATACGTAGTTCATCCAACATACTATTCATATATTGATTCCTTCCTGACTGTCTAGGTCGGCAGGCCTTTCACATCGAGGTTGTTATTTTGGTTTCAGGTTTTTGGGTCTTTCTGTCTAAATCTAATGGAAAAAATCAACACATCAACTTCAAATTCCTCGACTCTATACTTCGGGTAATATCACATAACTACCAAGGGCTCGCCAGGGCCCAGCACGTCCAGTTAAGACACATAGAAGAGGGAAGAGCAGTTATCGGTCGGCGGGATCACGAGGCGTCAGCTGAGCTCCAAAGGAGAGTCGATTCGGAGCTTGGTCGGGAAGGTAGCAAAGTGCCGACCATAAGTATACATGTACAAGTAAGTAGAGAGCGAGGGGGCTAGGTCGTATCCTCGACCAAGAGCAGGAGCCAAGGACCCCTCAGACCCAAAGGAAATTATTAGTTGAATTGTATCTATCGATCTGAGCCCTTATATACAAGCTCTTGTCACAGGCGACGCCTCAAACGGTTCTTTTTAACAACTCATCGCTTACGTGTATAGAGAGCGAGAGCTTTGATGCGGAAGTCGAATGGATCATAGTCGGGCAGGGACGGAAGTCGGTGTCTGTCGTACCCGTTGTGAAGTTGGTTGGTTCGCGGTGTGTCCATGGTCGAAAGAGAAGTCCACCTATCATTAGTTTAGTACAATTCTATGGGTGGAAAGAGTAAATGATGGTTGAGACATACCTAGAGCTGTAGGGTAGATGTTTCAAAATCTCAACCGGTTCTAGTACATCTTGGATATGCGTCGCTTCTTCCTCAGGCCAAATCATAGCTCTCGGCAGTGGAAGCGGCGTTGTTTGAAAGGGGAAATCGGCAATGACCTGCTTAACCGGGACTGGCATAGGTCCCTCCTTGCCGGTCCAAATAACGAGCGAGTTCTCGGTAATGTGGCTGAAAGCCGTGGTATTGTCTCTCAAGACTACACATCCCAACCCCTCTAGAACGGCAACCGTATCGTCGGTATACTCGGAGGCCTGGAATATCAACGGTATAGTCCTTCCTAGATTAGTTGTTGTTACATAATCTCTGATCATAAGGGCCAAAAGGTGATGCGTGGTGCATCGCGGAGCACCCCTAGTATTCGCGTAGGAACCGCACACATCGGCTTCAAATGTCCCCAGGTCAAAGCAGACAATATTATGTATTTGCTGCTCGACATCTGATAAGCACTCCAAGATACTAACTGGGAATTTGCTCTTATGGTATTGGTCCCGAGCTTCGTTGAATATTTCCCGTACTCTTTCTAGGTTCATCGAAGCTGGGGCTTTTGTCGGATCTAGAGTACGGCGTGCCGCGCCTTCTTCCACGAGAGACTCATTGGTTGCTGCTATTGCAGGATTGCCCTTGACAAACCCTGGCGAGTAGAGAGGTATCTCTGTTCCGAGCTCGTGGACGTGAGAAATAGAGTATTGCAAACTTCGTAGTTCTACTAATGGTGTCCTAAGCGATTTTATGTCAACAGTGTAGCGTATTGGCTTCTAATGTGCAATAAGCTAACAAGAGGACCTTGACTAGACGTGTCGCATTAGTCATAGGAAGAGAAGTAGGCCTTGCTTACCCAACATCATGCTTCGAGTTATATAACTGTTGATTTCCGAAAGAGCCTTGGAAGGAAAATATAGGGCTGGACTTTCTGGCTTCAGATGAAAGAAATTCCTGGATCCGAGCTATCTCGTCTAGGCGAAAGAAAGGCTTGCCTTCTTTCTCATGTTTTAGTATCGCGGTACGCGTACTCTCTAGAAGTTGTCTCGGGACAATGCATGCCCGTAGCGGTGGGCCAACCGACGCAATCAGTTCTGACAATCGTTGCTTTTCCGACATTGCTGCAGCGGGTAGTGTTTAGTTGTGGATAACTCATGCGAAAAGAAAATAACGCAGCTTTATAGCTGCGTCTGATGCTGAAGTAAGGGATGCAACTAATGTCTTTGATTTGGCGCAGTACTGAGATTTCTGCACTTATATGTCTTTAGACTATGGGGTTCTACGTCCTGTCACACAGAACTATTCTCGCATATGGAACCCTTGTTCATTATAAGTTAGTTACTATTCAGTAAATTCCTCAAACAAGAAATGTCTTATCATAATGCAAGTGCTATTGGTCTTAAGGGCGCGCAAATGTATCTTTTGATTGTACTGTTTCTCCTAAGCAATGTATAATAGCTCCCGTGCCGTAGTAACCATGGACCTGCACCCCTTGCATTCACATTAATCTGCTCTGTACAACAGGGCGACTTCTAGCAGTTGAAAAGAGGGCGTATATCATCTTATCCTTCGATAGCAGTAAGGAGCCTGGATCATGATGTCATCTGGGGAAATCGCTGTAGTTGTCTCTTCGCTTAGATCTATATTATCTTTCACGGTTATCCTGAAGCGAGCGGCTAATTATAAATTAGGCAATCCTAGTGATGGAAGATGTAATTTGCATACAAATCTTGAAAAGTTACTATGGAAAGCCTTCGAGTTTGACAGAAGGTCTCTATACTGAACACTGTTATAACAAATAACATGCATTTAATCGAAACCAACAACCTTTAAGCTTGCTCATAGCGGCCTACATCACAGTAGAGTCTAAAACAAAGCCCTCAACTCCCTCTCTACGGTACCTAAGGCATCGAACTCCTCTGCCTCGGCCTTCAATCGCATTGCCCGTGTCTTGAATTTGGGATCGGTGAGGATGGTATCAACTCCCCTCGCAAACGCTTCGGGCGTCTGCTGCTCCATACCCAGATTGTAGGCAAACCCGGCATATTCGCCTCTCATGCCCAACGCAATTTTATCTTCCGTATTGCCGGAGAGGACCATAGGCACGCCATGCGCGACACAGTGTGAGAATACACCGTAGCTACCATTAGAAATGAAGACGTCTGCATGTTCGATGATTGCATCGTACGGGAAGTAGTCTACGACAATGGTATTGCCCGGTAACGGGCCTGGCAATCGGCCTTCAAGTGTAGCACCTTTGATGCATAGAACGGCGATGACCAGAATATCTTCTCTGTTTGCTAATCCTTGAATTGCTGGGATGAGCACGTTCTGCCAGTCAGTAGCTATCGTCCCCTGCGCAATGGCCACGATCTTCCGACGGGCGGAAGAGGTCACGTCCTTTGCGCTGTTCTCCCGGACCCGCTCAAACCAGTCCGGGAACACGAAATCGGCGGTGCGCCAGGCCTTGGGCGGCAGCGTCCCGCCGAACGCGAAATTGGGCGGCCAGTCCGAGATGGGATATTCGAGGGATGGAATGCACATCTGGAGAGTCTTATCGTGACAGGCAAAATTCATATCCCATGCGCGATGATCAATCATCTTACCATGGTCGCCAAAGAGACTTTCCATCGGCTCGAATACCGAACACATCTCAAGCGCGTATTTCGTCGTATCCCATGCCTTCTTGTGGATGCCCTCTCGCGCCAGCTTGGCCATCAGCACGTTTAATTTACGGTCGCGGTTTGGGTCGTACGGTGTGTCAAGCCAGAGGTCATTAAAATCCACCGACGTCCACAAAGGCGGGACGATATTAATGCCTAGGGACTTTGGGGGCTTAGAATAGCCCTCCGGTAATGGAGCACCGAGTCTGAGCGCGGCAAGTCCACCGGCAGCGGCAATTTCGGAGACGACGATAACTTCTCGATCCGGCTCCCTATCCCGGAGAAGAGATAGAGCACGCCACAACGAGTCAAGCATGCTGGGCAAAGTGGCAGCTACCAACATCATTATCGAGGGCATGATGTCTAGACCGGTGCCAAATCCATGCGTAATCATCCAGTTACGGGTCCAGGTATCGCTGAGTCCAACTAAGGGAATAAATTTGGCACCAGTCGCCTCAATAGCTTGCTGAAACTGAGTCCCTCCTAGGTAATAAATGTCGTAACCACGCTGGACGAGATGTTGAGTAATCTGCAAGAGCGGCACCGTGTGGCCTGTGGCAGCGAAAGATTGAACCAAGATGATGGGATCCTTTGAGCCATCCTCGGGTGAGACTTTATGTGTCGGTTCATTGTGTGCCATGATTCTCATCTAACTAAAGCGACGTTGATGATAGAAAGTGAGAACGAAGAAAGATCTAGGCAGTCGGCAAAGAGACATTGCAGTTTTGGAGATATGCACGTCAGAAATCTTACCAACCGTAAGCACACAGATGCTTTTGGATGTTGTAATCGAATACAGGGCCCTTAACATGTAATTTCAATCACTTCAGACTCACTGATTTATTTGCCTCTGCTTGGGCTGTGAATGAAGCCTCAAAATCGCACCATCCTTATAATTTCGAAGTGCGCTGCCGATGCCTTTGGTCTTGATGTCCGCGATTGCATGCTTTGGATACGATTCCTACGATTGGTATAGGTAGGATCGGAGTGATTACAGCGCAGGTTGCAGGCTTACTGCAGGCTCAGATTGGCTCCCATCATGGCTAAGTGCTTCGTCAGATTGTCACATGATTCGTTGAAAGACTACCTTGATCGAACTCAGGCAACGCGTTGGAGTTCAACTACGCTAACGCGTTTAAGTGAACCGGTGGGATATCGGGCTTCCAAGAATTAATAATCATGAACATCTAGATCAAGTATGCCGCTGACACCTAAATCATCATCTTATACAGTTGCTCACTCCAAGAAACCTCTCGATGTGCGTATTATTGAATAAGGTTACAAGAATCGTCGACATGGCAAGGGATTCCAAAGGGGCTCGGATTAATGTGACTTTAGGAGAGCTACTCTTTTCATCAATAACCTGGCTTCGCTAAGCTTCGACAACTTCTATTGCATCGTCTTTGGTCAAGGAATTCTTTATTTACTTACGACTTATGTTTGCTCTTGATGGGAACTGGTCGGCCTACCTACTTGATTGGGGATTGTGAATAGCTACTCGATCCACCTCGGATAATCCAATAATACGTATCCGTATGATTTTCTTCTCAAGTGGAAAGTTTGTGAGGGTTTGAAAGCTCATAATTATTTCACGGAGTTCTAGCTAGGAACAAACTGATGGATCATGTAGGGAGCTTAAGGATTTAGGTAAACGAAAGAATGCGTAAGTTAAATTCTATATAATTATGAAATTATATCAGGAAGTAGGATTGATTCTTTCGCATCGTAATCTAGAATGTGTAGAGATCCTTGTGAGCAGCCTTGAGAAGGTCAGCACCCTTCTCAGCGACCATATACACTGAATTCTGAATGCGGCAGTCGGGAATAATGGGTATAACTGAGGCATCTATGACTCGCAAATTATGTATCCCGTGGACCTTAAGCTCAGGATCAACAACGCCTTGGTCGATGTTCTTAGAAAGGCGTGCAGTGCCGCAAGGGTGGAATGCTGTCTGACAGCGGTCAAGAACGGCGTGGCGCATAGCGGCATCGTCGTCAAGGGGCATTTCCCATGGATATTCTGAGACCACGATATCCTTGAAGCCTTCTCCCTTAGTCAGCACGTCATAGCTGAATCGAATTCCCTCGCGCATTCCGATAATATCCAGCTCGTCGGCAAAGAAGTTAAGGTTGATGTTGGGCTGTACGAGAGGGTCTGCACTATTTAGTTTCACCTCGCCGGGAGGGGAAACCGGGCGGACGAGATCAACAACAACGCTGATGTAGCAACCTTGCTTGGGCACAGGGTAGTGCCACTGGAAAGCACTGCCGAACATGGAGACGAAGTCGAGCTCGAAATGAGGTTGACCCTCGGGACAGAACGGGTCCTTGCCGCCGTTGGCAGCTTTGCGCTCACGATATAGAGCATCGTTCTCGAAGTAGTCGTCAATACGGGGAAAGCCCACGAGTTCTAGAAGACCAGAGCCTACAGGGCCCTTGCCGCCGTTCTTGTAAGCTGCGACAGCTGCTGTGTTCTCGGGTCCCTTTCGGAGTAAGTAGTTATCCATACCGAAGCCATCTTTGACTTGGAGGACGAATGGGACACCAGGGTGGTCAATGAGGTTCTGACCAACGTGAGCAGAATCGACTATTGTCTTAATTCCGTGTTGGGAGAGGTGATCCTTGGGTCCGATGCCAGATAACATGAGGAGCTTGGGAGATTCAAAGACGCCTTGAGATACAACGACCTCGCGAGTGGCGTAGAAGTCGAGTTCGTCACCGAACTTATCGATGACAGTAACGCCCTTAGCGGTCCGGTTCGCCTCGTCGATGATTAGCTTTTTCGAATGCACTTCCGCTAGGATCGTGATATTGGGCTTGTTTTTGACGAAGAGAAACGACCCAGATCTCTTTCCATGATAAATAGAGTCTACACAGTGAGTGAGACCAATCATCTCACCGTCAAAGATGTTCTCAGTAAGTTTGTGACCTCGGGATACCCACGCTTCCGTGAGGCGCTCGCGTAAGGGAGCAAGTTCGTCCAGTAGTTCGGCGTGAGAAATGGGAAGTGGGCCCTCGACCCCTATCTTCTTTAGGTCTTTGGAATATATCCCATCATCGTCATGGTAAGTGACGGACTTGCGAAGGTAGGGGAGCAGAGGATCCCAAGTCCATGCGTCGCCGCCGAACTCAGCCCAATTGTCGAATGTTGGCTTACAGCCAGGAATCCATGTGAAATAGTTCAAGGATGAACTGCCTCCTAGAACCTTCCCGCGGGTGTTGGGCTTCTCGATACGCTCGTAGTCATCTCTCTTTACAATAGTAGTCTTGTATGCCCAGTCGTATTGGCTACCCCGTAGAGACATGGCCGATGATGGCGTAGTAATTTGGTCAACCATTTCAGGATTGGCAACTCCGGCTTCGACTATTAGAATGCTAACGTTTGGGTTCTCAGCAAGTCTACCTGCAACAACGTTGCCGGCGGTGCCTCCACCGACGATGACGAAGTCATAACGCGAACCGTTTAGAGGCGCCATGATGAGTGGAGTCACAGTGAGTAAAAGATAGGTTTGATTAAGATATGATGAATTAAGATGTTCCTGATGAGGCCGTTACGAGTTAATATTGAGATTTGAGTACGTTGAGATGGCTAGAGATGTATGTAGATGTGTTCGGAGTACCTGGGATGAAGAGGAAGCCGTATGATTTATACGTTTATTTAATCCTGCTTCAACTTCTATCAATGCGTCCTTTGGCTCGCTCTGAACAAGTTTCCCTGCCCCTTTGGCAGCCCCTCACTCCGATAGAGGCCACGCTGGACTTCATCCTGTTCGTATAACTGATCACATATGCCGACGATATCGCTTCAGACGCTGTAATTGGGCCTCTCTGTGGGCTTAATCGGGTTCAACAACAAGATGAGGCCCTCTACACGATGCATATCCGGCCAGGCCGGCCTCGCCGGTGATAATTCTATGCAAAATGTTGCTACGCGGAGATGCTCGGCATTCGGGGACGGCGGTAGAGCTGGAAATGATTCGGGCTCTGAGTGGCTGAATGCTATTTCCCAAAACGGAAGATTTGGGGGGCATATGTATTTAAGAGCAAGTAGACGAGTACCGGAATATCTCTATACTGATGTTATTTACATATCTATGTATTCCTTCAAAATGTTAATGTTACAAATGTACCTTTTGGCAGGGACATATTATATAGGAACTCAAAATGCAAAGGCTTAATTAAATACTCACGACAACCTGGGAAGGGACTTAAAAGAGCTCCTATGGCGTTGCAACAGTATTTTGGCATCAATGTTGATGATATGCATGCAGTTAAGGAGCATACTTGAGCCCATGACGCATTCTTTACGCTGCACCAAAGTTTAATCAGAACAAGAAGATCATAAGACCAATGAGCAACGAGTAAAAATTAATAGGGTCTTGAAGCGGGAACAAGCTTGATGCGCTTGCTCGCTTACATTTTAATGCCGAGTCAGCTTTATAAGTGTCAATTAAGCCATATCATTCGCCAGATGGCATCCAAGATAACGGTGCGTGCACTATGGCATAATGGATCTTCAAGCTGGGATCTGGATGCTGTCTTCCACCACCAGTAACTCCAAGTAACTCCAACCCGTAGAGTAGCATTCCTAAGCTGACTGCGTATCCCGCGACGTTGGCTATACCTAGTATGCCCACATCACTTCCCGCGTCGCCGAGTGAAAACAACGGGCGACCCGAAGCAAACAGCGCCAAAACACCAGCAGCAGCAGCATGCTTCTTAAGACGTTCAGGGCGGCACTGAGAAAGCCTGTCTACATACACGTCCATCTCTTCAATCCTATTCGTTACCAAGCCATAGCCACCATGAGCCAATGCCAGCCGGTAGATGCAGGCCTTTCAAGGTCGGCAACTTTCCTGGTCCTCTCGGTCCAACCAACCGACAGCTCTATCCGGTCTGTTCGAAGTGTGGTATCAAGCGTCCCCGACATCGCCAAGAACATATCCATTCGTGATGCAAACGCCAATCTCACATGTGTTGTGGGTATAGGCAGTCAGATTTGGGATCGACTGGTGAAATTGCCCCGTCCGGCTGAGCTCCACCCCTTCCCAGAAGTTCGCGGAGCGAAGCAGACGGCCGTGTCAACGCCGGGCGACATACTGTTTCACATCAGATCCGACAGACGTGATATGTGCTTCGAGCTAGAGAGACAGCTGATGGACCAATTGGGAGATGATATCCGGCTCGAGGACCAGACCGAGGGTTTCCGCTACTTTGATGCTCGAGATCTCCTGGGCTTTGTGGATGGGACCGCGAACCCAGTCGGTGCTGCAGATATCTCGGATGCTGTGATCATCTCCAAGTCGGATGATGGTGTTAACTCGGCAGCTGTGGGCGGTAGTTACGTTGTCGTTCAGAAATATCTGCACGACCTCAAAGCTTGGAAGGCTCTCTCAACGGAGCAGCAGGAAGCGATAATCGGGCGGACCAAGTCTGATAATATCGAACTTGATGATGCCGACGATGGGAAGCAGCAGGCACACAAAACGCTCACTACCATCGAAGATGCCGCCGGCAACGAACATGACATATTACGAGACAACATGCCATTTGGCTCACCGAGCACTGGCAAATTCGGTACCTACTTCATTGCCTACTCGCGAAAGCTCTGGGTAGTTGAAAAGATGATGGAACGCATGTTTGTTGGACATCCGCCAGGATTACACGATCGCATCTTGGATTTCTCTACCCCTATTACTGGGTCTACCTTCTTTGTCCCGTCGCTTAGCACTCTGACAGCCCTTGGCGATGAGGAATGATGAATATCATTACTACACATTGATTATATCATTCTATTTCTGGGATATGTCTATCTATTTGCCATTTTAGTGACCCTCTATACATGCCAAAAGACTATCTGGAGTCCAATCGTAGTCCAGAGTAGCCCTAATTTCCATTAAAGCCTGACAGAGTATCTGCAACATACACCTTTCCACGGCGTGGCGCGCCTCGGGGCTCGTCGAACCAAGAACGTTTGTTAGGTCCAATGCGTATTGTAACCTACTGGGAGGGGTTTGGGCGGCGATTTCACCCTGAAAAAGACAATGGAAGAGGCTTTGAATGGAACCATGCCACTGCATATGATAACGGGCAAGTGACTGATCGAGGTACATGATTGAATAGCTGTGATGAAAGTCTACAGGGGCTAGGTTCCCTGAATCGGGGTTATAGCCTTGCGAGACGGAACCTTGAAGCATGATACATATGTAGAACAGACAGGCTAATCGTATGCGCTCTCGCTCATTCATGTCACCTTCGTCCTGAAGATCTTCGTCGTGCAAGTACAAATCTGACCTGATTATGAGGATAGCATCCCGAATATATGTGTAGTGTGCCAGTCCGTGGTTGGATATCTCCGGCGAGTTTCCCATAAAGGTGCGCATGTCTTGCATAAATGAGAGCAACCAGAGACAACGAGTCTTGTACAGGTTTCCCAGTTGTCCTAGAACGGGGTGAGTGGCCATTGATTGCTGCGAGATTTCTCTCAGTTGATTAGAGCTGTCGAACCATGATGGTCTCGCCATCAACGTTACACTAGCAACGGCGTTATTAGTCACACAACTATCTCATCGATTGAAGGCGAGACGACTAGACTTACAGATACGTCGTTATCGCGAGCCTCCAGTTGCCCTGTAGTGTCGCAATACCGCCCCGCGCTTCAATAATCTGCAATAGCCCATTGTGATGGATTCGCCATTCGTCTTCTGAGCCCCAATATCTCTAAGCACGTAGAAACTAGGATTAGTGTTTCGCTCGTCTGTGCGGGCAAGAAACTCACCTCAAATGACAAGAGTCTTAAAATGGCCGCAATCGTATCATCACTCAGAGCAAGGGTTGGATCCCTGGCCCATAGTTGCACGATCCCAACGGCCTCGACCTTGAATCGCACAGCTTCATTAGAGACCGGGAACCCTTGCATACGGGAAAGGTGTGCTGCCGAATGGGCCATGATTGCATTGAAAGACGCGGCGTTCGACAGGTCCAACGGAAACCAAACATCGCGCATGGGATTGAATACCGTGGTATGCATGTTGAACATCATTCCAGCAAACGTGCTAATCCCTGAAATTTATCAAATCAGACGCCGATACCTAAAAGTTTCACTGCGACTGGCATTGGCAATGATTTGCTGACAACATACAATGATGCAAAAGCCTGTGATGTTTCGACGTGAGCTGGACAGGGAAACGGTCAAAGGGGTCTAGGCGACTGGACCCCAAAGCGACGTTCATTCCCGATAACGCCTGTGCTGGTATCCCCTCTAATATGCCCGGAGGGACTTCGCCTGGTAGGACGGGAGAGTCTCTTGGATCCTCGTCAGGCGAATTGACTACATCGTGATCGGCATTTGCGGGGAAATCGAGTTGTGGTTCTGAGATCAACTGTGTTTGCGAAGCCTCGCCATCATTTGGAGGGCGCCCAACGTTTGGTAGTATCGCCCTTAATGGCCTTTGCTCTTGTTCTTCTCGCTCCTGTCTCTGCATTTCCATTCTCTGTCGACGCTGCCTCCAATGGGCCCGTATGGCATGACTGCGTCCCTCGCGACTGTTCTCTCCTGTGACGAAAGTGTATGATACCGGGGCGTCGCCCGCTTCTGAAGAGGACATGTTGCCGTATCTGGTGAAACGTTGTGAAAGGTACAGTAAAGATGCGCGGGACAAGGGTACACATTTTTGACCTCATGTTGCTGGTTTTCTATTTACCATCAGGCCTTTTAATAGGATGAATGTAGTATCAGCAGTTAGAACATCATTGGGCTTGCGCGAACAGTTGCTGCATTCAGTGAGATACAGCAATTATTCGTCGGCATTCCCGTGCGTGAGCTCTTCGCCACGCACTGAACCATGGTTACTGAAAGCTGACATAACTCAACCAGAATTCTTCATTCAGTCTCCTCCGACCTTCATATATATCCTATGATGTACTGACGTTGTTGTGGGTAAGCAAGTTTGCATTATCGGCATGCTGATAGCAGGTATCTAATTCGGAGACTGTCGGAAAGATGCCGAGGTATTACCAAAGCCAATTACTTTCCATTTGCTGTGACATTTTGAGACGTCCTGCGAATTGACGCCTTTGATTTCGATTGCTTCAATGTGTTGACATTGGATGGGAAAGTTGAAAGTTTGGACTAATCTGAGATAGGGAATACTAGGAGGGGGTCACTCGGAGCCTCCCACTAGCACTCAGCAGGCATACTGGGTACTTCAGCCGATTTGCTAGAAAAAGAATTAGTGGAGCTGCAAGTTGGACGGTTCGGTTTGGCGATTATTATCGACCTGGCAATTGAGTATGTTATCAGTATAAATTGTGCATAGCGTCCACGGTCCAATATCAATATCAGGTTGCTTCCAATTCGATACAAAATCAAAAACACTGTATCATCCTATCAGGCATGAATAATGGTGTTTTCGCCGCATCTTACCTTCAGACCTTTATTTTACCCTGTCACGGATATCAGAATTCTAGTATTTACTGCTAAGTACGAGACGGCCAAGTATAAACTATTTCCCACAACGTTGACGACATCCATACGAATAGGCCGTTATCTAATCCCAAGTTACTAGGCAAATCTCAGAAAATGTCAAGAAATAGAGAGAGTGGACTATTTCAGGAATCAAATATGAAATTCGCGATTTGCAGTTTATGGAAACATGCAGACTCGAAACTGAAGCCAGTGGGTGATGAAATCTTGCTCCATCATGAGTCTGCAGATGTGAACATGGGATATGTCGATGACAGTGATCCGAAAAATGACAAGATACAGTTCAGTAAAAAGAAGTTCCCCTGAAACTCTTAAGATCCATCTTAGGAAACCATAACAAAAGAAAGCCTGGGTTGAGCAAGAGCAATCTAATGTTCATAGACAGGCATTGACGTGTCGATGATCGGCGAGGCCTTGCCTGGGCCTTCGCGGCCTACTTCCGACAGGCGAAGAAGTCATTTCCAGACCATGACGGTGTAAAAGATCATCCAACGAATTACTTCAATGAATACCGAGGTTTCCAACTCGTCGTGACTTTTTTCGAAGATAATCGTACCAGCTCATCTCGTACTAGGGTCCCGGATTAGGAGTGATCTAAAGCAGACGCATATCCTACCCAAAGAATTGATCGCAATCAGACGCAATCCCCGCCGAAGCACATATTCAGCATTGCCAAACCCTAGTAGAGTCATCTACCATCAACAGTTGTCCCTTCCAGTGCTGCAAAGAAGATCTTAATGTTTTCGTGGACGTCCCCTTGAAAGCTTTCCGCAAGGATTAAAGTGCCTTTCGAAAACAGTAAGTGCATTGCCGTGACGGCTGTCAATAGCATATCCACAGGAACACATATATCGAAAAGGGTTAGCGGCTTCGCATGTCATCTCCTGGTAGTGCTTTCGGAAGTTGTCCTTCCTGGTGAAGCCGCGACCGCAGCAACAGCGCCATCTAGCACGAGAATGGATAGGCGTGCTTGTCAAATGGCGCTTGAAGTCCTTGCGTGACTTAAACCGTACCTGACAGCTTTGGCGGCCACAGAAATAGGGTTTCGCCGAATTTGACGTGGTCTCCGGGTGCCTCACTGTTAAATGATCGCTAACAGCCAGAATATCAGTGGTAAGAATTAAGTCAATGTGCTGGGAATAGAACCTACATCCATTGCTCAACGTCTAGTTGGGGCTCACTACATATTGAACACACATGAGCATTTGAAATGGAAGTTGACGTTGCTTGACTAATAATGGAGGCCGACGGTGAGGACGAAGCGTGGCTAGAGGTAGACTGTCGCGGCGGCTGGGTCAAAGAGTTCCAACTTGACGAAGGCGCTGACGTTGAGCGCAGGTGGCCAGCTGTCTCACTTGCAGTAAAGAGTAGCGTAGAAAAAAGGGATCTTGATGCAGCAACAGGATCTAACAACTGTTGAGGTGAGCTATAGCCGTCCAAGGACCTGTGTAATAATGCTTCTCGATCGGCAGCGGCTGGCGACGTATCGCTCAAACCGGCATACTGAACGGAAGTCTCATTATAGGTGTCTTGTTCGGTGGCACGATAGTACCCGTCGTAATCAAACCATTCTGAGAATTCCTCCTCGGACTCATCTTGTTCTAGGTGGTGATCATTGGAGGACCTTCGAATGTTGAGGGCGCCGGATCCACCGGCGCCTCAACACAATCTAAAGGATCTGTTGATAAAGTGTAGACTAGTGTAGTCTACGTTTGGTATTCTTATCTTCGCATGTAAGCTGAGTCGGTGAAGTGGCGAGGAGGAGAGAATAAAGAACCGTGCACCACTTGAGCACGTCGATTGTACTTGAGATAACTAGATGTTAGACATACTTGATAGGTTCTAAAGGCGCATAATGCGGTTTGCAAGCCTACAGACAGCGGCGATGGCGATGGCGATGGCGAGAATGAGGACGGCGAGACACAGCTCGACTCACGGAGAGGGGAGCAAAGGTCGTTGCGGTTCACATAGGCGACAGAACCATGCCCTCAGTTAGGGATTGCTCTAGGAGGTTGGGATCGGCTGGGCCTTTTTTCTGATTGGCTCGCTAGTCTGTAAGCACTGTAGGTCCTGTAGTTCAGCATGCACTACGTACTAGGAGTAATTTCTAAGGTCGCGTTTCAAGGCCCTTTTCTTGATTGGCTCTTCCTGGTGCAGGGTCCAAGAGAGATACGTGAAGCAATAGAGATTAGATCTGGAATATTTCATGCTACCGGTAGAATCGGATGAGTAGCTAACAACTACCTAGGCTAGGCCATTTTGCTGATTGGGTAACTGAGGCTCAGAGAACAGTGTGCTTTGAGTATAATAACCAATCAGCAAATTGGCCTGGGTGTTGTATAAAGAACATGGTGTAAGAATAGCGCGACGACATGCTTGGCGAGGCGTTCTTCATATCATCCGATCTGTCTAGAAAGTAGATAGAGGCTCACTTAGAATTTGATGAATATAAAGGGCCCCGCCGATTACACTGTCATTGCTGTAGCTTTATCGCCCGCGAGTCCCAGTCATTAGAAAAACGCTTGACTCTACCTGGATCAAAATACTTAATTATCATCTATCACTGACGGCCACCTGCCTCCAGACTCACGATCCAGAATCACAATCGAAGCACCGAAGCGAGATGCAGGAAAACATTTCCAAAAGTGAGAGCGTCGCTGATAATAGTTCACTAGATGAGCTAACATACTGCTAGATGATGGCGCTTCGTATAAGACACGTACAAGTGATCAACTACTACGTTGGTTGAAGCAAACTAAAGAAGAGGATCCGTGGAACCCCATCAGAGGGGGCAAGGACAGTGTCGTTGTCGGAGTCGAGAAATGTAAAATTAGTGTTAGATGCACTACGTCAGATGCACATGTAGAGATGGGGTCGGGAGACGGCTACAGCGATCCTAGAAACACAGCATAATGAGTTGCACGGCGAACAAAAGATACGGTTTTATTAGAGACCAATATATCCCGCCAGATCTACCATCAATAGTACTTGTTATACTAACGTGTACTCCAAAGCACGCAAAAGTTGATAGTGAGTTTCAGAGCCAGGGACTAAACAATGAATCCATTTCTTACGGTTCAAGATTCTTCTCTTTTCTTTCAATTCGCTAGCCTCTTTCAGCTCGTTTTTCAGTAAATCGATCAACTTCTCAGACTCTGTCGCAAGCCTAGGAAGTTCTTTTGAGGCAGACAGGAGCACCCTATACCATTGTTTCCTTGGCTCTATGAAATTTTCCTGTAAACGATTCCATTCCGTCGACCTTCTCCTAGTTGATCTCTGCTCCCCTAGTAAACCGTGAAGTTCGTTATGACATTGCTGAGTAAGTCCATGTAGCTTGTTAGTTAAACGTCGCAGACTCACTAGCTCGCTCTCTTTCATTTGCACAAAATCCAGCTTTTCATCATCATTTGATAACGCTACCTTTTTGGTGCGTGCGGCTAGAAACCCCTCAATTTGCGTTCGGGTTTTATCGGGCAAAACCATCCTGAGTTCTGGTCGCGGGTTAAAGGCAAAGTGCAACATCACAAGCATGGTGAAAGTGTCGTCATCAAGACCGTGGACGTTGTCTTTAAGTGAGAGACTTTCAGATAGGGATTGGGGTTGTAAATTGAGTCTGATTTGGCTGCTGGTGGATCGTTGCTGGCAACGCTTAGCTGCTCGCCTATCACGCTGCCGCAAGCGGGAAGACTCGCGTTGATAAACTGTTTTCATCTTCTGTTTAGAAATCGGCTTCTGCTTCTGTTCAAGAGAGGTGATGTTGGAGTTTATAGACAAAGGTGTTGAAACCACTTGTTGGTCATCCCTGCCGGACGCTACTCGAGCTTCGGAGGTGCATAAACTCAGACGGTTGCGCTTGTGATTCATTTCTGGCTTTGAAGAGTTGATGTCAAATCGAGTATTCTCTGTCTTGGTAGAAGTTTGAATGTCGTCTAAAGGCCCTGTCTTCATGATGATGATCTGGCACGAACTCCATGTTGTCTTGAACACTGTCCTAGACGCCGAACGGTTGATACTTCGGATCTTATAGCGTTTGTGATTCGGCGTCAGGTTATTCATGTCGTAGATACGAGCCACAAGTCCGTTGGTACCGTCCTCAGCAGCGCCGATTTTTGCATCATGTTGACGAACCGCAAACGCGATAAAGTGGTTGTTATTGTCGTCACAAAGTCGTTTTCCAATTTCAAACCCCCGACCGAGAACGGTTCCAATCAAATCGTTCAGCTCAAAGTGTGTGGCTGATTGGCTGCGCTGGCTATTTGCAGGCGAATCTTGCAATACGCGAAGTGACAGTTCCTCGTGTACATCTTCTTGTTTCGCCATAAATGTATATATATGTATGTGTTACCCTCGATATGTTTGCGGTTGGACCTGGTTAGATATCAACACTAAGTAGTCATCAATTGATGGTTAATCCTAACCCCTCTATATTATTTCCTCCCAGAATGCAAGCTATCTCCGTATCGGATGCCACGTTCAGGCCATTTTTTTGGTCCAATCAATGTGCCAAGTCCTGATTCAACCCATGGCATAATAGAGGTTTTAAGATTGTCGATTTTTACGGCAGGCTGGTGACGCTAAGACTAGAACGTTCTGGAAAAAGGTTTAAAGGATATTCCCAAGCATTACTGAAAGTTAGGAGCTATCTGGTAAACACTCATCTTTTATTAAACGTCTACAGAATACACATCAGCGACCGCTTTTTCTTCTGAGCCTCCACAATCTTGCACATATGAGCCTCGCTGATGCAAGTAGATGCTTCGCCAACTATCTATTTGTCTTCCCTGATGAGTTAAATTTCTGTGCATTTGCTTATCTAGGTACTATCTCGTGAGGATTGGCTCTCCCTATCAGGTGTGCTAAAGACTTTGACTGCGCCGCGTCAGTGACATCAGTCTTCTTCGTTAAGAGAAGAAGCAGTCTAGCACGGTGTCCGAAATGCTCCATGGAAACGGATACGGTATGCTTCCGTTCCGAACATGATCTCTAGCTAGCTTTAATATGTAGCGCCGGGACAGACCGGTCCTAAGCCGAAAAGGATCTCGGAAGATCGACGGCGACTCCCACTACGGAATGCCAGGTTCGGTTTCTGGGCAAGGAACTTGGTACCTGCTTGAGACGTTGAATTGGGGTATTGGGGTATTTAACCATGTACAGAGTATTTATGGGCGACTAGGTATTTGGCCCGCAAGCGACGGGTACCTTTCTTGGCGATGCAAGAGCTTCGGCGTTGCACCCTGCGCTCCTTGGGACATAGCCGCCTCAATGTCGAAACCACTCAAATTTTCCACAAAACAAGTCGCGTTCTGAACTTTTAGTAACTGAATGCGGCGATGTTCATGATGATCTTACCCTAACATCTTTCCAGCTCGCTTGATCAAAGGCCGTGGCATAACCCCTATCAGACTACCCACGGTATATATGAGCAAAGGCATTCCTCGTTGACCAACTCTCCTGAAAATAGCGCGTTCGAGCTGAAGAGAAAGTTAATTTCAATTTGATGCCGATAGACACAATAATGTTGAAATCTATCGTCGTTATTGTATTTGCGCACGCCTTCGGGCTGCTCCAAGGTTTGGCACTTGCGGCAGTAGAATGTACCGGCACGTTCGAGCCAATATCAGCTTCCGACTACGTCGCCGCTATTAACCCTGGTTGGAATCTTGGCAATACGCTAGATGCTACGCCCGATGAAGGGTCATGGAATAACCCTCCAGTGCAAGCTGAGACGTTCAAGGATATCAAAGCTGCAGGCTTCAAGAGCGTGAGAATACCCGGTATGATGAACACCAAGATGAAGAAACGCCTCACAGGTCCTGATCATACACACAGTCACGTATGCCGACCATTTTACCGGCACTTCGCCAGGATGGGCGATAGATGCAGATTGGCTTCAACGAGTATCGGACGTGGTTGACATGGCCCTCGACGCGGGATTGTACGTCTTAACAAACGTTCACCATGGTAGGAGCAAAATAATACTTATGATACACATTCAAATACTTACGATGTTTAGATTCATGGCAATGGGCAGATGTGTCTGCTGCTGGCGCAAATCTAACCCAAATTGAAGAGAGGATGCACCAGACTTGGCTCCAAATCGGTGAGAAGCTGGGCTGCAAGTCGTCTAGTGTCGCGTTTGAGCCAATTAATGAACCGCCGGTTGATACCCAAGAACAAGCAACAGAGTTAAACAAGCTCAATGGCATATTCCTTCAAGCTCTTAAAGACTCAGGTGGATTTAATACTCAACGAGTTGTTACTTTGGTAGGGCCCAGTATGGACAGCATAAAAACATCTCAATGGTTCGAGGCACCAACAGGTTACGACAACCCCTGGGCTTTGCAGTACCATTACTACTCACCATACGACTTCATTTTTAGTGCATGGTAAGCACAGACCTCAGATGTTACGAAACTGTCACTAAGAGTCGCGATAGGGGCAAAACTACGCTATCGGACCAGGATATTGCGACAGTCGAGAGTGATCTTGAGAATATCCGTGGCAACTTCACAGATGTACCGCTCGTCCTCGGAGAATTTGACGCGAGCCCTATCAGCACGGAACCAGCGGCAAGGAGAAAGTACATGGACGTTGTAGTCCGGAAAGCCAAGGAGTTGGACACGGCAGTCATCGTCTGGGATAATGGTCTAGATCACTTTGATCGCAACACTAAGAAGTGGAAGGATCCCCAGTCTCTTGAGATCCTACTAAATGCTGCCAAAGGGGTCAGCAACAGTCTTGCAGACTATACGACAGACGCATCAGCCACCGAGCAATCGAGTTCCGCGTATGTGTTTCACAAGGTTGGCGACGCCGTTGCTGATCAGAAAATCTCGATTTCCCTGAATGGGAACACCTTGAAGTCGATTGCTACTGAAGAGGGCACAGTGCTCGACCCGTCAACCGACTACACTGCGTCCGGAGGAGAAATTACATTCCCTTCGTCGTTTTTGTCTACCTACTTCTCATCATCAGGGGCTCCAGGGAGTAAAGAGAATCTCACCATAAGCTTCTCAGCAGGCGCTACGGCGGCAGTAAATTTAATCCAATGGGACCTGCCTAAGCTCGGATCAACATCATCCAAAGCCGTCGCTGGCGCTGACCTACGGATTCCCGTTACATGGGCAGGCGTCAACCAACCTGCAGCCGTTAAGATGCTGCGCCAAGATGGTGTGTATCTGTTTGACGACTGGACACAGTATCTGGGCCCTCTTCAAGCCGCTTACGGAACGTACTCTGGACAGTGGAACTGGGATGGAGGTAATTTGATTCTCACCGCGACGACCATTGACGCAGTTATTGCAGCTGGTGTGGGTACGACATTTACGTTCGACTTCTTCCCTAGAGTTACTGGAAACTCTTTGAACTACACATTAACCGTTTAGTCCCCCATCTGAGTAGTACAAAATCTGCCGGGCAATACGACACAATGTTCCGGCGAATAGACATCTTGCCACGTATGAGGATAGAAATAAACCAAGCATATGTCTTACTTTAGTGAGGTGATGTTATTTACGGGGCAGAAAGAGTGTTGGCATTTAATTCAAGCATGCCCTTTATCAACTTTAATAGCGCTCACATAAGAACATTTAGCCTCTCCCGGGGGGGATTATTTGTGCTGATTGTTAGAAGATTATCACAAATCTATGAACTGCCCGATGGAGGATGATCTCGCAGATGGACACCTTCCGAATGACAACCGAGGTGCAAGATAGTTAAACGGGTCATAGCAGTAATAAACGTTTCAAGGAAACCTTAGATAACCGAAGAAAGGACGGTTTGATGTACCGTCCTCATACCCCTAAATATATGTATAAAGCACAGTAAAGGCATAAAATATCAATCAGTAGGTATGCTTAACATTTACCACGGCACGTGCCGCATCTCTCCCTCTTCATATTCCCAGTACGAGCCTCCTTCGTATAGGTGTTTGTCGTCTGCTAGTAAATGCACAATGACCTCTGCTCCTCTCTCAGGAGACCGCAATCCATCCTTGAACTTCGAGAACGCTGTCCTGAGTGCCCCGGGAGCGCACACATAATAGCGGATTCGTGATTTATCCTCCTCTCCTTCCTCTTCGACACGGTCGTTCTCCGCGACCTGCAAATGCACCGAGAGCCCGTTTAGGCCGATCTTGCTAGCACCATAAGGAGGTACCCTACCCATCTTCTTAGTAAGCGAGTTCTGGCAGCTCCCCAGCCCCGACGAGACGTTGATGACTTTAGGATCTTTCGACTTGTATAAGAGCGGGGTAAAAGCCGCCGTCATGACCGCAACTGACGTGAGATTTGTATTCAGGATCTCATTATACGTTGACCGGATGCTAGAGAGACCCCCCGGTGATGGTACGCGTAGGATACCGGAGTTGTTGATGAGAACTATTTGAATGAGTGAGTGAAAATGCTTCCCATACAGACCAGAGAAGTTGTAACGTACCGTCAAGTCTACCATATTTCTCCTCGACGTAGGAGACAGCTGAGCTGATCTCCTCGTCCTTTGTCACATCCAATTGGACTACTTCAACTTGAGCTTGGATCCCTGACTCCAGCAACTTGGTTCTTGCTTCCTCGCCTTTAATAAAATCGCGGCTTGCCAGAATATAGATGTTCTCTGGGTGACGCAGCCCAGCAACATTCAGCACTGCAAATCCAAGCCCCTGGTTTGCCCCGGTGCAGAATACGATCTTCCCGATATCCATGAGTCAAGTTTTGTCATCAAGTAGTTTAAGTGAGGAGTTCCTGGGGTTAAGATGCTATATAACACACTGAATAGTCTCGTCTGATAAATAGGGTAGGTGCAGAAGCGTTCAAATGGAATTCTACTACCCCCCTTTAACTGTTAGCATACTCGGAGAAGAACCGAAGTTAACGGACTTAACGGATATTGAAGATTCCGCTGAGAACTGCCACAATATTGATAGTCCACGGCGCAATACAGTCTTTATTATGAGGAGCTCTTTTATGTCGACTTCAAATGCGTGGTGTGGAAATTTCTATTTCCAGATCCCAGTATTCATGATCCAAGCGGCTTCTATGCTTAGGGTATGCATCTTTGGGAGATATTATCGCACGAACTTGTGCAAGTTGAGAAGTCTGACAAGCTAACAACCTCCGGTAATATCCGTATTAGGGAATATGTTGTTTAGATTGGATATTTCACTCCGGACTTCCCCAAGCTTATAATCTTGAGCTCAGTAAACTCAAGGACACCTGCCATACCACCGAATCGACCATATCCTGAACTTCCACCAACCCCTCCGTTAGGAGTTCCAGACGCGATGTAGATCGATGGGTTATTGACATGACAACTACCCGCTCGTACTTGACGTGCGATATCGAGAGCCCGCATCACATCTTTCGAGAAAACTGACGCGCTCAGGGTGTAGTCACTATTATTCGCAAGCGCAATTGCCTCGTCGTCTGTGGTAAACGGAGTTAGACATACGAGAGGCCCGAAGCTCTCGCGCTGAAAGATCTCCATGGTCGGTGTCACACCGTCGACGACATGTGGCGCCATGATAGTCTCGTTTGGGCCGAAGGCCGATACATCACCGCATAACAATTTCGCCCCTGATGATACGGCATCGTTTAGAAGCTTCTGAACACGTTTCGTTGACGCAGCTGTAAATAAACCGGAGATCGAAACATGCGGGTCTTCCTCATGGTTCCCAACCTTGATTTTTTGAATCCTAGCTACGAGGGCTTTCTTGAAAGGCTCCGCGATTGATTCGTGGAGAAGCACACGCTCTGTTGACATGCAAACCTGGCCAGCGTTTGCGAGGGACCCGAAGACTACTGCCTCGACAGCGTCGTCTAGATTCGCATCCTCAAGTATGATGACGGGCGCCTTACCTCCTAGCTCGAGCACACACCGTTTAAGACAAGTTGCTGCGTGACCCGCGATGATACGTCCCACACGGTCGCTTCCTGTGAAATTAACATGCCGTATAAGCTTGTGCTTTACAGCGAACTCTGTTATCGCGGGCGTGTGCTCCGCGGACACGGGAAGGAAGTGAAGACAGCTCTTTGGCAGGCCAGCTTCAATCATTGCGCGAACGACGAGATCCTGATTTTTGGGGGAGTACTCGGACGGCTTTAGGATAACAGTGTTGCCGCATATAAGTGGCGTGGCAATAGCGCGAACTGTTAGGCTTGCCTGCTCTTGGATTTAGTAGTGCTTCTATGAATATAACCGTAGAGAATCACAACTAACCGGAGCGTTCCACGGGCTGATCGCCAATACAACACCAAGTGGCTGCCGTTCTACTAGTACCGTATTTCCAGGCGCATCTGCTGGCATGATTTCTCCTTTAATCTGTGACACCAAGCTTGCCGCTTCGCGCAGGTTGCCCACCCCCGAGATGGCATTCACTTTCGTCCAGTGTCTCGTACCCGATACTTCTGCAGACATAAGCTCAGGGGCTTCGGTCTCCATGTACCTCTCTAGAATGTCCGCCGCACGCAGGAAGATCAGGCGCTTGGCGGACGGCCCTACTCGGGACCATGTCTTGAATGCAACAGAAGCAGACTGAATTGCGCGCTCATAGTCATCTTTAGTCGCCGATGCACAGTCGTAGAGTTTCGCTCCCGTCATCGGGTTATACACGGGAAACGTCGCGCCATTTGAGCTCGGAGTATACCCACCGTCAATATAGAGCTGTTGTGGTTTACTTATATCCACTGTTGACCCGTTGCTTTGACCATCGTTCGTAGCCATTCTTAATACTTCTTCTCACGCATCTAAGGAATTAGATTTCAACAAAGACCTTCAGTGCTTGGTTCTAAGCTGGGAGCAATGGCGTTTAAATGCACACTTAACCCCGCAACAAGCTGACTTCCGGGCGGGTATAATCAATCCCCTGCACGTCCCGGAAGATGAGCCTTAAGTCCGCGGCAGTTGTGTCTTCATACAGAAGTAGGAATTGATGTAGTGTAAATGATACTGATTTCGATAACTTTCACGCCAAGCTAGTCTCATCATATGAGTATACCACATTCTACGCCGAAAAGCATACGGACCGCGTCCTGAGTAATTGAGATCATAGTATGAGAGATACGCTTAGAACGTCTAAGTGTCCACCCCGCCACGAGCACCGCCATCCGAGATCCTTCCGTGTCTTCTTTCTTCCTTCATTGCACTCCTTGCCTCTGCCTGCTCACGCTTTTTTCTGTGAGTCAAACACATCAGTAACCACATGATTTGCATATTATAAAGGAACTGGAATGTACACATACCGGTCAAGGTCACTGGCTAGATCCGGCTGTGACCCATTAGCTCCGGGCTTTTGTTCCACGGCATCAGCTATTCGACCCTCTCCTGGCGCACGCATCTGCTCGCCCTCTAATTCGCGGTGCCGCCCGACTTCTTCCTGTTTCCGACCGAATTGTTCTTCTCCGGCTGGCGCGCCGTGTATACCCCATCCTAGACTTGAGGGCACGGCATCTTCGATGCCCGAGGATTGACTTTCAGGTAAACGTTCAACAACCGGGCGTCCGTGATCATGGTGGTGGCTCGCGCGCTCCTCCGATGGATTCGATGTTACGGGGTTGCCTTCTACTTGATAAGCAGCGTTCTGAGGGGGTTGTGGCACACCGGAAGGCTCCATGTTTAATATGCTGTAATTGGATTCAATCTTTTATCTGATCAATCGTACTGATCTTAAATTTTTAATATTTTTAAACCAGAATTCAAATTGCACGTTATAAGACTGGTGCGTAGACTCTCTGACGTAACTGAGATAGTGCTCTACACAATGACGTAAACGACGGATTTGATAGCACTTGATAGCGCTTTTTTCCAAATTGACCAATCAGCGTTTGTGAGATCGACGAATTAGGATGGGATTACGCTAAGTTAGTATCATTTATTATTCGATAAGTATGCTAATTGTTGACTCGCCCCTTTCACAGTTGGGCATGTTTGATTCCACTAAGTGCTGTAGTATGAACAACATGTATATACTCAACTTGAAAAGGGTAGCGCGCAGCGAATGTCAAGATACTGACACATCTGACACATGCTGGTCACTTGAGTGGAAATGCTAAAAGTAGAGCGTGGTATTTAATCTGCTAAGAGAAGTCTGTCAGATTCTTAGAGGTATTTCCAGACATCGGAAATATTATACACTAGAGAAGGGAGTCATTGCTCAACGTAAGGCCGCAGCCTGAAGATGAAGACAAGAGCTCCATTTCACAAAACATCAAATCGGTTCACATGAGAGAGTAGCTTTGTAATCAATTAATTGCATTTTGCGTAATAAGTCTACTGGCTTGGTTGCGAAACGCGGAGTATGCATGTTTTTCTATGTGAACGTACAGTGTTTTATTACAGTGCATCTTCACGTATGCACATACCTTACGGTCTAACGGTCTGACGTTCGGCCGTTCTTCCCATAGAGTTAAATGGGGTCAAGCTAAAGGAAACCTTTGGTCAGTCAATAGTTCGAGGGACATGATATATATAAGAGCGAACCGCCATTGACTTGTTAATCGTCAACCTGTCTTAAATTGATATTTAAACCATATCCTATTCTACCCGGTACTTTGTATTCAAAGATAATATGGCATCGCAAAAATCAACCCTCCGCCGACCGGGCCAAGATGGCCCCAGCATCCCCGCCGTAGGGTTTGGTCTAATGGGTTTTAGTGTCGGATATGGCCCAGCTGAGTAAGTGTGCAATTCTGTGCTGAACATGATCTGTTCTAAATAGTCACGTGTTAGCTCCGACGAAGACCGCTTCAACCTCCTTGACCGGGCTTGGGAGCTTGGTTGTACAAACTGGGATACGGCCGATGTGTACGGTGATAGTGAAGACACAATTGGCAAATGGTTTAAACTTCACCCAGAGCGCCGCGCAGGTATTTTCCTGGCGACGAAGTTTGGCCTCAAGCCCGATGGAGCTGGTGGTCTTGAGGTTGATTCCTCTCCGGAGTATTGCCGACAGTCCATCGAGAGCAGCTTGAAGCGTCTGGGGGTTGACCAGATCGACCTGTATTACATGCATCGGGCGAACCCCGAGGTACCAATCGAGAAGACCGTACAGGCCATGAAAGAATTGGTGAAGTAAGTATAGAATCTATGACTCTTTTTAGTGTTAGCATCTAACAATCCTGCAGCGAAGGGAAGGTCAAATACATTGGATTGTCTGAGGTGTCATCTGCCACACTTCGTCGTGCCCATGCTGTTCATCCAATCCATGCTGTACAACTGGAGTACAATCCCTGGACACTCGACATAGAGGGCCCCTCCGGCACGCATATGTTGGACACTTGTAGAGAATTGGGTGTTGCAGTCTTCGCCTATTCGCCACTTGGCCGGGGAATAATGACAGGGCGTTTCCGCTCCGCTGCCGACTTTGGCCCTGATGACGCCAGATCTATGTCTCCCCGTTATCAGGGCGAGAATTTCAAGAAAAATCTCAAGCTTGTAGATCAGTTCGCCGAGTTCGCAAAACGTAAGGGTTGTACTAGCGGTCAGCTAGTGCTCGCCTGGTTACTTGCGCAGGGGGATAACATTTTCGTGATTCCTGGCACGAAAAAGGCAGCGTACCTGGAGGAGAACTTTGCGGCATCGGAAGTTATTCTTACAAAAGAGGAAGAGCAGCAGCTTAGAAAGATGGTGTCAGAGGCTGGGGTGAGTGGAGATCGCGGCGCCATGTTTAATCCCTTCACGGATACTGCTCCTCTAAAGGATTAAGCACGAAGAATCGACAGGCAAGTTTAGTAGTTTTTCCGCAATGTAAAGTTTCAAAGCAAGTAGTTTTATTCGGGAATCTTATCTATATATCCATATTAGATGGACTTTCTCATCTTAGATGTGACGCTGTTTTAATAATACTTGGAAATTCTCTTGGGACTCCAAACTCATATTAGTTGACACGATCGCATGGCCGCCATTCCCCAAAAGAGATCTGTCAGTAATACAGCCCCTGAGACTTGAATGATTGGGTTTATAAGAGGCAAGGTCACGTAGTTTTATCGCCAGTTCCGCAATTTAAGGTTGATATGAAGCAAGACTAAGAGCAACTTGTTTGTAGTTAACGGCTCAAACTAAGCGTTCGTGTTTTCAATTATGAATACAGTTCATGCAGATACCGTTGATATATTTAACAACAGCTGGAGACATACTTGTCCTGGCTTTGATGGTTGGTTACATTAGCCAAAATGGAGGAAATCGGTCCTAGACACCCGGTGCACGAATCAAACGCTTGATGAAAGAATGCTCAGTTGGACTCTTACAGCTTTAAGCATTCAATATTTAAGAAATGTAAAAGAATGCTTTTTGCCTGATACTCTCGATTTCTCTTCCAGTTTCATTGTTTCTTATCTGTTCATTTAATTAAGTATAGTTTTTCATATACATATTAATACTTAAAGTTATTCAAGATGCTCAATTAAGGTCTTTAAACTATATTTCATCCCTTTCTTTATTAATATAACCTTAATCAACCGTAATAATAAAAGGCTTTATTTTTAACCTGTAGTCTTAACTTATACACCACTTCTGAGCTTTCTTTGTTGTTGTTCCTACCCAGGCTATATTTTTCCCCACCCTTTCGTCTCTTATTTCACTCGCGGCTGTTTTCACTGAGATTACTCCCAGTTCAGCCAGCTTTGTTATATGCTCCAAGTTATGAGTGTTGACCCCAAAATTCAACCAAGAATTGTCCAACTTGAGGTTCTTGATGTTGTCGGCAGACACCGTTTTCTTACTCTTCTCAAACACATCCTGAAACTGGCCGCGTTCTTTATCGAAAGTGTTCCGACCCATTTTTTGGAGAATCCCACAACACAGAAATCTTCCGTGAATGAGCCCGTTTCCCTCGTGCTTAATCGCAACCATAGCTAGAACTTCGCCGCCGAGGTTCCCAAGACCACGAGTATGTTGCAGGTCCTGGATATTCTTTCCCACAAGGCCTCTAAAAATGAAGCCTACTTCTTCGCAACCGTACGACTTTTTAGTATTAACATATCTGCAAAGATCCTTGGTGCCTGGCCACTCGAACTGTTTGGCTTCATAGCAATTCTCTAGAAATAAGTAGAGGAGGTACCAGTTGTCCCTCTCATCTCTCAATCGAATCGTTTGTAAGATGTCTCCAGCGTTAACCTTAAGTCTTAGACCAGGGCCTGTTGCAAAGAGGCCTTCCTCAGTCCTTAGTAGGGTTCCTGGGCCGTATAGGTCAACCGAACTTCCCACCCCTAGCAACGTCCGGGGCGCCCACCGATAGCCATCAACGTTCATTCTTGAGTACTCTGGGCTAAATATTAACGCCGCTGGGACGAAGTCAAACATTCTCCAGAATTCCAGCATACGCAGTTCTTTCTTTGTCTCAAGGATTTTCTTCGCGTCGAAGTTCAAGAGAGCCGCCAAACACAATGGTTCATCTGCAGCCACACTGGTTGTGCGGATAGCCATAGAAGGAACGATAAAGGTGAAAAGATCGCTAGCATACCTCTTGTAATCTCGAAACACACGAATCTCATCATACAAGGCCAGTAGTCTAGGTTTTACCGTAGCTGCAATTGACATATCATCGTTTTTCCTGATTCTCTGAATCCCTTCGTCGACGTTGTAGATCCCATCGCGGAACTTGAAGAGTAGGGTCTGTGCAAGAGCGCCCTCTTGGAAGGTCCACAACCTGGTGTTCCATGCACAGAAAAATACTTTGTGCAAGTTCTCGATATCCGCTCTGCCCTTATGTTCTTCAGTGACAGTCCACGAGTCCACAACAAGAACCGCTTTTGCCCATTCGTATGTTTGACGCATTAACACCATGGCTATATCCTGCTCTTTGCGTAGGTTAGACGCGTCCGGAGGAACGCAAAGAGTGTCCAGCCAGAAATACTGGATATTTCGATAACTGCGAACCATATGACTAATTCGTACAAATTGGCAGATTGGAAGGGAATTCTGACGAGGATTCCCCAACCCATCCGACCACACATGGGATATTGCAATGTAAGGAATACGAGGATTATCAGCTGCCCGGAAAGATATTTCGGGTCTTATGCTGCTCTCTTTAGAGGCGAAAATCAGAGGAATTCTTTGCTGTCTCAATATGGAACAAAGGCTTTCAGGATTTGCAGCAATATCGTTGCAACTACCGTCACACCCATCTGTATGCATGGTCTTATATGTGCTGTCGTTTAGCATCCTATATTTGCACATTGAGGTCGTACATAACTTCTCGCCTGTAGAAAAGGGGCTGAATACAGATCGATTTCTTTTTAGGCGGAGGAAAGGATGCTCTTGATCTGGCGGTGGTCTATTGAGATGATATAGGAACCACAACGAACTTGTCCCTTGTCGCGCGAATATGGCGCTCAGGTGAGATGGGCACCATCCATCCTTCCGTAGAAGCCTCCAGAGGGGATCTGTCCAGGGGAAACTTTGCGATAAGTTATATTGATGATCTCTAATGAGGTTTCGGGATTTGTCGTTAATACGGTTGGATAGGGTAGCCATCAAAATCTCGATCAGAGATGATGTAGCTATGACCATGATCGGTCTTCTTGGATCCAAAGTTGCTGCACTTTCAATGAACTCTAGGAGGGTCACTTCTTTAGACATATCGACGTCGACGTGCTTTATCCTTGATGACACGATAAGCAAGCCGTGAATGCGAATAATTGTTTTAAGGCTCTCCAAATCGTTATTATTGAATGTTCCAGGACTTCGATACAAATTCCTCAAAAGTGAAAGTAGACCATCTGACGATAATATGGGATAACTGGGATTTCCAACATGCTTAATAAATGGTGATGCATGGACTCGGAAAAATGTGTGCGTTATGCCAAAGTAAAACCATCGCTCTAGGATGGCAACGAATCGAGGTTGGGATTTCTCGAAAATTTGAACCCAATTTGCAATAGTTGTCCTGGGCCAACCCTGACGTTCAGGAAAGGTAGCGAACTCTCCTCTATCGTAGCCATGGCAACTATACAGCCGTATTTCGGAAATTGGGTGAATAGGGGCGTGAGGTAAAGGTAAGAACTCCATACGAATTGCTTTGATAGTAACAACAGTCTGTCGGGAGTGTGGGTTGGTTTGGGAGAGGCAAAGGTCATAATACGGAGTTGTTCAAATGATTTTGCACCGCTCGTTGTTTCACGTCAACAAAATAGATATGAATTGATCCTCTTGTGGTCCATTTATGATGAGCCTCTGTTACCTTGTATGTACTATGTGTATGCCTTGTGAAGCCAGGCTCTCTCACTTCCCCTCCTGCCTCCCTCACTACTTTCTTGTCGTTTTCTCTATGAATAATAGCGTGTCTGAATGTGCATGCTTACCGAAGTGTGGCGTGTAGAAATTTCAACTACCATTGGACGCTTCTGTGGCTAAGTGCATGCATATATTGCGACATCCGACGTGATACTCATCATGGCTAGGTGCATACAATATTACCCTAACAACTCAGCGTTTCATTATGCGGCTTATGTACGTATGGCAAGGCATACGTCGCGATAATCCAACCTAAGAGTGCCACGCGTTGAGGCTGGGTGCATAACGGCAATTATTGCTTGCAAACACCGATGCAATCAGTCCTTCCAAACGTCGATCCGTCACACCCCAGAAGAAATATGTAAGGCGAATTATGTGCAAGGCAGAAAACGACCGTCCTTCGTTAAACTGTACCCGGGACGCCTTCTGCGCGCAGAGAACCGCGCTCTACCAATGTGTTCAAATGACGAAACAGAATAAGAGCGTGCTGATGCCAATATTAACTAAATCTTGCCTTTTGGATGAACTCCCTATTGCAACAAAACTGTCTCGATCAACAGCGGTCTATTCAAGCGAAGAGAAAGGATGGCCGAGGCCAATTTTCAATATCAATCCCGGTACAATTTCAAGCTACCGACTTGGTTTTTGACATCGAACGTCACATTGGCGAGTGACTCTACTTTAACAAAATTTGAAGCTGGAGTCAGAACTGATAAGGGAAAACGCCGAGATCATGAACCAGACAGGCCAAATCTCGACCCTTCCCAAGAACCAGGTACTTCAGGTCATAATGAACATGGAAGAAGTGCAGTGGATATTTCCGATCCTGACGGTGAATCTGGCTCAGATGACGAATCTGGATCAGAGGATGAGTGGTTTTCAAAAGCGCCTGCAAGAATGAAGGGGGAATACAAATATAATATCCACTGGAACGTTTACTCGGAGCTTTTGGATACGGTCAAACAGTGCCTTACCCCTGTTCGTCCGCCTAATGACTGGTGGTCTGAACATCCCACGATTCTTTTACGAACTCCCATCCAAGGGTGCACGTCTTACATTGAAACGGTTATCAAACTCCTCGCAAAAGATGTTGTTGCGGATCTCGTTTCATTTGATTCGGAAGACCTCATCGACGTATCTCTCGACCTCTCCTTGCAAGATAGTACGGACAGACCCAAGGATGCAAAGTTTTCTGAGCTTCCGCATCGGTACTTTGGATCCATTCCCAGCAGTACACAAGAAGCGGGCGCGTTTAGAACTGAGGAAATAATATCTGCATTCACCAACTGTCCAACGGCGAGGAAAAGCGCTGGAACGATAGCAAAAGAACGAAATCGCCAAGATACCCTCCCTCCATCAACTTTGATCTATATCAAGGATGCGAGAGGGGTTTTGGATCTTCCAAAGGGTGATGAGATTCTCAAATCATTGAGCACTCATATTCGGGCGAGACGCAAGGAAAATGAGCGGATCCTATTGCTTGTCACAATGCATTCGGTTTCAACACCATTGGATTCACGGAGAGAGTCCTGGGAAAATCGGGAAATCCGCCACAGTGTGTTGGCAGATAAATCCTCGATCATGGATATTACGCCGGTTCCCAAAAGTGTCACGCTGGAACGGCGAAAGTCTCACTGTATCATGGAAATGAATATCAGGCACTTAAAGCGCGCTTTGAGAAGAATGTTGCCCGAGTATCTCGAGCATAGTAACCTGACGCCAACACCACACTGGGTATCATTAGCAGTAAGCGATATACCTATGGCACTATGCAAGTCTGTGTTTCCACCATTTCTCTTCGAACGAGCCTCTAGGCAGATGGTCAGACACGAAGGTAGAGTACCGGATCTTGGTGATATGCAAGCCGTCCTTACTCGGCTAGTCAACAATGTTGAGGCAGCAGAGAGAGGACGAAAAATAGAAACCAACCCCAACGACAAGGATTCTATACTACATAAAAAGTTAGCAGGGGTGAGGAAGAGTTGTGACGCCGAGGAAAAAAAGCTGTTGCATCTCTTTGTCGATCCTGGTAAGATATCTTTGACACTTAGCTGAAGCTGTTTACTAACGAAATCTAATAGCTAAGATCCGAGTAACCCTAGAAGATGTCGTTATTGACCCAAAAGCGAAAGAAGTAATGAAGCAGTTATTACTGTCCTCCAGGTCTCGAGTTCAAGGCATCTCTCGGATGCTTCAAGAGGAGATACAGATAAATGGCACACTGCTGTATGGTCTTCCAGGAACTGGTAAAACACATCTAGCTCGAGCGATTGCAAAGGACATGGCAATGAGCCTAATGGCAATAACACCTGCTGATATAACATCAAAGTTCGTGGGCGAGACAGAGAAATGTATCAAAACGGTATTTTCACTATGTTTGAAGATGACTCCTTGTATTCTATTCATTGATGAAGCAGATTCACTATTTACTAAGAGATCGTCTACGAATTACACATGGGATAGGGCCGCCACAAACCAGTTCCTTCAAGAGATGGATGGGATTGCTGCAAAAAAGGATGCCCCGTTCGTTCTCGTTGCGACCAACCGACCCATGGATCTCGATGAAGCATTCCTCCGAAGACTTCCCTACCGGATTCAGTTTCAATTGCCGTCAAAAGAGGAGCGAGAAAAAATACTTATTAACCTGCTTGAAGGAACTACGTTGGATCCAGCCGTGAAGATAGATGAATGGGCCAAGAAAACAGAAATGTTCTCTGGCTCCGATCTCAAATCATTTTGCAGACAAGCAGCGCTTATCTATGCCAGTGAACATCCCAAAAGGGATTGCGAAGCCGACACATCAGAAGCCATGGGATCTTTAGGCCTTCAGGAACGTCACTTCTCCCAGGCACTGGAAAGAACGCATCGATCCACTTCTATTGAGAATCAAAATGACATAAATGAGTTCACGCGATCTTATAGCACTGAAAGGCTATCTGATGACGAAGTCTATTCCTCCATCTACGACGATATGTAGGTTCTAACTTTCTGCTTTCGCGTGAAGCGGACAGATTGGTTAACAACAGGCAGCGAAGATCCCCGCGAACAACACATCTGTAACACCTGCTCTCAAACTTTTGACAATGAGCACCGTGCGGAAGATCATGGATACCAAAGGTGAGACAAATTCCACCTACGCCTCATCTCCATAGCTGATATCTTTGTAGCAAGCATCTAGACTTTACTGTAGGCCCACATGTTACCAACTCTTCGCATTTCACTTATCTCTTCTTTTAATGATAGCTTTGGTTGGCACTTTATTCGTGGGATATTACCGGTCCGTTTCTGAACACGTGCTCAGGGGATTCATTGAGCTCCTATAGTTAAGTGGCCCAAGGTGCCGGATCGATGTATTAGAGTCGAACTACGGTTCATGTTATGAACTACCTAAATGGGTATTATACAGCAAGACCTATCATGTTGGACCAAGTCTAGAAGTTCAGGAGTGGGGATATTCAAACCTTCTCTAGCGATATACCTATTTAGCATTTTATTCTCTCAACCCTAATGGCTTAGATCATATGGATACATTATACGAGATTGATTTTATAGTCAATGCCAACGGACTGGTTGTCTTATCCTGTGAATTCTCTATTAGTGAGAAACGTGAGAATTTACAAAGCATAATATCCATAAAGTTTAACGCCAGCGGAAAGATCGTGGAGTGAAAAGTGGCTAGTTAGTAGCTTAGATGGTAGAAGAGGTACGGTATCCAACTTGAAAATAACTGTAGATTAATGAATGGTACGAGCGGCCGACGTAGGTGGCTTTCTTTTCTGCCACTATTTCTGTGATCCAGGGGGATTCGGTGGCGATGTATCGATACGCGGTGTGCCTATCCATCTGCATTCCTCGCTACCGTAATAGCAACTTGGTTGCTGAACTCAACTTGCGAACCAATCGCATATCGCACAAGGCAGGCAGGTCCAATCAGTATCAGTAAGTTTCCAAAGAGCGCGACACTACGTTAATCCTTAGGGGCCTAAGCTTGGCAGAAAAGCCTGGATACACTATTACCAATGAAGATGAGCGACAACCGGTGTTTTGTAGAAACCACCAGCCTGTTATCATTTTAGGTCTGCCTTGCCTGTTCGCGTAAGCTTATTATTTTACACAATCAAATCGGTAACCAACACGAAGACGCCTGTTGATCAGCGACGTGGCCTCCCAATGCTACCACGGATGAGGGGGTAAAAGGCGATGCGCTGAATATGATTCGGCGCGATCAAACACGCTCTACTTCTCAGTTTCCTTGCTCTTTTCCCCGTCCTCCTTTGATGCAAACTGGTATATTATTACTAGCATTTCCCCTCGTCTTTTTATTAGAGATACTATGCTCTCGTCGTCACTTCAGTCTATCAAGCAGTGGCAACCATTTAGAGTCGATGCGTTAGGACTTGTCACAATATTTGGCGCTGGGGAGATGAACACGGCGGTTGGCAGGCTAACAGAGAGTTGGGTTACTGATTGGCTTCCGTACCTAGGGGCTTATACAGTGGCTAATAATGACATTGCGAAGAAGTACCAGGGTTTCGCACTCTATAATATTACGGACGGTATCATGACAAACGATGTCTGCGCCTGGTTTACCCGTTGGCTAATTACGTCTCCGTTGACATACGCCGCAACGACTATTACTTTGAAGTTCGATGGCAAACCACAATCTGTGAGGCTACGGGCAGCATCAATAGGGCTAGGACTGTTGTCCACAATGCCGCTGCTATTAATGTCTGGTCTAATAGAAGATTGGTGGGGGGTAGCGAACGCAATGTCAATGATTGTGTCTATCCTTATCCGCAAAGTTATTACTAGCCAGCTGCGAAAGTCTATTGACACAGCTGCACATAGCTCAGGCAATTCAGGAGATCCAGTCAAGGTGTTTCTAACTCTTCCTAACGGGAAAGCAGTCACCATATTTGGCCCAAGGATGGCAATCGTAAGCTGTCTACTAACTTCGCCACGTCCAATCAACTCTCTACTATACCTACAGGTGAGAGCCTTGGGTTGGTTCGCTTTCGGTGTTCATGCGATCACGTTAGGAATGGCTAGCCTAACAAGCCAAATCATGAGTGTCTTTGTCCTACTTCTAAGCTCTGCCTTGAAGAGTTATTATGTTGGGGATCGGACATACAATATTGGCAAGCGGCTTCGTTTGGAGGTAGAGCTCGGCGACGCAGAGTGGACTCGAAGGTCAGCATATGCTCGGCTTGGTTTGTCTCCGACCGAAGAGAATTATATGGTACGCTGGAGTCTTTTTCCTCAGCGAGGAAACCGCTTTTGGTGGGGTAGATACAGGGGAACAGAAGTTGCTTTTCGTCACCCCAAGACAAGCAAGTCGAAGGGCGGTGTGGCTGTCTCGACTTAGTCATGAACGTGTACGGCATCTATGTTGCGGAGACATCTCGGCGACAATCTAGCCTTCCAAATGCTGACAATAAGAATGCTAGGCGCGTTTCTCGAGCACATTACTGGTAATCTTATGCATTCCTGCATAGGTACCTTTTGGGGGCCAAATCGAGACTGACAACAAGAACGCCAATTGCATACCCCGCCGCTGAGATGGCCGCTTACTCTTAAGTTCGCTCTGAATCCCCAGCTACGGCAATGATACATCGGAATTCATTTCAAACGTACCAACAGAGCCACTACTTCCTTCAAATTGCGAGAATGCCAGTTCTGGGAGTAAAGGATTGGGCCCCATTCAAACTTGACGCCCTTGGTATAATTACTCTTCTAGGGACCGAGAGTCTTCGCCAGTCTATATCCCGCCTTGTGCTTAATCGCTTTGTGGAATACCTCCCTCTTTTAGCACCACACATCATTGCCGACAATACGATTACCGATGTTGTTCCTGGTTTCACTCTCTACAATATCACGGATGGTGTCCTCGCGATTGACCTAAGCGGCTGGTGGACGCGCTGGCTCATCTGCCAAGCCTTCAACTGGAACACAACAGTACTTGAAGTCCGTACTTCGCCTCCAAGGCGGTCGCTTATCACTTGTTCATGGTTGGTGATGCTATGTTTTAATGTCATAATAAACATTGCCATCATTGTCATCCCGGCACTACTCGATGATTGGTATGGGCTAGCTGCGTCTATCAGCCTAGTTGTTACCGTTATTTCACGCGCCTACGTCTTATCTTCTCTGAGGCGATCAGTTGACGACCTAGCTACTGTAGCCAACAAGGATCCGTCTGAAGTAAAGCTTTTCTTGACGTTTCCAAATGGAACGGCCGTTACCATCCGGACAACCAGGGGCATTACGAAGAATATCCTTTTGACGACACCTCAGCCAAAACACCGGCTCTTCTACAAGCTATTTCGGGCAATTGACTGGGTGGCTCTCGGCGTTCTTGTGGTCTCACTTGGATCTGCTTCTCTAGTCGTACAAATCCTCCTCATAGGAATACTCCTCTTTGCCACATTGGTCGTCGTTCAGCGTTATGGCTGCGATGAGCTCCATATCGGACAGCGCCTAGAAATCACTCAGTCCTCCCTTACTGGGGAGGATAGACGTGGTAATGCCTACATAAATCTATCTCTCACAGAGGAAGAGGAGAAAGCAATGATCAGCTGGCATTTGCTCCCTATGCTTCATAACAAGTTCTTATGGGATCGCTACAATACTGACAAAGGGACGGCGAACCAACTTGTATTCCACCATCCAGTGTCAAATATTACCCCCATCGCTGAGCAAAATATCATTCGACATCCGACAGCCGATGCGGCCATTCGACAGGCAACTACAGTTTAAGGGAGATGAGACGACTAGTGATTAAGTCTGCAAAGCTACATGGCTACCTAACTAGAAAACTATTCATAACTCATAACTAAGTATGATTTATTAATAAACACGTAATAAGATCCATGGGGACTGATATTGTTATAAAAGATTATTAGTAAATAAAAATGATCGTTTTAAGCCTTTAATAAATAAAGTTTAAATATTAAATTAAAAAGAAACATAATGATTTATTAAAAAATCTATAAAATTATTTATAAAGTAAATGTTATGATTAATATCTTTTGTAAAAGTGCCAGCAATGGAGGAGCAGGGAGAAATGCTGGACGGTGATTTTGATAGCGCCTCAAGCTACCGACTGCCAGTGTCCAGCTGGCTTGAAACTCAGCCTGAAGAGGATCGAGAAGAGGATCGAGAAGATTCGAGGCAGGATATACAACCAAACACCTCAATGCCTGACAATATGCAAACCACGGAAGCAGATAATAAATCGCAAAAGGCCCGAGTGTCACAAGGGCTAGAGTACTAGGGCTTGGAAGGGTATTCAATATTGCAATAATCTTCTTGGGCGTCAAGGAGGCATAGGAGTCTAAGTTTCTCTTTCGAGCCCAGCGGCGAATCTAGGGTTCTTATATACGAATGGATTCGCTCCTTGCGAACCAAATCATTCTAGATCATCTTGGCCTTGTTCCTGAACTCTGAGTTCAGGAACACATTTAGATTGCAATTATCGTGCCTACGATAATAGCAAACATGATATCCAAGAATAGAGACGCCTTGCAGATTGAGTACAGGATATCGCCGACCAGACCCTGGTACACGGGTAGTTGCATTACCCTACCCAGGGCCGGTCCGTGTGACACCGAGCAATGGAAGAGCAGAAAAGGTTACTGGACAGTGACTTTGCTAGCGCCCCAAGCTACCAACTACAAATACCCCAGCAGCCTTGTGAAGAGGATCAAGAAGATGCGATGTGGGATATGCGGTCAGTTAGCTCAAGACCTGACGATATCCAATCTCTAGCCTCTTCAAAATTTGGCGAGGACAGCTTTCGAGAGCCTGCAGCAGAGTATCTCGCTGGACTTTTCATCCAGCACACAGAATTGCTGGAACTGTGCCGACAGGGCGCAAAGCGTTTGGACCGTACGAGGTTTTTGAGGAATAATATACGGCTATTGAAGAGCCTCTACTTGAGTCTCCACTCAGTAACGACTAAGTCCACGGACGTAATAGCTATTCAGTTCCTTCGATTGCGAAATTCAAGGTCAGCTATCTCATCGCGCATGTACGAATTTTTAGTGGAGTCCAATATCCCTGTTCAAGAACAGGTGCGGGCCAAACTTCATGACAGGAAAGATGCACTCGTAGAGATCAATCGACGGATCAAAGAAATCGCTATTTCCACAACTGGAAGTTCAAATACAAGGGAAGAGTCACAACTTTTTTCATCCAAGCCTGATAAAGACAGTGCCAGTGAAGTGAGTAGCGCAATTGACGACGACGACTATGATAGCGGAGACGACATAACATTTGATACTGGGCGCTTGTCGACACTAAAGGCAACGGGGGCTATTATTACCTCCGGGCAGCCTTTCATAAGGTATAAAGGAAATTGGCAGAGATTCTTGCACTAGAAAGATGACCCCGCTCATCAATCTATTAGTAAGTTGGTTGAGCCTCCGTCACCAGAAAGAAACGATTCCCTAGAATATGGACCGTATGAAAGTGGACTGTTTGAGCCGCTTCTGCCAAAAGCACCCGGCGCCAATGAACATCATCCAGGTACCTATATATCCCTAGCCTTGGGCAATTAAGCTGATGAATAGTTCATAACGCTAAATGAATACAGGTCAACAACGGAGTTTTTATAAAAGAATACTGCTGTATGCTACAGAGTTACAACGCCCTGCTCTTCGACCGGGATTTGAACGAATATGCTGGGAAAGTGCATTAGGAAAGCCCCTTTACATAGACATTAAGCCGACTGGTCCAGATGGAGCCAAAACGCTGCAGAATTACTTGAAGATGGCAAGTGACAAGCATCGACAAAATCTTTCCCGAGGAAACGCGCCATCGACGTCCTCAGGAGAGCTGCAGCAACCGGGAGCAGCGCATTTCCGCAATATAAGAAACATTGACATAGCGAGATATGCTACGTCGAGCCAATCTGCAACGAACGCCACCAGAGACCCATCCAATCGTCAAACGGACTCTCTGGATCCAGAGCAAGGCCAAAGACAACCACATTGGCTGTTGCTCTGCATTACGACATGGAAGTCGAGGAAGTTAGAGTAGATTAACGTAGCGGATGTTTATAACGATCAGGTCTTATTTACAAGGATACAGGAAATGTACACTGCAAGTATTCTAGGCGAGCATTGGTTCTCGTATCTCGCTAAACTTCCAGGCTACGTCGAACGCCGGTTTGATGCGTTAGCTCTACGGTTTCCGCGTCTCGTTCGCCGTTTAGGCCACGTCTCGTGTTGGCTTGGGTTATTAACTGGCCCGGTATACTGGGCAGTGGGGATTATCCTTTAAAATCCTATTTCGGCACCAAGCCAAAAAATACACCGATGGGACCCACATCAGAAGTGACATTTCAAAAGACTTTGATGTTTTACCACTTTTTACGAAATAATTAAATAAAAAAATCAAACATATTAACTAAAAGCTAAAAGTTAGTACTACTAAGTAGTATATTTATTTTTTTAAGATTTTGTTAAAATATAATCATACGAAAGGCCGCAGTAATAGAAATTGTAAGAATTGGGTACAGGTTAAGGTGTTTATGAGATAAGTGATCTGATTGGTCCAGATCCTGGCCACCGGCGTACTCAAGGATGTTGGTGCTGAAATAGGATTTTAAAGGATAGTGTGGTGCTTTAATAAGCGGATATTCAAACCACAGAGGATACTGATTGTTCGGGTAAGTGAATGAGCTACTCGGGTAATTAGATAATGAAGCTAATGCCCTTACTACGTGTAGTTTCATTCTATGCCGCTCCCTCAAGGCATCGGTCCCTGTCCAGCGCCAACACAGTCATTCCCCCCAGAAGAGTACGTCAAGACTGATAGAACCTGGCATTACGATCCGTGCCCAAGCATCTTCGTCGAAGCAGATATACACCACTCGTTCTTGACTCAGATGCTAGGGCCGGATCACGCGTTCTCCAGTATTGTCTGGTGGAACTTGTTCCCCAAGAAGCTCAACGAAAAGTACACGCAAGAGCAAGAGGACAACATCGGCTGGTGTGTACACATCATTGAAGGTATTAATTGGGCTATTTTGGTGTGGTTGTGCCTGGTCATCATCTTGCTGAGCGGCCTCGTCGCCGTCGTCTATGCTAAGATCACCGGTGACCACGGTACGGCGTGGACTATTGCGGGTTGGCTTGCGGCTAGTCTAGGACTGTTCATCACTTGTCTGCAACTATTCGTTAAGGGTGTCATTTAATAATTCGGTGTTTCTGGTTTACTGAAAGACGGAGAGCTTCAGGTCAAACGAAAAAACTTCAATGTTGCTTGTTAGTGCCTGTTTCAGTTGTGTTGCGAAAGCCTGAGGCACATGTCGACTGTTTTCTCGCATTAACATGCAAATTAAACTATTACGAGGCATGATCCAGATATGTAGGAGCTTCTGTATGAGACAAAGACCTGTCTTTTACCGTACTACCTTCATAGCTTGTCTGATGAGTGAGAGTATTAAAGTAGGCAGCTAGATAGCGCTTGGATAGTTCTCTCTAGGTATAGAGCTACATTCATTATGTCATCGATGACTTACGAAGGTTTCTTTCGGATCAAGGCAGAAATGGTCCCATCTATCCACAACGATCACTTGTCGCATCCATTCTTGGCATGTTGCCTCAGTTCGCGGATCTCTGCTCAGTTAGCTCGGGGGCTCAAGCCGCTAAATGATGCTCCTCCTTAAAGCATCAGGTCAGTAAAGTTCCGCCGCTTAAAGAGGTTGTCAGTCCCGAGGTCGTACTTCGCACTCAAGGTTCCATGGCACGAATAATCAGCAGCAGAGAGTTCGTGGACTGGCGCAATTCGGACAGACTGCTTGTCATCCGCGGCCTAATGAAACAAGCAGACCAACTCTCGCATACGGCATCGCTCACTCCCTAATTAGGGGCTGGGCGGGACGGAAATAGGGGTACTTCTTTCCCACGAAAATGTGTCTTGACCTACTTCTCTAGCAATTCTCTAAGTTACGACTACACCATTTTCCAGATAATTGAACAGTTCCTACTCCAGTTCCTCGAAACGATACCATCGCTTACTCGTCATTTCCCGACACGACGAGTCTTCGCTCGCGGGGGGCCTGCCTGGCCGGAATGGGATGCGTGCGTCGAGAAATTGGAACTCAACGTAGACTTTGACATCTCAGTACTTGGAATCATCTTGTGGTTTAAGTCACAAGAACCTTGTTATCAACCCATTCACGACTTCAGAGCTCACAGGGATATTTATCTCAATCCTCCACGATGACCAAGTCGGGGACGTTATCCTAGTTATTGACGGTCTCGACGACTTCTCAACGAGGACCCAATCAAGCTCGCCTCATAAACGGATATTCCCTCAACTTCGCCACGACGACCGCAGGTAGCGCGCGTCGAATATAGACCCTACTACACATCAGCACTTCTAGATCCCGTCCAACGCCAAACTACGAGAACACGTCGGGTAAGAATAAAAAAACATACAATTTCTTTCCAGTCCACCGATACCTCAACACCGGTGGACTTTCCCTCTCAGACATCGTCTCACCACTATCAACCAGAAAAAAACACACCCTGCTCTGATCCCTCTCACTCGTCAGATGGTCTGCTCTGCCTAAGCCATACGCGTAGGACCGGTCTTTTGCATCGTCAAAGTCTCGGCCCCAATGATATCGACAGATGACGTTGCGCATACTCTCGACTCTTTCCGAATAGAGCTGCCCCGGCACCAGACGCGTGGTCGTCTCCACTAGGATGCGCACGGGGTCGGGAACCCCCAAGACCGGTTCGGGCTCGGAGCTGCTTGAGGCGTCGGAGTCTGTCTCCATGGTTTGTTAGGTGGGGTTCCGGAGGGACGCAAGTGCAAGTTAGGGGAATACCTAAGAATGCAGTGGGGTTGGGATGCGCAAGATGTCTTCTTCAATTGAGCCCCACGCGCTTCATGCCAACGTTGAAGATCTATAACGCTATCTCACGAAACAGCAAAATGACGTAAAAATACCAATATCTAGTTGACGAATTTTTTTTTTAGTTTATACATTACTCATAGCATATGTACAAGCTTGCATGGTCACAATAAGCCCACCCATATTGGTTTCTATCATACAAAGTTCCAACGCCCCGGGATCGCACTTATCCGAATTTGACTACACATGCGTCGAGGATGCTAAGATGTTAAGTCGCCCGCCCTACCGCCCTCTATGAACAAAATATGATAAATTCTATCCCAAGCTATGCTATCGATAGCTCGTGCACCATGCCTTTGACGTTAAAACCCTGGTAACGACTAAGATAGGAGGGAAACACGGCGGTTTGTGGTGAGCCCGCGACTCACACATCATCGAACAAATTGCTCTGATGATTGGGTATAATACATTGCAATAGTGTCTTGACAGGGCAGAAAATGATAGCTCGATTAGTGAGCTTTTGCCTAGTCTGCGGCATGATGGATTTCATATGGGCGAGGTAACGTTAAGCTTAACGTTATCTAGGTAGTTCAACTCTCTTTCTTGTCTTTGCTGCCTTGGCGGTACTTATCAAGCTTTTCCCCCAAGTATCGGAACCCACGGGAAAACCCTGCCGTGACAAAGCTTTTCACACTCTGACTCGTGCTCGGCCAGGATATGGTCTTTTTGATAACACCGCGGATAGTATCGCGTAGTTCTTCGGGCGGCTGCTGTACTATGCGTTGCTCGAATCGGCCACCCTGTTGTCGTTTGAAGGATCCTGTGTTTTCGTTTTGGCTCTCCTCCATCATTGTATTAAACTCGAGTCGTGGAATTTGAAATTTCTTCTGGTACTCGAAGTACAGCTTTGACCGGAAAGCCTTTGGTAACCTCCTAACCATGTTGGCTCGTTTTATAGGATCCATATCCTGCTCAAGCTTCAAAACGGCATCGGTATTGGCTACCCAGTCGGTGCCTTGACAAGAAGGATCATTGAAGGCGACATTGGGTAATGATTCGACGAGAGGCGCGTAGAGCCGGCGGAAATTCAACATATTGTGGCTCACAATATTGGAAACCTTCTTCGGATTTTCAGTCGGCAATGCCATACGGGGATCACCTAAATAGCTTATACCGGCAATTGTAGCGTATAACTCCTGTTCAGTGAATTTGGGGGGTAAGAGGAGTAGAGCAGTTCTCAATGCCGATAGAAGGTTGATTTGGTTCGAAAGGCGAACGCGTGGGTCGTCCCGTAAAATCTTAACAGGCTTATGCAGACGACCAGCAAGATATAAGCTATCCCACTCGCTAAGATCCCTGCATAGCGTGTCGAGATTGACAACTCCATACTTGATTTGAATACCCTCGACGGTGACGTAAGGGTTAAAGTACACGCCGGCACCCCATTTATCCTGGACATAAGAGACAGCACCGGAACCGAGGGAACCGAGGGCAGAATAGTGATCGCGATGTTGTGAAAGATTGAGCGAGTGCCAGTGCTGCGTGTGTGATACGCCAAATATGAAATCAATCATTTTTGGTGAGCCATTTTGAGCCTTTTGCACGGCAACAGGGGCCTTAGGATGAACAGCCTTGATCTCGGCCTCACTAGCAGGTCCGCCTGTCGACTGTGGGAAAACACCAGAGCCATAGGCGAAGGCGTAACGAATCGGGGCGCGAAATTTCCACAGTAGCTGACGAAGGACCTCTTTGAACTCGCGATCAATAATCATATGCTGATTTACTCCAAAGTTTTCATATGGCAGTTGTGTGAACTTTTCAATGTTAAAGTTTGGCTCTTCTTCCCAGTCAAACTCAGACCGCTCTGTAACTGACGATGAAGCCGAGGAGTTACTGGGTTTCTGCGAATAGGGTTCGTCGGGTGATCTGGCAGCAGCTGTAGCGGAATCGGACTCTGATTCTTCTTGGCGGGCAGCGGTTGTGTCATCCTTCGACGATTCTTTCGATGGTTCCGAGGCGAACGTTCGGGCTGAAACTACAAAGGCAGGAAGACGCTTTGTCGTAGTTAACCTGAGTGTTGAGGCTCGGATTAAGCATGATTGGATATGGTGCGACCTCGCAGCAGCAATGTATGAGAAAGCACCACGGCCTCTCATAGCACTTGCACTCGTAATGTTTCTAGGAATTGGGCGTAGAACCATGACGAACGGTTTCGTGGTTTGCGACGGGGAGAATACAAATAGACAATTCGTGGTCAAGTGTTGGAGAGCACAGCAGATGCCGCGTTGCTGTTACCGTGAATGGGAAGCCATGTGGATGTTGTGGGTTCGAAGATGGGAGGGGAAAGAGAAGCTCGGGATTCGCGCCGAAGGTGAGAGTGGGAGCGGTGGTAATTGGAGTTCGGAGGTTTGACGTAGCTCGCGAGATGCGTCGACGTAGTGAAGCTTGCTTGCGAGAGCGCAAGAATGGCAAGGATAGTCAGGTCAGATTCATCGTTGACAGCGAAAAAGCCGAGGGCATTAGCCAACCAGCTTCAGTCTGTCGGCCACAGATCGGGGGGAAGGGTCCAAGGAAAGGGTCTGTTGCATTCTTGGCTAGCTGTTTCAGGAAGGGCTTTTAATAGCAGCTAGTCATTACCTAGCCAGTAGTGACGCAATGAGAGAAGTTAGCCAACGAAAAACAGGCCCCATTGTTGCGATAATTATGTGAAGGTTCATTCATAAGTAAGCCTGCAGTACAAGAAAATAAACCGTGCTGGCATAATGCAGGTTCAGTCCCGGATAAGGTACGAAACTATCAACTGAAGCATCGGTAGCGAAATAATACTTCTTTGAGCTAGAGACAGAAGCTTGGCACCAAGATCCCAACAAGGCAGTTCACGCTAGTCTACTCAAGTTAGACTGGCTCCTGCACCCCTGCTGCAAACAACCAAAACAATTAATCTGTCACCGCGCCCGATTAGTTTGTCGCCTGCAACATGAAGCTTAATTCCACCGCGCAAAACGTTTCGGTCCCTACCTAGGTAGATAACTTGTCGCATGGAGCTGTAATTGTAGGTCACAATACAAACCTTCAATGTCGGGTCGGCTGCGGAAGAGTGGAGGGAGCAGTACGCTGCCACGGCCGCAAAGTTCCCTCCGAGAATCGCGGGTAAGTAAATGAATAAATCTGCGTCCAACGTTCCCGAACGAGCTCATACGATGGCCCGTCCTGTATAGATTTCGTCGTTCCGCGCCTCACATACCACTCAACCGAGCTACGATCTCCTGACCGGCGCCGAACATGCACCGCCCATCCACCATGCTCGACCGAGCTCGCGACAAAGCCGCGACCGTAGTGAGTCTCTCCTACGGGCCACGTCGCGCGAGAGTTCTAAGGAGAATCTAGCGCCCCCCGATGCCGAGGAGTACGAGACGCAGCGCAAGCGCATAGAGGAGCTGAAAGCCGAAGTGGCCACTATGCGGTACCGCATCGAGACCACCGAGCAGGAGAAGGAGATGCTGGTGCTCCAGCATGAGAACGAGATTCGTGAGGTGCAGCGCAGGGCCGAGGACGACTTCAACCAGAAACAAGCAGCCGAGGGCGAAAAGAGCAGGACACAACGCCAATACGAGTCCATGCAGGAGGAACTACAGACGCTGAAAGAATCCTCCGCTCAGGATACCACCGAGCTAGAAAAACGGGTGCGTGAGGCTCAGGACGAAGCACGATTACTTAAGGAACAATTGGAGGATTTATCCGTGGCGAAAGAGGAGGGAGAGCGATTGAATCAGAGGCGCGCGAACGAGATAGAAGCTCAAATCTCGGACTTGCACCAAACTATCCAGGAGCTAGAACACGATGCCGAAGCACGCGAATCCTCATTAAGTGCCGCACAAAAGCAGCTGGCCGAAAAGGACGCTCTCATGGGTGACCTCGAGGCGGACATAATACGTTTAAAAGCGCAGACTGGTGATGCCGAAACCATTGCGATCATTCGCCGGGAACTAAGTGATCAAGTTCAGCATATACGATCGCTGGAAGCTAAGACATCGAAGCAGCACGCCGAGCTCGTTCATCTACGCCAGGTTCATAAAGCTGTTGAAGTCGTCGAAGAAGAGAAGCGCTCCTTACAGCGAAGAGTGGATGCTGCTGAAGCGCTCGAGGTAGAATTGAATGAGACTCGTATGCAGAAGCAGCGACTAGAAGACGAACGGCTGGCATGGACGGCTTATCTACAAAACGCTAGCGCGCAGGACGGCGTTATGGAGTTCGACTCTCCTGAGGCTGTTGCTCGTGCGCTTGTTGAGGAACGTTACAACTCGGCCGCCCTGGTAGAGAAGCTGGGCGAAGTCCAGCCTCAAATTGCTGAGCGAGACGAGATAATCAAGTCGCTAGAGTCAGAAAAGAGGAATATGATAACCCAGCTCGAGAAATCGAGAACGGCAGTTGCTCCTATCACCGCTAGCAAATCTCAAGCTCGGCTAGAGAGGCAGCGCGCGTTGGCCGCAAAGGAAATTGAATATCTAAGAGCTCAGCTGAAGACGTTTGATGCTGAAGACGAGACTTTCGACACCGGCAACTTCGATCAGCAGAAGGTCGATCGCATCTCGGAGCTTGAGAAACTCGTCGACACGTACAAGGAGGAGGTCCAAAACCTACACAAGGAGCTATCCACGGCCGAGTCAGCACCCGGAACTCTGGAGCCCGCTGTTGGATCTAAGCGAAGCCACACAGACGAGGCAGAGAGCGAGCAACTGGGCGAACTGAACCGGAAGCGTCGCAAACTAGCAGACGACCTCTCAAGACTCCAATCAGCGCACCAGCTCCTGCAAAAGGAGCACGAGGTCCTCCAGTCACGGCTCACAGCCGCCGAATCAGCGAACAAGACCCGAATCCTCTCGCTGCGCTCCAATCCCACCTCGGACTTCGAAGCCATCAAGACCGCCACGCTAGCAGCCCTCAAGCTCGAGAACCAGGAGTTACTTTCGCAGCTCTCTAAGGAAGCGCGGCGGAACCCGAAAATAGCCCTGATCCCCGCCTCCCAGCTCGCCGCAGCGCGTCGCGAGATCGAGGAGGCGCAGCGGGAGACGGCGTCGGCGCAAAAGACGACGCGAAGACTCAAAGAGGTGTGGGCGGCCAAGTCGCAGGAGTTCAAGGAGGCCATCTTCAGCACGTTGGGCTGGACCGTGACCTTCATACCGAACGGCAAGATGCGCGTCGAGTCCCTGTACTACCCCAGCCAGAGCGAGGAGCACGAGAACAGCATCGTCTTCGACGGCGAGCGCGGAACCATGAAGGTCTCTGGTGGTCCGCAGAGCCCATTCGCCCGCCGCATCGGCGACCAGATACAGTTCTGGGTGCGCGATAAGGGCTGTATTCCTGGCTTCTTGGCCGCGCTTACACTCGAGTTCTACGAAGAGCATGCGCGCGCCGCGGGACAATAGATCGCTGCCTACCTGGCTGGTTGACTTGAATACCGCGGAGTGGTCGACTTGATATAGAGTTTGAGCCACAGTGGGTGGGCTTGGCTTAGCTGTCTTTTTACTCTGCAGTTGTACGGACATAATATTTCCGTTTATTGATACCTCTGATTAGTTTTGGTACAAGTGAAATTCGAAACTGATATGAACATTTGCTCTATATAACACGTCTGCTAAGAACAAGTAATATGATAGTCAGTTAGGTCCGCTTGCCTAGGTTAAGATTTACCAATCCCCAACTAAAGTAAAGCAAAGCCTAACCAAATCAGTTTCTTATAATTATATGATAGTAGTAAGTAGTATGATCAGAATTTAGAGAACTATGTACGATGGACGATTTTCGGAATATTTCAAAAACACAAATGGTGATAGATGGATGGACGTAAAAGGAAGTAAGTTTCGCTGAGATGGACAGAAAAAAATCGGCATCAAAAGGAAAAAAGTAAAAAAAGGCCGACAGAATCAAAATCAACAATGAATGACAAGAAAACATTTCTTCCCAAAACATGATTGATGATGATGATGATGATGAAAAATGCTGCTCTGAAAACCGGATATATCGAGTACACTCTTGCCTTGTCCCTGCATACAAAACAATTTTTCCTCTTTCCCTTTCTTTCTACCCTTTTTTTTCTTATCCTACCCTTAAGCCGTTATTAGAGCGTTGGTTTCGCTTCGTACCTCCCGCTCAGTAGCTTCCGCACAGCGGGGACGTCGACCCATTTTCCCTCCGCGGCCGACGACGCGGCGTCCGCGAAAGGATCGTCATCGACGATCTCGGGCTCTTTGTTCTTACCCTCCTCGAGTTTAGACAGGGATATCGATTGGCTGGCCTCGCCATCTGTAGGAGGGGTGAACTCCCACCGTGCCTCGAGGTTGCCGGGTTTCGGCTCCGCGCCTTGTTCTCCTACGATTCGGCATACGATTTTCTGCCAATCTGCATCAGGGGATAATGTGACGTCGCCAAGACGCCAATAGACCAGATGCTTGTCCTTTAGGTGGGTACCTGAAGGCTTGGTCTGAGCACCCGAGGCCTTGCCCTCGTATGTCGCGAAGATGACGAGATTGTGGATGGTTACGGGAGAGTCGTTAGCTGCAAAGCCAAAGGACGGGTTCAGTTTGTATTGTAACAAAAGGCCAAGTTTGTCGCCTTGGGGTTTCCATGTAGGGTGGAGCAGGATGGGAACATGTTCACTTGGTGGTGCATCTGCGTCAATGTGTAGTTTGTACGAGAAACCTATATGGGTGTTCCGAAGGTGAGAGGTGTCTAACGTGAACTGATCAGGATGATCGGGACTATTAGAGACAAAAATCCGATTAGGCCCGATAGACTCGAGAAGAGAGAAATTGTTAACTCGAACAGATAAGTGCGCTGAAAAGCAGTCAGTTACGTCTACTGCTGGATTAGGTACTTGAGGTGGGCTTACATGGTGGACTTGGGTCATCGCCAGGGTTGAAAGATAACGCAATCTCGCCATTAACCTTCACAGATTTGACTGCACCACTCTCAAAGGTGGCCGATACGGTTTCCATGAGAGACGAGTTCAGTCCTGGTTGATGCATTTCTGGGTGCTTTGCTTGAACCACACTGCTCAGCGAGGTAGCCGATCGAATAGACTGGGTGTCAGATGTTCCTGCAACACTAGGTTCAGAGGTTAAAGTCGATAAGCCTGTAGCTCGAGAGAATATCGTTGGGATAGGGGGGATTATGGCAGGGCTGGCGGAGTTCTCGGAAACGGGGCCAGGCACGTAGATCGTGCTGCGCACATCTCTGCGGCCCCTAATAGTACCCGCCCTCCGCGCTGGTGCGCCCATTGCCGAAAGGCTGTTTGCAACATTTGATAGCGCCATTTTCTTAGCCTCTTCATCTTCTTCAGCAACAGGCTCCTTTTGTATGCTGAGCTTAAATGCGTGTTCGGTTTCTTGAGCAGCCGCCTCTTTTTCAGCCTGTGAAATAGGATCATGCGAATACGTCGGCACACTAAACCCTTCCGCATCTTTTTCCGGCTCCCTCTGGGAGGGGGGAGGCCCTGGAGGAGGTGGTACGTCTAACGCGTCCAGCGCACTACTAGTACCATTCACTTGGGACGTCGTGGTGGTTCCTGTTGTCGGCCGCACAGCATCGGTTGAGTCAACTCTTCCAACGCCATTAGTACCATCGTGGCTACTCTTTTCTCCAGTCTCGGAGGTGCGGAAAGTCTCATTTGTCGGCGTATCAGGGTCTTCAGCTAGTGAGCCTAGTCGGTTGGTTGAATCACCTAGGTTGCTCGAGGATGCTCGTGGTGATAAGCCGTGGCTGCTCTTAGAGTTTCTCCCGAAAGGTCCTTTCGCTGGGGATAGCTGGCCGAATCCACCGTGAATGCTTTGACGCCGTCGCCCAAGCATAGTACCAATGCGACTTCGCAGCTTGTTCTCGGGTGGTCCTTCTTTGGGTCCTGAATAGTCACTCCGGTCATCTTCCATTGGCACGCTGAGGCTTGGCGGTACCGCACTGGATGGGCTTGGACCACCAGCGCTAGATGATTGGCGTGTAGTCGTTGCTCGCTTTTCCAACTTCGGGCGTCCCGCAGTCGCCTTGGAAGCAAAGTGCTGGATCTCATTTGTAGTATTGTAGTCTAGTAAGCTGTTCAACACGGTTTCGGTATCGGCTTGTAGCTTTTGCGCCTGTTCTCCTTCGAAGGTGCCGTACTGGGTTAAGCAATCGCGCAATTGGTTCATGCGACTTTCGTCTACAGCCTGTAAATTCTCGAAGACGAAGGGGGCCTGTGACTTCCACTGGTTTGTGGCAGACTCAAGCTTACTCGCAGCCATATCGACCTTCTGGGCGCTGGCTTTGCCACCCTTCTTGCTCAGCTTGTCCGACTTTTCTTGTGCCTCTTCTAGTTCCCTGGCCACTTTTTGCAGGTTTCCTTGTATTGTTTGGAGATTTTGCATTTCTTTTCTAGTCTCAAACATTCGCAGAGGCGTCTCAACTTCTTTTTCGATGTGCATAGCAAAGGTGTGGTGGGATGTCGCGACGGACTCTGCGGACTGGAGGATTTTGTCCCATTGCACATGGAAGCTCCTGGAATACCGTTGGAATACCGTTAGTCGACTTATACATAATCCGTGATGCGGCTATATGAGGCCTGCTAACTCACCCGAGCTCTGATTGCGCGTTGGGTACCCGGAATTGTGTTAATCTTCGTAGTCCCTGGGCGTATTGCTCCTCAACTCTTCGGCGCTCCTGGACACAGATCAGCTTTGACCATACATCTTCACGGCGGTAGCCAGGGCGTCGAAGAATCGCACCTGAAGCCAGTCGGCTATTTCATTGTTGAGCTTGGTTATTCGTTTGACTCGGTCGGTGAGAACAACAACGGCTTGGCCAGGCTGAAGGGTATCCTACACAAAGACTAGATCAGCAATGCGCCTGGGACGCTACGCAATTGGAGATGCCCACCAGTATAGCGGGATACTCAGCTCGTGAAAGGCCGTCCATGATGGGCAGCGTTAGGGGCGATCACGCAGACGTATATGTCGCAGATGCGGAGGAGGGGTGGAGTGTAGACATGTATTGATATATATATCTCTAGCGCAGCGGCGACGTGGGAGGGCGCATTCAGCGAACCAATCTAACTCGTTCGCACATCGAAGACGCGTTGCGTAATTGGTCGTGGATCATCGATCGCTGGTGTATATGCATCTGCTGGTTATCGATGCATCAGCCTGGGTTGTCGCGGACTGGTTTATGAACTGTACTACAAAAATGCTGGGAGCTCTGGGGAAGCTTGACGATGGCTGGGATTATGTAGGTACATAGTCGAGATTCAGGCTTGGGATTTATGAGGTCAGCTCCGAGTGCCCGGCCAGCCACTTCTCCACAGCTGTCAAACGTGTTCCTGTCGGGGTTTAGCACGGCGAAGAGACTTGCGCTTCTCCTCATTCGGATCTAGCTTAGGTGTCTGTGGACCATCAAATTACATAGAAGTCTAGGTAGGTGGAGGCCAGCCGTCGCCAGCCGAGAAAGATCCCCAACCCAGCAGGCCATCCACCTACTACCCTAACATGTACGATGCCTTCTAGGTATTCTAGACCAGGTGCTCTTATGTGACTTTACAATCCATACAAATACCTGTTTGATAAATCTCTGTACTTTCATTAAAAACCTTCAGGAGCTTGTTTCTATGAGTCAATCACTTTCATTAAACTTACAAGAAAGCGCAAGAATATGACTTCTCAAACTGACTGGAGAACGTCGCTCACATCAAGCGATCGCTATGACAACATACAAGCCATGTTAGTAGTTACCTACATTTCCCCCGGTATTTATTACACCTCGTTGCTCATTGAGACTGTAGAAAAGACGCGCTTGAGAAGGCAGGCGTCCCAGCCGCTAATGCACAAAAGAATGCCTTTTCTATCGAAAGCGAAGCTTATAAATCATCGTCACGCGTGAGGTTGCCCATTTCTCAATTATCCTCACAGTACTCACTCATTCTTAACCGGCTTTGATAATTGAAATATCGCTTAACGATATGACCTCTTGCGTTCTGTATGCAGTTCACATTGACACCAAAACAGGACCATTATGAAGCAGCATGTCGGGTCGGGCCGCCGGCGGATTCTTCGTACACGCCAGAGGAAACAGGGGTACCTCCTACCGTAAGCGAACCGCCAGACTCTCGTGTCATCACCATAGGGTCTTACCGGGATTGCCAATACATCGGCGACGGAGTCACCGCAGAGGTCTATCGATCCCAAACGGTTGCGTTGAAAGTCATTGTGCAGACTCGCAATATCGAGCCCCATGACCCATTTCGGGAGGCCAAAATTCTCAAGCTACTGAGGAAGCCATGCATCCCTCTGCTAGAAACCTTTAGGGATCAAGAGCAACGCTTTGTTCTTGCCTTTCCATATATGCCGTTCAGTCTCGAGAGCCTCATAGCACACGGCCCCGTTCCCAAGGCTCGGATATTAAAGCACTTCAAGGATCTTTTTACCGGCCTTCAGTATCTCCATGGTCAGGGAGTAATACATAGGGATATCAAGCCCTCCGCGATCCTGCTCGAGACCCTAGATGGGCCCGCTTATCTTTCCGACTTTGGCACTGCATGGCATCCTGAGCTATCAACCTACACTGAGCCTGCCAACCAGAAGGTCCTCGATGTCGGAACAGGTCCTTACCGTGCGCCGGAAGCATTGTTCGGAGATAAGTCATATGGCACGGCCATCGATATGTGGGCAGCTGGTGCTATGCTTGCCGAATGCTGTCGCACGCCTCCGAGAACACTCTTCGAGTCGCGGCCGGCGCACGAAGATGGGAATCAGCTCGGTTTAATACTAAGTATTTTCAAGACAATCGGAAGCCCGACTCGTGAGTCATGGCCAGAGGCTGCAGACTTTAAAACTCCACCCTTCGAGATGTATCGAACCTTTAAGGGAGAAAAGTGGGAAGATATATTGCCAGATGTTGATGTTGATTTTCGGGACATTGTTATTTCACTTGTGAAATACAGCAGTCATGCAAGGGCTTCTGCATCCCAGGTCCATCAATGCTATCTAAATTTCCGTGACACTAATTTACTAACTTCTTGCAGATATTACAATACAAGTGCTTCTCAACTGTGGACGCATAACCTTGAGTTGAGAAGTAGTGTAAGCTTTACAGCAATATCTTCACGACCAACGCCACATCAAGACTACTCGGCTTGGAGATCATCATATCTGAGCAGCCAGGCGCCCCTGGTTCTGAATTGGCTCAACGTTAGCATCCGAAATCATCGAATACCATTCGCAGCCGATATCGCAGAGGTGGTTTATGTCAGCAGGGGCAACAGATTCCTGCGGCCATACCACATAGCAACTGCTGCAAAAACTACGACGCTAGCTACGCCCGCCATTCCTTTGCTAATAGCCTTCTTCATTTTGGAACCGACTACTCCTTGAAACTCTTCGGTTTTGTTGAGGGCCGGCCAGGGCGTATCAGGGATAGGCACACCCAGGTACGGACACAATTCGTTCCACTGTCGTACTAAGGTTAGCAGTCCCTCTAGCCAAACCGAGAGATCTCATCTGCCTGTGATGGCCTGTATGCACCGACGTTCTGTACGAGAGATTGCTGCTGTTAAAAACGGAAAAGATGCAGGTACTCACTCCGAATCCATCCTCCAATTTGACAACCTTCAGTTGCTCTGGCGGCACAAGTCGCTTCACTTCGGCAATGCTAGTCTACAGTTAGCACGTCGAAGCACTGATTTTCAACGTTAAGGACTTACTATAGCTTATAATTTTCTACGAGAGCTTTGCGGCCTTCGTCCGACGCGCCAAAGCCATTCGTATAGTAGTCTACCATCTGACCGCCAAAGAGATCCATATAAAACGCGAAGCTGTCGAAATTTTTGAGGATAGACATTGGGAGGCGCCTGAGGCGTAACGCAGCCCAACCGATCGTGTTCATAAAGGATTTTGCCCATTTCTCAGGATCCCTCTCCGTCAGAAGAAATTTGGCATCTGGATAGGTTTTGAGAGTCGATCGGAGCATGAAGAAGGGCATTTCTACTATGACCTTTGAACAGTTAATTAGGCGCCTTCTCTACTCCATTCATGACTTACATCATAATTCGCGAACCATTTATCGAACTCTGCTCTGCCATCTATAATTTCACGTCAATATTGAGTTACAGAGCTCATGCTCCAGGTCTTATGCTGTCCTGTAAATGACTTAAAAAAACATTCGCTTACAGGGTGTTCCTTCATGAAGCCATTCCGCATTCGTACCTTCGAGCAAAATCTTGAGCGCAGGGGTGCCAGCACCAATCACTTCTGCCATATGATAGGGCGCAAAGCCAAGCTGTTTGAGCGCCAGATATAGGCCGCGAGTGCCGGATCTACACGCTTGATTAGAAAACGATGCGCTTAACGAAGAACTATATTAATTGCAATCTACTAACCTCGGCGCGCTCAAGACGACCAATTTCTTCGGCTTTACATGCGCCGGTGTTGGGACGGTATCAATTTCGCGTCTCATTTTGGCGGCGTTTTTGCTGCGTTTTCTCAAGAGTCTGATTGGATACGGCAAGTATGGCGTGCGATTACGTGCGAAAGTTGCAATGAGTCAACGCAGGGTAATCGACACTATATATAATATTATGACTTGATCGGATCATCATCCCTTAACACTCGCCAAACAACAATCTTTTTATGTACCTTTTTCCGTAATTACAGTTCGTCCATCCTGCTTTAGTGACAGCAGTGGACCCCAGGACTGCTGTTTGAGCAATTGATGGCCAACCATTACTATCGTCCCGTTCCCGAACCATGTTTGCTGCCCGGTAGCACCATTTACCGACTGGCCGACCATTTTTCTCCTCCATTGATCTATCGATCAACTAGTTGACAAATATTTGCAGTCATGGTCTGACAATGCTCGGTCCCGAAGACATCAAAAATGTCGTATAAGCGAGCTTCTGGCAACAGCCCTGTGCTGACCGCCCCTCTCGTGACAACTCTTGGCACTTTAAAGTGCAACTACTTCTAAACTCTGCATACCTATGTGAGGGTTCGATTTGTCCACAAGTCATGGAAACAACAGAGATACACATTAGGTGCGACGCCGTTAAAAAGTTCAATCCCTTCCACCTAAACACGATAGGTAGAGCAGAGTTTCACTGGGTTATCCTAACAGCAGATGTTTCCCTTTTGTGGCAAGTCAATGCACCACCGTTTAGTAAATATCTCGGAAGTAAAATACGACGTTAAAGCATCGGGTCTACAAAGCTGCGACATCCCGTCTTACAATTTCTATGAATTTGCAGGACAGTTGAGGCTTTTCGCTGTTACGTTGAGCTGACATTATTGTCAGTAGGCTATCGGCCGATTGTCGGGTAAGTGCGGGCTGTATGCTACGACATCTGTGTCTCCGGTTGAACTGTGATATCCACATGTTTTGACGTTGTGTTCCCGTAAGGCGCCAGTTTGCTACGTGCAAATGCTTGTTGTTTGGAGGCTTAGCAGCATTTTTTCCAATCATATCTTTGCGGGTTTCCGAACTTTGAAAGAATCCTACTGTGGCGTATATGGTAAGGCAACTGAGCGCGGTATCATCCTCTTTTTGGCTATTTGTACGGAAACTACTACATGCCGTCAACTTCAACTAAGCACATTTCAGCTACGCCATGCGGAGATATTTTCATCACACTATCAAATGCTTCTACTTTCGTTTTCTTACCTTCAGCTATTATATCCTTTTCATACGTATTTCTTCAAATACGCTTACAGTTTGATAGGATCTAATTTAGATCACTGAGACCTTTGGAGACTTTTATGCGCATTTCGAGACATCAATTCAAATGTAGACGAGAAAGTGACGACTGTAAGGTAGCTCAGGGCAGTACCGGCATCGTACAAAGTCTTCGCTATGAGAGTGCGGACAAGCACTGCGTGATTTCGCTCCGCACGATGTACTGTATAAGTGATTGATCACTCGAATCTCGAGCAATCGGAGTCAATTATAGATGAACGAACCGTCTTATCGTTATAGTCTCACAGATATGTAGCCTGCCGTTAGGACGTGTCAGCTTAGAATACCTGGAATTGCATCCGGATTTCTCAAGCCTGCCCGCGTAAGAGCACGCGTGTTAGTCCTAGGTTTCAACAATCAGCACTACCGACGGCAGTATGAGCTTTTAGGCGTCTCGAAAAGTTTTCGATCTGCAAATATTGTGATTAAGAGTGTCTCTGTCACGATAGTGTACACTTTAGGCTTGTAAATCTCTCACGATATTCATATTCAACCGTCACCTAGATAATACAGAATATTACGTTAGTTCTAACCGATACAACTTTCTAGCTTTCCCCCTTTCCGCACATTTCGCAATATGTCAGAGGCGGAGGTGGATAAAGAACACATGGAGCAGCATATTCTCAATACAATAGGTCACACGATATAAAGCTGCTTCAAAGTCTTTGTTACCCATGTTAAATCTCGCATGAAATTTTTTTGAGCCGTTTGTCTTTGTCTATTGTTATGAGCTGAATGACCTAGTTCGCGTAATTCAACGTCCTAGCAATTAAAGATGAAATTCATGTCTTTGTTCACCTCTTAGCTCTCATAGCTATTATGCTAGAAATGATTTATATAGATAGCTTCAATTATATGAGATAATTTAGAGCTTGAATACACTGACTTTCGAATTTCATTACTTACACATTGAACCCTGTCACACCCAGCCCTCCAATCTCGTACTCGGTTTTGCATCATAGTATTGCTTGCATCAAACAGGATACTGAATTAGGTCGAGGTAGCGCAGCAATCACTTCAGCTGATTGACCCTAGCCCAATCCGACACAGCAAACTCTAAGACAATGTCTATACATTCAAGCCAAAGTTCTCAATTGACTTATTCTACAATGCCAGAGGTCGTTGCAAACCCTCGGAAGAGGAAGCATATGAGTGATGGAGACATCGAGCGAGTCAACTTGCCACCCAAACTGAGAAACTCACAAACCCTATCCTCGCCCTGTTTAGATGATTACCAGCGCTATGATGAGTTCCAGTTCTGCCCAGCAATAACCATACCTCCTGAGCTTACACATCAAACATGCGATGATTCTGTATGCCCAAGTCAATTATGGAGCTCACCAAGTCTCACGTCTTATGGTGGTAGCTCTATGCTAAGCGGGCCGCCTCCGGGACCCGGCACTCTGCCAAACCCTAAAAGTGTCATGAGCTCTTGCTTATCTATCGGAGAATGGCTGAAGGACGTCGATAGCCTCAGCCTCAACTCAGTCCGGCCCCCAGACCCTTTTGAAATTCGTAACAGAAGGCCGGGCGACCTTACACATATCGCGGTATGTCTCTACCAGCCGCGCCCACCTCCCATTCTCCCCCGGCATATCCTCGATTTTGATTTCTCGAGAGTTCTGCGGCGGTACAGGAGAGTTGCCAAGCTAGTTGATGATTACCAGTATTGGCACGGCCGGTCGATCTTCGCGTTCTGGTTAGCTGATGAGATAACTCTCGCGGCGGCCGGGGAAATCCCTACACTCACGAAAGCATACGAAGAGGATCGGCCTTCTATCCCGCCGCGGGTTTTGAATACACGTTTTGATATCGTTCTTCTTGCCGCGCCTCTGCTCTCTCATTTAATCGAACGGTACCACAAAGATCTGGGATTTGATTACTTCGCCTTTTATCATAACGACCCTAGAGAGCATCGCAATGATTCTTTCTTCTACATGTAGACTTAATGGTTGGGATGTCATTTTGGGACTAGGCATATTAGCTGCGTATAAGAACCAGGTGTATCTATCGTTTTAGATTTCAATAGGAAAATGACATTTCAATAATTTCTATAAGTCCGTAATCCGACTTTCCTCTTGCTACTGAAACGGCCACGGGTGACTGCAATAACCGTGAACCCCAATCTAGGAGGAAATCTGAATATTACGCATCCCAGACTGGTCGAAATCAAATAAATCAATGGGGACTCGTGTGATCACGCAAAGTAGTAGATAATCTCGTAAAAATAAGGGAAATCAACGATGAATTCAATCGAAAAACTAAGTGCTGGTGTGTAAAAAAACTAAGGAGTGTGTAGCTAAGTGTGTACAGTATTGATCACAATAATACCCTTATTTTCTAGCCCATCACGTGAATTTTGACCCCCTGGCAGCGATTTATGTAAGCAAAACCACTTACACTGCTTCACTACATAGTTTGGGAAATAGACAAACCCATTAGGTCGCTCACGATATCTCATTTTAGCGTACATTTAACTATCAGATTTTCTTATAATCGCAACTACAACTCTAAATCTAATTTAGACTCACCGTCGATTGTTGCTCTGTCATTTTCGTATTCGCGTAGCTCTGAGTCGAGAAGGGAAATTTCTTTACATTCATAAATAAGATAAGGAGTTATAATACAAATAGTCGGTAATTTTCATGACCTTTGTGAACCGATCTTTTGTACGTTGCTCATCGACGCTCCTTGATACAGTTTAATTTGCACAATGAAAGCTACATATCAGCTTAGGTATCCCAAAGTTCGGCCAAGCAGATTGGCAAGGAAGAATGACCTGGATCGATAGCCAGGCGGTCAATTAATTTAATCCTATGTATCCATGAACGTAATCCACGTACTTGATAGCATACAATGCACCCAACACTCCTACCTGTCAGTGTATCAGTGAGCCAAGCCTGGTATCATCCCGGTCATGCTGATTCATGCCCCCACTCATCTCATACGACCCTTGTTCGTAGAGGTCTCTCGCTAAGTTCGTGTCCATCCTCGTGATCCAATCCTGTCCGAGAGCAGTTGGGTGGCTGCCCAAGTCGCGCCGGGCCTGGAACTCGGAATCTTGCGGAAGGTCCCGGAGCTGAGGCCAGGGGGTAATTGACTGTGAGTCCGGCCTATGCCGCGCGGGTCGCACCCGCTGCCCTCGGTGGTGCTGCTTCTTCGTCCACCAGCGTTTGACGCGGAAAGTCTCATACAGAGTGTGCCGAAATGGTTTTGTTAGGCCGAAGACTATGGGAACGGCTAGCCCAGGCAAAACGCCATAGACGTGACCGACAATACCAGCCCTTGCTTTGGCAGCGGTGAGTTCCGGCGCATCAGCCATAATCTCGCGGGCCATCTCAGCAGGTACGGGTAAGTGCACTAATATGAAGGCGAGGGCGAATCCTCTTCATGAAGCGCCAAAGTTAGCTCTGGGGCAATTTTACTAAACATGACATGGAAGTAGGCAGGTGATACTCACGAGATAAAAACTATGGCAACTAAGAGGCGCACAACCAGCCAGTTGTTGTCCAGAAGTGACTTCGGCACATGGTCCCTCTCCCAAGGAGTGTGCTCTGACGTAGAACTCACATTTCTGCTACTGCATCGCCATTTGCTCAATACACAAGAACCCCAGCTAACCGAGGAGCCGTCGAGAGTTGTGACACTGTTCCAGATCTTCTTAGTGTCGATGTATTTCCATAGAATCATGGCGATTAGGACGATACTGAAAATACACGAGGCAACCGTTTGGATATTGGCAACGATTAAATATGTGATCCAGTTGCTCTGTAGCACTGGTGTGTACTCGACTCCTATCGTAATTGTGGTTATAATGATGGGAACTATTTTGCTAAGTATGACATATATGCGCTCAGCGCGACGACGGATAGTCCAGACGCCGAAAATGGACGTCGCAATATGCAAGGTGCTAAGCGTAGCGGTTCCTATTAGCGACACAGACAACGAAATCTGACAATATTGGGAGCCTATACACCAGATCACTTACTATGTAAAAAGGTATGTGCACTCAATACTGTAGCAGTAATAACCTTTCAGATAGTTAGCTAAAACACGATTACCTAATTCCACACATATAGGCGTAAGCCCACGCGCTAGAATCGTCCTTAAACTTACGTATATTTGAAAAGACAAGTGTAATCCCACTATTGCCATCCTTATAGATGACGTCTGCATTGGGGTAATTGGCCATGATATAGTGATACCGCCTCCACATATTATCGCTAAAGTGTCTGTAGTTGAATGAGTCCGGTTAGTTTGAAGAACGGACCGCCCCATGGCCGTAGTGGGGAAGATAAAAAGGTTCTTCTACGTGTATTGGTATATTTGCTGGATGATGCTAATGACGATGGATAGCTCAACGAAATATGCGATCAGCGCGATGTCTTCTCGGTTATTTGTAGTCAGTCTAAAAGAACTTGACGCCAAATATCACGGTATCAGAAGATTTAAACAAGTTGTTTATTCCAACATGGAGAGGGGAGGGCTCACAGCTAAAGCGTTCCCGGTGCACCCAGAGCAGCCATATCAGGGTGAGATTAGTCAGAAGACTGATAAAAGTGTAAATTAGCACACCGACCGCCTCTCCAACCGCGTCTGCCGGCAGCCCGGTCATTCTTTTAAAATAATGGAATAGAACTTGGGAAAACAATAAGCTAGAAAGGGGACGTTAATGAGTGCTAAAGTAGCCAGATGTGATTCCCTAAATAAACGAGGATTTGCTTGATCAGGAAAACGTAATTGAATTTACTGGATAAACCGGAAGGGTGAAGCCAGGTACCACAATCAATAAAAGTGGCTAAGTTCTCCTGCATCTTGATTGTGACCCTCCATTTCGACCCCTTGTTGGCTGGTTTTCATAGAGAGGCACTCGCACTACCTAAGAAGCCTGAGAGGATTTGCAACTCTATTGCAACTCGGTTGTGGCTATGAGTATATGGTGGCGGGATGGTAGCTTAAATCCTAATACGACAACATTAACATGCGAAGTTGTATGGTTAGAGCTGGCCAGATTGCATAGGACTTCTGAAGGGGGCCACGGCATGATTGGGTCTCTGTAGGATTGCGGCCGTCAAACCAAAGAGAGATACGGAGTGCCCAAATACAAGATTGTAGGTGCCATACAACATCCTTCATCTGAGAATGCGTCATGGAACTGAACCGCAGCACCGAATCATCATGCTATCAGAAGATAAAACATTGTCGATTCAACCGTTTGCAGTTGATCATAGAAGTACCGTGATAGAGCGCACAGCCTGAATAACGCTTGAATATACGTGCATAGCTTTAGAAAACAGATCTTTGTGTCTGCTTGGTTGTATACACGGTTTTGCCACCGCCAAGTTGACTTTAGGGGCCATTCCTACGGCGAAAACTAAGAAAGAAAGCACAATATACTGTTCGTTGGTAGCATTGGCACTATTCTGCCGACTCTGGTTGGCGGCATTCTTGTGGACTTTACGACCTGGCACTGGTAATTTAATATCAGTCTACGGATTAGAATAGTGTCACTGGTGTTCGCCGATTTTTATTTCCGTATGCGCCATCGCCAAGATGTCTTCGATCCCCCAGTGTCTTGGATAAATCACTTTGTCCGGAACGCCATTATCGCAGTGGCCTGAACCACCTATTGTTATTGCCCATAGGTTTTTATTTTCGGAGGGTTCGAGGCCAGCCGTCACGTAACTACCATCGCCATGGATATCTTCGTCTACGGTTCTGCTATCCACGAATTAAATTATATTCCTTGTGTGCTTCCAGCTCATGAAATTCGGGCAGGCATCTGAGATTCTCGTTATTCTGCTTATTTTCAAAGCTCCCCTAAAATAAGGCGGCAAGTTCGAACTTGTATAATGTTCTCGTCAATGTCGGCTTTGATTCCCTTATACGTTCCGATAGATATAACCAATCGGTGAGTAGGCGGGGTATTACATCTTTGTTATTGGTGGGGCCCGGCTCCTCAGCGGCTAGCTACTAGCTTACCAGGTGCCCGGATACGAGGCCTATTAAGTCATTGCTAAGTTACCAGCGTGGTGGAGTCTTATTGATCACGTCGATGTGATATCTCTAACTGCACCAACGGTCTCATCGCCGCCAGTCAAATGGCGAGCCCTGAATTGTCGGCGATGTTGGTAGACGATGACACGTAACGAGCATGTATCCGCGGCCTTCGTATGGTCATTTCCATCTGACTAGCCGGGTTGAGGTTGTGGTTGTATTCGGTTTGGCGTATTGGAGGATCTGGTATCATCGTTCAGCAGTAGAGTAGGATTGACCTCACCACACGAAAACAGGTTTTTTACATTTACTATACTACTAACGTTGATATAGAGTAACATAATCTAAATGGGCGAAATAGGGAGATCATTTTTACAATCCATGGGTTACTAGCATGGCTGCTTAGTGATCGTTTCTTTGTACATACAACGTACTAAATTGCCGAAAGTGACTTATTGTGCCTTGCCGCCCGTCCCTCCGTTTCAACTCCACCATTGAGCCCCGGAGCATACTGTTCCTCTGCTCCGAATTATACCGCCTCTACTCCGGCCGCCCCGTCTACCTCACAACCTCTCTTTTAAGTTTTAGTCTCAGGCAATTGAGACCATAGAAGTATTCTAATGCAAATGACTTTCCCCGCCACTGTCTGTGCAATCAACTATTGCTTCTTCGGGAGTAATCCATGCACAATGATTGGTCAATGGCTCTTAATGCTGCCCGGATGGCAACTAAGCAAAATGATTCAAATGCTGTTCTATAGTATTGCTAATCTCTGTGCCACCTTACAAAAGACCCTCCAGAGTAGGTCGAAAGTATTTCCACGATTAGCTTGTAAGCTAGGTATTAGGAAAGAGACCGTCGTAGCGCTAAACGTGTCGTAATATTCTTATAGGACTTTAGTAAGCCGACCCTTAGCACTTAATCTTTCTCAATTCCTAGTTGAATTAGTCTTTACACAATAATGTCGGAAAGATGGTATGCAAGCTTGACGTTTTTGAGTATTCTACTAATTGTCAGAAATAGGAAAGCTGTTCGCTGCTATTAGCGCCGGCGTAAGGCGGAAGAGGGATAGTATCCACCTTCTCAAATATCAATTACTCCATCACATCAATACACATTCCACATTTTTGCTTGCAACAACGGCAGCTATGACGGATTAGCACTAGATTGCCTTTCAAGATATCCTATTATCAACGTCGGCGTTTCGTGGTGGCAATCGAAGGATGTTGGGTCCCCTATTTCCTTGATGATCGTCAGTCTCATTGCTTATCGCGAGCAGGCGCCGCTATCGAAGGCGGCGCATCGAGCTCCGATAAACACCACAACTAGAAGGTCAGCTTTCTTTGGCGCGAGGCTAAGAATCATGATGCAAGAATCAACGGCTCCGACGACGTATATTTAATACCGTCGTCGACAATAGTTCTGGGTTTTCACTTCGATGTAGAATCATCATTGTGACTTGAACTCCTTTACCTGCATCACAACCACCAACTCAAAAATGCATACTACGAGACTTCTCTTAGCTGCCGCCGCAGCTTCGACAACGCTTGCCAGCCCTGCGTCGAAGTCTCCGGTCGAGGCTCGATCATGCGGCCCTAACTTCAAGAACAACGTCTTCAACACCCCCTTCTATAGTGAGAACGATCCGAACGGACGCTTCCGCACGTTACAATCCTACGGCATATCATCATGGAGTGAGTTACCCATCCGCACCGATAATACGGTCTAGTGGTATCCAACCCCAAGCGCAAACAGGATCAGATTACTCACATATCCTATCGATGCATAGTCGGGTTCACGACCGATGACGCAGCCGGCGGCGACGCGAACACAATTGCACACCAGACGCGCATAGTTCTGACAGCCAGCCAGGTGCAGGCAGGCCTAAATTTAGTGACGGGCCCTAACCCGCCAGCGTATCTGCAGCTCCTGAATGAGCCAGACGCCGATTTCTATGGGCAGCCAGTACTATCGCCGCAGCAGGCCTCGGACACCATTCAGCCGTTCCTATCGGCGTCGACTAGCACGCAGTTCCTGCCGCCGGCGCCAGCGTTCCCGGAGACGAGCTGGCTGCCGGACTTCTTCGCGGCGTGCAACTGCCTCGACCGGTTCCCCATCATCCTGGCGCACATCTACAAGCCGGACCCCAACGACGCCATCAAGGCGATCCAGACCGTCATGGGTCAATTTCCCGGCAAGACCATCTGGATCACCGAGCTCGCGCCCGCCAGCTCCCCCGACCAGGGCTGCACGCTCGATCAGGCAGGCGTCATCAACTGGATGAATACGGTTGTTGGGTGGGCTTCGCAGCAATCGGTCATTGAGCGCGTTTTCTGGAACTGTGGCGAATGGGTAAGCAGGCCAGATCTCTCTCTCTCTCTCTCTCTCTCTCTTTCTGTCTCTCGGTCTTTGCCGTGTTTCGCGAGACCGACGAACGCTAACCGCTCGACAGGGTCCGATCTACTCCGACGATGCCAATAAGTGCAACCCCAGTCTCACAAACAACGACGGCTCGGCCACTCCTCTTCTTCAGGCATATGGTGCCATCTGCGCTTGAGTTGCGAGTGCTGATTAGGAGGGATGGAGTGTGAAACAATGTATCTAGACGCGTAGATTAGAGGTGTGCAATGCGTACTGAATGTTCGACATCGAAGTTCCAAACTTATGCATGCATAACTAGTAACCGTTAGACGTAAATTAGGCATGCTCATTCCGTACATAGTTAGCGTAAAGCTTAATATAGTGGGCCCTAGCTCCTTGGCATACGTATCTCTTAGCTCCTTTTCCCTCGCTTGCTACATACACCACTTGACGCCGTATTTATGTGACCGCTTTTCGATCGCATACTGACTAGGTACTATTCTACCGGCTGCGACGCTTCTACACGCCATAATACGCAATTGTCGAACTCGAACTATCCGTGTAGCATATTGAAGCAGTGTAAGTGGTTTTGCTTACATGAATCGCTGCCAGGGGGTCAAAAATTCACGTGATGGGCTAGAAAATAAGGGTATTATTGTGATCAATACTGTACACACTTAGCTACACACTCCTTAGTTTTTACACACTAGCACTTAGTTTTTCGATTGAATTCATCGTTGATTTCCCTTATTTTTACTAGATTATCTACTACTTTGCGTGATCACACAAGTCCCCATTGATTTGTTTGATTTCGACCAGTCTGGGATGCGTAATATTCAGATTTCCTCCTAGACTGGGGTTCACGGTTATTGCAGTCACCCGTGGCCGTTTCAATATAGACGTTCGGCCATTTGGGGGAGATAATTACATTACATAATCATGAATATAGCAAGGAATCTTTAAGTTTAACTAAAAGCGTGCGTATTGTTATATTCGTTGTGGCCCAGTGAATTGAAAGAAATCGCATCTGCTAATATACTGTATTTCTCGGATTACTCTAATGGCCATTGGTCTTATTGAACTGTGTAGCTGAACCTGCTGAATAATCCTAATTACAATCTATCCTAGTCTTGTGAATAAATTTTATCATGATCTAAAATGTTTGGATCGTGACGTTCCTTCAAGCCTTGTGGAGGCTTCCTACATTTGATAAGACAATCCCTGGTTGTTTTGTAACACCCTTAACGACGACCGAGTCTCTCATCAAAGAAGAGAGGGGGGCGAGTGCGAAGTAGCGGTGTGATCAACCGAAAGCCGTTCTCCGTACCCTAATCGAGGCTCTTCAGCAGACCTCAAACTTAGGCTGCGAGGGGACACTTGTTGATCTTGATGCTCTTCGTCTCTTTGAAGCCCGTAGTCTTGATGTTGGCCTTCTTCTTGGATCTCTCCATCTCCCTGATCGGTCACTACTTCCGTGCACGTATCGTGAAGAGAAGAAAGACCTGGAATCCCCTTGCTAGAGCGAGGGGACCTTGAGTGATGTAACATGGGATGTTCCGGGTCTGTTAGATTAAGCGGGCCGAGTTCTTGGTCAGCTAGCGTGATGGGAATGGAATCAAGGCATTTCGACCAGTCTCCCTGGCCGCTTTCTTCGTAGGCAAGACGCTGGAGTTGCAGCGTCTCGTTGCTTATCCATTCAAGATTCTCATACTCCCGAGTTTTCCATCGTCTCTGAGCGCATGAAAGAATTGGCTCAAGAGCGAAGGAAAGTAAAATAACGAGAAAGCCAGTAATATATGTAAAGTACAATCCGAAAAGGCTGAATGAGATGTATGAAGTGCTAAGGATTTTCTATCACAATATGTTAGGACGATGGTGTGTATGAAGTGGATGAAATAAGCGAAATATAATCTTCTTCTCCCTTAACGCTGTCTTCCTGATTGCGACTATAGGGATAGCTCCATACCTGATTTTGGCATAGACTTTTCTGTCCCACATTCGTAGCATTCATCTTAATTCTCTCAAGGGCCGGCTCGACCGGGCCGTTTGCTGTATCGACAAGCGAAGCTTGTAATAACGACAAACTGATGTTCCACCAGTTGCCCACGTCAAGCTTCCACTGGTCATCTGGGAGCGGGCCCTGAATTCCAGAGCTTAGACTTCGTTCAGAGGCTAGGGAGTGGGACCCAAGAGTTGTGATAGTTGGAGCTAAACCAGAGGGATAGTTCTGCAGGGCTGTCGACAACCATAAAAAACGGCTAGCCTCATTATTCGATGAATACGCTTCAATTAGTTGTTCTTGAGTGTCGTAATTGTAAACATCATTAGGGTCAATACCGAACAACGAGACTGCGCCCGACCATGCGTCATTGTAACTAGCAAGAGGACCGCAAGAATTATTCGTCGCGACAGGTCCTTTACAAATCTGATTCTGCGTGGCGCAACCAAGAGGCGATGCCGCATCAACAGGCTGGTAAACATTTGTTGGATGCAATGTCCAGTTTGAATCAGTAACGAAGGAATTATAGGTAATATTTGATACGACATTGGAGCGATACCATGGATCGTTCACTGGCTGGCTCGAGTAGACTCCGTTTCCAGAAAGAAAGAATAATCCTATGTCAGCGTCTGGTCTTCGCAAGTCTGATTCAGGGAGAAAATCCCCTGGACCGCTTGCGCTATGAATCGTTAGAGAAGATAGGGCACTTGTTTGGACTGTTAGCATGTTCTACGAATTCTGTTGGCAGTGGGTCTAGATACTTACTCCACAACGTAGCCGGATGACTTGACTCTATTAGTCATTGGAATGTTCTGGGAGTATGTATCCCGAACCATGATAGTGTAATCGGCGTGTTCAATGTCAGCATTCTGGGGAAGAAGAGGACCGTACTTGTAACCAGTATAATTCGAGATGCCTTTGAATGTTGTTGGCTCACTTCGGCCTTCAGTGACCAATGGTGCGCAGTGGATGACATATCTGAATAGGATGCATTCATCTTGCCGAAGATTGACTCCTAGATCGTTGCAAATGTTGATGTATTCTGTATCCAGAAGAAGATTGGATTCGGTGCTTCGACATACACTATCCTCAAATGGACAAGATGCTGTGTTGTCGGATATTGTGTTTAGTGTTTTTTTCACGAATGCTCCGTTTCCTAAGACACCGGTTCTATTAGGTGAGTAAACCTGCTGAGCGTAACCGGCAGCATTGCTGATAATACTCGATTCCCAGGGACTAACAATTAGTCGAAGATCCTGTTCCGTCAAATTATCTCTATTGATTTGCCCACAATTTCCCACGATCAATACTTCGTCTCCAATGGCGGTAGAAATGCTAGAAGAAAAGCCACTAGCTAACGAGAAAGCCACGAGACAAGTAACAGCAAAACCGATATGCGGCAGTGTCCGAGTGATATTCTTCTGAGCCAAATGACGCCAAGCCCATGAAATCTGCATTAGTGACCACAAACCAGACTCCGATGATGATGAGTTTCGGAAAATAGCCTGACGTTGATGGTGTAGCGCATCACGATATTCTGTAGTCGAGAGTTTCCTGTGCAAGATTGAGCATGCAATACGCCAGAAGCGCGAGGCGACAATAGTGACAAACAATGCCGTGAAAGAAATCAGAAGAGTTCCTGGTTTTCGATTCAAGGTCAGGGTTGCTCCAAAGACCGGCCCGCGAGACCAATTAGTCCATATCCCGAGATACACATTGTAGTTCGAGGAATCAGGGATAGAGGAGGAAGAGAAGGAGTCCGCCATGGTTGTGTTCAATTCTCCTTGAATTAGTGTCACAATTATCTTTCAAAGAGAGACGTTTTCGATGACGAAACTGGCTTTCCTTCCAGCAGAGTGTAGAAAAATAGCGTTTCGGGCCTGGGAATGTAGGAATAAGGGGCGTATATCGTTGTTATAGATTCCCGGGCCTACTAAAGATAGAGTGGGACATACGAAGTTTTCCTTTATTTACGGTGAGCGGCTACCTCTTGGGTTCTTCAATGACAAGGCATCTTTGTGTAACTGTATGCTATGATAGCAAGATAGGCGTGACTGTTCGGAAAGATTCACTTTACATCATTAATTCATTCCTGCGTAGTATGTAGACTGCCTCCACCATAATGGATGCAAATCTGCCTTGCAACATCCAGACAATATTCCTCTGACACGGGCTCTAGATAGTAGCTCAAACCAGGCTGACCAGTAAGTATCACTAACGCCCCAGTGTCGTATGCCGATTATTGTAGGACAGCATTTGCATATCACTTTCAAAAAGCGGTGCAGCGGTTACAGCAGATCGACCTACACAAATAGTGGTTTTCTGAGACACAAATCTTGACGGTGGATCCAATTCTCAAAATAGTTCTCTCGCGAAGTTGCACCACAGTTGGCTGGCTTAGACCCCACGACTTGGGCTTTAGGGGGTCTCGAATTTAATTCAAATCTTTTGTCTTTTCTCATATGAGAATACACATATCATAGATGATTCAGACATTCGCCTATTCTTCCTGAATACTCGTAAAATGCAGAAATGATGATTATACGTCGAGCCGGTGCAAGGTCACCCAGGATTAGGCTCTTTAAAAAGGCGTGAATTCGTATTAGTCACAGACTCAATAGCAAACAATTTCCATCTACGCCATCTCGGTTTTCTATTGTTTCTTTTGCCGGGTGCTCGAGCCGGGTGCTCGAGCCGGGTGCTCAAGCCTGGCGAACTACCCCTAAGTCTCATCGGGGATAGTGCGAATCTCCATTTACTCACACAGTATCTTCAAATCAGGAGCTGAAGAACTATATATAGCTTAGCTGAGTATTGGTAGCAACGCTGACATTGTGAGTGTCTAGCATTTTGCGACTGTGATTCGTTGTACTGCATCACCCCAATGATCAGTACACATTACTGCAAATTTGAGGCACGTATGACCTTGACACAGATTGATGCAGCCGAGAGGCGAAATGTGGGTATTTTCTATATATCATCGGTTCTCCGACGGCATGATTGGCCCATGAATTGTTTTTTCTCTCTATAAGAGGCTGTATCTGCGTCGTAATCAGCCCCCTAGCCAACTCATACTATATATTAGACCATGTCAGACAAGACTTACTTCAAAGGGTCAAAGCATTGGTTAGGCATGCGTTTGCACGCAATACTGCGTAATAAGGGGGCCCAAAGAGTCGAATCAAACAGAATCGCTATCTTAAGCTGATAATAGAGTGTTAGAGGATATGGTGCCACGGAGCGAATAGAGAGACCTGCTTGCGAGAGCTACTTCCTCCTCTGACATAGAGCGATAGTGAACTGGTGCAGATGGCATACTATTGACCTAGCCAATGGTAAAAGGGGCTTATTCATATGTATAAGAGGAAGGAAATAAGGCCACTTAGCCACTTGCATCTGTACACTTAATTTACCGCATATTTTTCGATCTAATCCGTTGAGCAGTGTTTTTTTTTAGATGCGCCAATATTCACTAGGCCTAGATGCGTAATAGCCATGTCATCTCTTTAGCCAGGGCTCAGGGACAGGTAAGTTACCCGGCACTTTATTGACTTCTGTTTCCTTACGTGACCAAGTCTCTCAGAGTTCTCGTGTTATCCTTCTATATTCTTGTTCAGAAGCTGTCATATGTGAAGCTCTCGTGGGATTTAGGCACCTGGAGTAATCTCCTCAACAATTGTGTCCTCCCTCAACTCCAAATTCGCCAACATGTATTCATAATCCTCATCGTCCTCATCCTCGTCATCATCCAGCGCTCTCATTCGGTTGGGGTTCCCGAACTGAGCTTGCTCATCCCACAGCGTTGCGTTGCGCGGCAAGACAACGAATGCCCGCTGTCCGATTTGAGCGCCTCTGGGTAGATCCAACTCCAAACCCGAGCTTGTACGATATATAGGAGCACCAGGGAGCCTCTTACCCAGCCCGGTGCGTTTCTTGGTCGTCCTCTTCTTCTGGCCCGCATCCGGATCATCATCCGTTCCGTCATCAGCCGAGTCACCATCATTAGCTGTACCACCAGGCCCGATGACCTCGTTGTCGTCATCAGCGTCGCAGTTTTGCTGGTCACAGTACATGATATTCCCAGCATTTGAAAATTCAACATTGAACTGACACTTGCCACCATTGTTGCCCATGCAGTAGCTGCTCCTGTAGAAAGCGCTAATGAGCCCGCCTTGCTTACGGTTCTGATCGGCCGGGACGCAGCGGTTGAGGCGCGTGTTGGAACCGCCGGTGGGCACCGATGATGCGAACGGGTACTCATCGCATTGGAACCCAGAGGCATGGCCCTTCTTTGTTGAGCAGCGGTTGCCGCCTGACGCGATACAGCCAGCAGCCTTGCGTCGATTGCGCTTTGTGGTTGAGTCGGGTTGGTCATACTGCAAGCTTGAGCCGATACCAGCGCAGAAAGCCCCTGTGATGGGTAGTGTTAGTTTGGAAGTCATCGAAGTAGCAAAGACGAAGGAAAAGGGATGGAAGCATCAATACCATAACACATGTTGGTGCATATCTCGTCCAATCCGTCGTTGCACACGAAGACCAGAAGATCATCGGGATCTTGTCGAGCCTCAAGATTTGTGCCAGGGACGTTCACGGCAGATGAGGCTGCAGCAATGCCGAGAAGAGAAGCAAGAATGCTGAGGTTCTTCATGATAATGGATTGACTCCGAAGCTAGGGAGTCACGAAGGCTGGGACTTTGTATCTGAGGTGCCTAAATACTTGATGGAGGAAGCTGTTGAAATGGACATAACACAAGCGTCAACACCGCGACTTTATAGATCTATCTCTGCTAGCTTTTGGGCGTTAATGAGATCAAAGTTTCCATGTCAGAAGTCATACAATTTGTCGTTGTTTTTTCCGCCTCCATACCACCTTCATCCTCTAGGACCTCATCCTCCAAACAATGCGATCATTGATTCTTCGAATGAGCTGCCGCATAAGGAAAGATTATCGCATTAAGAAATCTCACGATCACCGCCGCTTGGGGCATGAATCCGAGATTTAAGCTGTGATAAGTCTGACACACTGCTTACTCCATCTCGATGATTACCGGCAGCCTTGGGGGCAGTGTTTCAGCTATTGTTATATTGTCCTACGAGTGGACGGTCTGAAGGACTACGGCATAGAAAAGGAACATATGCGGCACGACAGTCGTCAATATCGGCGAGGCTGAAGCTGACAAGATCGACAAATCATGACATCACGATTGTTTTGATGCTTAGTCCTGGCTAAGTAAAATATGCAAATTGTGATTAGCCAGCTATGGGGGCGAGGTCATTCAAGAGAGGCTTCAACAGGGGCTTTCGAGTATAGATGTCGGTAATGGGTTCTAACATGCGCGGTAGCATGGAGGTATGAAAAATCTAGATCGCTTCGATGTGGTCACTCTGTTGTTGGAACACAACGCTGCGGAGCGGCTCCCTGTCTCTTGCTTCTTAGGGTGTTGTGTGATGGGTAGTTATAATTAGTATTTGCGCCAGGTACAACTAAAGATATACTCGGCACTCTACTATTAAAAGAAAATCTTACAGATCGTCGCAGTCTTTGGACTCTTGCTCTTCTTCGGAATTGTGAAAGAGGTAATTAACTTAGATGGCGCAGCGCCTGTCATACACATTAGGTAACGAAAGCAAGGAAATAAATTCACGCCGCCAATGACTGATCAAGGATGTTACAGCACATAGATAGCTCAGGATCCGAAAGCTTCATGCGTTATGTCGAAGGAGTCTCTTGGAAGGACTTGAATGACGTCAAACCCAGCCTATCAGCTGCGTTAATAGCACCTCACACAGCTACACTAGGAAAGTCATATAGGTACCTACAGTAAAACAAATAAATGGTGGTCAGCTTACACATAATTGAGTAAATATCTATGACCTTTAGCTATCGTCTTCTTGTTAATAGGAAATCAATCGCAATGTGGCCAGCCACTTCATTGTATTAGCCCTATTTCCATTGCCCCAAAGAAAAAACTACAGCGATTTCGACTTTACTCGAACCCCTCCATACCTCTTATTAAGCTGTCGACATTGTTCTACCTAAAATCTACGGCTTTAACCATTAGAAAGGAAATTTGATGCTGCGCAGAGTCTAGTTCAAAGCTCACGGCTTCCAGCGTTGCCGCTCAATTAAAGTACCATGTCTGATACTCCAGACCTTTCCCTGCCCGCCAAGGCGCCGTCAATGGCACGTTACCATGACGAGCCTATGACTTTACATCCAGCCGCGCTCTACACTCTCGTTGACCTGAATGATGAAGAACTCGGAGAACTCGAGCGCGAATGCGAAGCTGGGTGCACTGACACGGGCAATGAGCGGGGCACCAGCGTGCGTCTTGCCCCGCGGCCACGGTTCGTCGATCAGCCGCTGCGCGCCGTCTTTGACTACCACCTTGAGTTGGGGGCGCAAAACACGTTTGAGCCCAGGTACTTCATCGCCGCCGTTGAGAAAGACTGGAGAAACAAGGGAGTCATACTAGTGACACTAGACGACGATGAGCTTGATTGCAATGTTGACTCATTTCGCATCAAGGCTATTGATGCCGGCTTGAGTGTGGTGAATCTGCAAATTGCGAATTCTTCGTGGGACGAAGAGAAAGAAGGGTATGAGTTTCACCCTCAGAATGGAAACGGAGACGACGACGACGATGATGATAATGGTGATGACGATGATGGACCGCCAGCGCCAACCAAAAATGTTCCCCTAGGCTACTACGTCCCCATCTACATCCACTCAAGTCTATCCGAAGACAAAGTCATTGCCAACTTGGAGCCAGCATTCAAGAGGAAATCGCCCGAGGACTTCGCCTGCCGCGTTCAAGCCCAACTCAAGCCTGCATCCTCCGCTTTAGATAATACATCAACCCAAGACCTCATCCAGCAAGCCGCTACGCTTCACCCATTGCGCTGTGCAAAGAATCGATATCTGCACAAAACCTACATCCTCGTTATCGATACAGCCGACCCTGTCGAAAACGGCATGCTAATGGTTAAATTACCACCATGGGATGCGAGCTGCTTAGGGACAGCTGACTTGCGCCGCGTTGGGGATGAGTTGGCTCTTGCTACCTCTCAGCACATCCGCATCCCATATTCTTGCCATGATGGCCTGCAGACACGCTTCCTGATTTTGACTAATGGCGATGCTGATTGGCCTTCGGAGGAGGTGCGTGCGCAATCCGTCTTTATCGTCTACCAGTACAACACACACGGCAAGGAGCTTGGTTTCGGCGCTGGCTCGATTGACCCTGACGCTGCGAAACGGAAGCCTGGCGAGGAGCGATTGATTTATGCGCCCGGACTGATCAAGATCCCTGGTCGGGGTCTGGAAAATATTGCATGGAATTATGATGAATCTGTAAGAAGGTTCCCATGGTTTTGCCGGGAGAAGCGCTTCGTCGAGGGTTTGGACAAGAGTTTCTTTATTTGTGTGGATGGTGACGACGTAGCTAAGACGGGGCTACTCCTAGTGCGGAGAACATGGGACGGGAACGTGTGGGGCCGGACACGGGACGAGTTACTCGGGTTGCCCGTTGATGGCCTGAAGAGTGTAAGGGTTCCGATCAAGGAAGCACTTTCTCTTCTAGAAAAGGGGCGGAAGGGTGGGACAGATGGGATGAGTGAGAGCTTGAGGGAATTTTTCTTGTAATCGTTTGCTCTGTTACGAGGGACCCGAAAGTATGTAGTGTTTGCGTAAACTGAACTCAAGGGAGCCATTGATCAATCATTAAAAAGAAAAGGGAGTATAGACTGATCTGGCCAGTGAGGTTATTACCTCGAACCCTTAATGTATTCAAGTACTGCATGCCGCTGCTTTTTCGTATGTTCACTGTACAGATCGCCATAATTGGAAAAGGTCTCACTCTGACTTACTGTTATTCGAAGTAGTATCCCCAATCCAAGTAGCCTATAGTAGAAGGCTGGCCATATTTCTCCACTCCAACGTTCTTCAACTCGGCGATTGTCGCGTCGGTTGGTCGCCAGTCATTAAAATGTAAATAAATTCTGCACGAATCCGCAGAGTTCGCCATATCCGTATCCCAGTAAGGAACCCGGTAGAAGGCAGCAATAAAAGATATTTGGTATGGAAAATCGTGACCGTTATCCTCGAACCGCACATCCGCGATTTTCAACGTAGGCATACGGGCGCAGCATCGAGCAAATGCCACAATCATTGCGTTCAGCTTTTCGTCGTCTGGGACCAACGCGAGCGCGGAGTATTCGTATATTTTTGGAGGCATTACGATATCTTCATGATCGTCGCAATAATATTCGGCTTCTTCGCGCCCTTCCTCTGTATCTGCGTAGCCTGGTGGTAGCTGGGTGCAATCGGTTAAGCCCTCCGGTAGATGTGACTGAGAGACTTGGGGCCGAAGAAGCCAGCTTCCACCAGGGCTACAAGGTAGCACTTTAACGTTTAATTCGGTTGTGTACTGCCAACACGGTTGTTCCTCTACGGCTGGCTCGAAACCTGCCGGATCGAAGAGAGACGGATGGAAAGGGCCTTCAAGCGAGATGTCGGTGCAGAGTCTTGTTAATTGTCTAATGGCACAACTGACAGGGTCATATGCACCATCTTCAATAAACCTCGGCAACGGCTGTGTGTGATTATTGTCGTAGTAAGGGACTTTTAGTTGACAGGAAAACTTTTTCAAAGAGGACGGCAAATGCTTGGTTTGAATGCTTCGCACGAGTTCATCACGGTATATTTTGTCAATGCTGTAATAGCGACCCCAGTCATACAGAGCCTCGTTGAGCCATTCAGCGCGCTCCAGGTTTGGCATCTTTGAAGTGAGTACTAGAGCTACTCGAGGATTCCAATGGCGAGAGTGGCTGCCGAAACTGAATTCGCTAATACAGGGCAAAGCCGGAAAGCCTTCGACATCAGCTGTGAGATCTAACAACGAGAATGTAAAGGGTCGATCCTTCCAGGGTACATCCGGGGGTAGATCAGTGCCCAGTCTCAGGTAGATACCTCCTTCGTTCCAGGTACCCAGGAAATTCCATAGCCGTCGTAGTGGAGCAGTTAAAACTTCTTTGTGCGCCTGGCGATCTTGATTCGTCTCATACTGGCTCTCAATTTCGCTTTCGCTTTCACTCTCATTTTCAGTCGTAGCTTTTGAGGGGCGGGGCGGTACCGGTAGGTTTATTAGGAGTTGCCGTACATGGGACCGCCTCTCTTCTGAGCTCAGGATACTTTCGAACTCACTGATCCCTGTATCACTTGCCTCAATGTGCAGCCAGTGAAAGGTGCGCCGTTCTATTGCCCTTTGAAACCTACGCGAGACAGTCGCAAGGCCAGGGATTCCGGGGAGAGTGTGTCGGTCCCACTTGGGGATGTCTTTCTCGCTAATTTCTCGAGGAATTAGGGACATGATATATTCAAAGGTCTCAGGAGATAGTGTATCCATAGCTGCTTAATTGAAACTAGACCGAGGGGCACACATGAGGGAAGTTTCCGCGTATATGCAGCAGCAAACCCCCCACCTCCAATACCTGGTAGAAGTAGTATCTCGCATTCGTACATCTCGAATACTATTATCGGTTAGGTAGTTCTGGCCTCGCTAACTAACTCTCGGCAACTATTCCAAGGAAAGCGTTGCATCGAACCAAACCCGATTGATCATTCGTCGCTTGGCACCAACAAGCTCAACTTATTTCTTGTCTAATTCAACGTCATCGTTATGCACGGTTATTACTACGATTGATTATGTCATGTCTGCATGTTATCGCGGTCCAAGGAGAAAAAAACCCCCACTACATGCTGCACTTTTCAGCGGTCCAGCGGTGTCCGAATAGTACCAAGTTGTGATCAGGTCCAGCGACATCAGGCAAAATTCCGACATACAGTTTTCTCCTAACCTGTAATATGTGTTTTTTTTGTTCAGTAATTTGTCCACAGTAGAATTTGACAATATATGTCCAAGCCTTAACTTTATATTTTACAAGGTACGTAGTCCGTACTTACACAATACAGGTGTCACTGACAGCTAATTAACTTACAATGCATAGCTAAATACACACGTTTTCTATGAATTTGTATCACTTAGCAGAATATAAGATACTTAAGGAAAACAATTAGGCTAACTACTTAATTACAAGTATATCATTTATAAACATGATATAACGAAATAAACACAAGTTGGCGTCTCCTCGCTCTTTAAAGCTTTGCACTAGTCATCGTGACCGCGTTACGCATAGTAAAATGCTTAATGACCTTATTCCTGTTCTTTCTCCCGTTCCTTCTCCCGTTCCTTCTCCTGAGCTGTTATATAAATAGTTAGACATATCTTGACAATGCTCTCTAAGTGTTCAGTGTTCACGATGTTGAAGGCTGTGTAGCGCTGAAGGTATAAGAACTCTTCCGAGTGGTCTGTGTTTGACGAGCTGTCGTCAGGCTTCTTTCTGCTTAATTTGGGATTCACCGGCACCGACTCGCTTGCTGCAACTAGAGGCAGCCCAGATATGGGGTTTTCCTTGGCTTTCAACTCCTCGAGGTAAGCTTCCGTGACTGTGCGTGTTTTGGCTGACTTGAGAAATTCCAAGTATGGCAACCCGAAACTGCCGATGCAAAACTGAACTAGGTTGCCAGTGACCTGAATGAGCAGCACGTGCTGCTTTTTGTCCTTCTGCTCAGCAAAGGCTGCGTCGAACTCTTTTTGACGCTTATATATCAAAGCTACTAATTGGGCGGCTAATTTGCTTGGACCAGTGCTCTGGCCAATAGCAACTAAAACAGTCTGTTCCGGCTCGATACGCATGTATGCGCCAGCAACCACAGTGAAAATATTGGCCACCTTCAACGTTCTGCGGCAAACAACACACGCATCAGGTTGCAAAGGCAAGGGCACATAGAAATCCCGATAACGATTAATAGCTGCGTTAATCAACGAGCGGAAAAATTTGGCGCTGGTCTCGTCCCGGTTTCCCAAGAGTGAGTTCATATTGCGTAGATCGCCAAAGATGGAGCGGAATCCAAGCAGCTTTTCGTCAACAGGCACGCTGCACTCCGGCCGACGATTGTGCATCTGTATATGCTCTAGAGCATAGAAAAAGTTATGCATTGGCGACATTGGGAGGTTAGACGACCACGATTCTCGTTGGCTCGGGGACTCGAATATCTCATCGTTGATGAGATCCCAGTTTCTTTGAGTCATGATGTTGGCGGCTATCAGACCCTTCGCTATCTCTTTTTTGTTCTTAGGCTTGAGGTGTACTGGACGCATCAGAATGCATTCTGCAATCTCCAATGTGGAGCCTGATGCACTGTCCTTGCCATTCTCTTCTCGTAATATTTGAAAGTCTTCCAATGTCTATAATGCAAGAGCAGCTAAATCAGTATTTAATAGATAAGAAGTTCAAGAATAAGAACAACAATATGGATATAAATATATAATACTGCGATATTGAAAGTAAAGAAAAAGCGAACTAACTATATTTGGTCGATTAGCGCCATGGTGCTTGTCGAACATGCGATACCACGTTTCTTCGCAGTCCGGGAGTACGGGCGATGGATCCATCCGAGGTGCAGTTGTTGGCGGGGGTGAGGACTGCGCAGTCGGCGCGGGTGAGGACGGCGTAGTCATAATGGTATGAATAGGTAGGTATTCGGAATATTGAAGACTATGTTGTATCTAGTATAGAGAAATCTCTTCAAACTGGTCGAAGGGTTAAGCCTTTTACTTATACACGTAGATTTTGTTTGCTTTCTCTCTGATTAATTTCAGCTCTCCCTTACAAGCAGTCTTGCCGGCCAAATGACTGCACCTTTTTTAATGTCTTGACAGGGAGCGTCAGGCCCTGTCAGATTCTTATATTACTGGCAATCCTAGTCATGTTATTTGTTTGTTTATCAACCGCCCATGTCAGGGCGACAGGAACGCTCATTTCAATCCCTTTAGGAATTGTTGTACTACGGTTTTCTTTCGCCACTTGGGTAGGTACATGCCAAGTTTTGCTATCTAATTAAATCTAGTTTACCTGTCGCTCACTTTTACATCTTCCTAATACGTACGTATTTTCTTGCGAGCAACCACCACAGTCATGGATGTAGCCAACATGCGGGACATGATCTGTCAAATGTTTCGCTCCGTCGCGGCTATGGACCACGTCTTGGAATTACCATTCAAAATGCCGACTTCCGACCGCTCTTCCACCTCTATCAAGGCTACTGATGATTACAACTTTGAACCACTCCCGAAGCCTAATTTTGCTATGCTGCAAAAAAAAACTCCTTCGGAGGTTTTTAAAGCGCCGGTGAAGAACTGTTTTGCTAAATGGGCTGATCCGGTTACCAAGGCCTGCTTTTACCTTACTGACGCAAAGCGGACAAGTGATAAAGTCATTGAGTGCGCAGGCTTTAGCATGGATACGTAAGTCGTTATGCTATGTTCTTAATTTTTTTGGTTGACTATTTTAGGCTTGATCCGATTTGCGATTTACAAGACTACATCCTTCAAGGCGAGATGCGAGGATTCCCAACATGGCACGCCACAGCATTGCTAGCCTCGCCGCGCCGCTACGGATATATAATTAAAAGCTACGAGTCGCGTAAAGTTACCTGTAATCAAATCCTGCGTAGCGAGCTGCTTGCCCTCTTATCCTTATTCGAGATTGCCGGTATGCGCGCGCTCCAGGGTTATGATTCAGCCAGAAATCAACCCGTAAATACAACACTTTCTTATCTGCCTTTTTATATCAAGCTTTTGCTAACGATGTCAGGTCTTCCTATTATCCTTCACCCAACACCGGGCGCGTGTCCTTGAGGCCCGCTTCGAAGGGTCAAACGAAATATCTGTTAGTATTCGGCAAGTGTTAGACAAAGTTCCAACTGAGAAAGAGCGGGACCAAGTGTTTGAGGACATGATCCGTTGGTCAATGTTCGTGGACGACAACGACGCTGATAGCTTGGGTCTGGATGAGTGCGATGAATCGGCTAGTACTGCTGCAGCAGTACCAGCATCAGCAACAACGAGAATGAATAGCCATTCGGACAAGTGGGATTCATCTTCGGGGGGGCACGGCGGGGGGGTTAATTGGAAATTGATTTGCTTAGTCTCGATATTCTTCGTTCATGTTTCACTTGTAAAGCGTCTAACTCTACATTAACGCCCAGACACAGTGTCGGGGAAGGGAAATATGGTTGCAGTAATAACTGCGTAGTCTGCGCGAATACCTTCACGAAACATGGCATTAGGTAGCCGCCACTCTGATGTTAAGATACCAATCAGTCAATAGCGTCCTGCGAGGGTTTCTTACAGAACAATTCTACAGCTCTTACATGCATCTCCTAACATTAGCGCCATAGTGGGGGTGTAAGACGATCACCGTGCGACGGACAGTTGCCCCTCTACAACACCAATATCCACAATCAGCAGCTCAAACGTAACAGTCTTAGTACGCCGTGACCGTTTTTGTGTTATGAAGACCAATCTAATCGTGAACCTGCAGTTCGAATCAAGCTATGGACTACCTACACTGTAGTAACCGCGTAATTATGTATAATACTTCTTTTGTGGGTTATATTAGGCTCCAGAGACCGTTTTTGCCTTGGAGACAGTTTTGATTCAGTGCTTCTGTTGATAGTATGATGTTTAAGAGAATTATCATGTTCCTGAGATCAGTCCCTAAAGACTGTGCCCATCACGGTGATTCCCTATCGCGATAATGAATCACCTATCTACAGCACACTTCAGGGCAAGTATTGAGGGAGCGTGAACGGTAAAGGCTAATCAACGTACCTAAGCCGGCGGATCGACGAGGTGTTTTTGGTGCATTACCGTATCGCGGATTAGCCGAAACCTGCCCAAAGCTAAAATAAAACACAAACAAAACAAAACAAACAAACCACAAACTATCTAACTGTCTAATTATTCTATTGTATAAGGGAGGCGGGTGGGCAAATCGCGAGATAAAAACTGTGCGTTTTCGGCCCAACAACTAACCTAGATGGTAAGTTGTGTAGTGGATCCCTACAGTTCTGTCGATCCACAACCCGCCGAGGAACAATCTACAAAGCAAATAGAGGGGTCTCACACCACAGATCAGCAACCAGGCAAAAAGACAACCAACCAAGCGACACGCGATATATTACCACGTGATATTCCCAACCCTCCGGGCTTGCTCACAAGCATCGCATCTGAGATACAATCCCTCACACTGCGGGGCGACAAACAGACCACCCACCGCCGGGTGTCGCCCATCCCGCAGCTGCGCTGCACGCCGTGGACGTGATGCGGTGCACAAACTAGGGTAGCCCCTACGGCGACTAGCACATTGAGTGGTTGGGCGCCGCCTCGCTGCCGCCCGACTTGACTACGTTGCATACCACTCAATGAGCGAATTATCAAGGAGCGCATCCCTTATCACCTCTTCCTCTTAATTATGATCCCCAGAGTTTCACAGACATTAATACGCGAATGTGAATTTGCGTCCGGGTATTCATGTTGCCAATCATAGTGGGCCAGTCGGGTACCGATTATTGCCAAATAATTACTGACTAGTCTGTCCTTCCGCCTATGTAAGCATAATATAAAGCTTTTTAATACGTACCTTCAATTCCCCATTCGACAGGAGATGTGGCGGCGTTTTCGGGTGTTTCTACCATCGTGCTGTAAAGAGGGAGACTGGTTGAAACTAACTCAACGAGGGAATTAATTGCACTAGAGGCCTTGAAAAGTTACTACAACGTCCGCGTAATCTGATACTAAGTCAAAATTGGGCGCAGTGGCATTCCGAACCTATTAAAGACGGACTGATCGCCAAGTCGATCCGTGCGATACTCTGCATATAGGGGCCGAATCATTCAATTTATATCCCACGAGACTTAGAAACAACTAGCGGAATGATTTAGAATAAAGGGAGGACTTGATATAGAATTGGGCGGAAATGGGGTTGTTGGTGGTGAGCGTTGGTTGGTTGATATATTTAATGCCGGAGGAAGACACCGCCTTCAGGCCTCCCGAGAGCACGTGGCCTGTAAGTCTATCTGTGTATCTATTTTATTGCCCGTCTGCTTCCTTATACAGTATGCAAGATATAGAGTGCACATGCACTGAGCGACCAAGAACTATCAGAATGATAAACCACTGCATCGATTCCAATGAGAAAGAGAGAGACAATTATAGTCTAGTGCTAGTTTGATTCTCCTGCGACCTAAAGCCATAGAGAGACCTGATTTATCATACACGCAACAGTATTTGTGTCAGCAAAACTTGCACTTTAATCCCAAATGCGTAATCCAAGTTACTGGATTAACTTTCCAATGCTGTGGGATGATGGGCGTTCAATAGGAACCACATCGTACATGATCCTGTACATTTCAATCTATACCAGATTGGTGCTCAATTTTGTCCACGCAAAATAACTATGAAATATACTGCTCCCTGCATAAACAGCACTTGTTATCGCTTCTCCTGCGCAAGCCCTATGTACCTAGGCACACAGCTTGGAGATAGTAGTGCGCGATACAAATTATAACACTTAATGAAAATCAGACTAAAGCGAAAACCCTTTCATACGCCACTCCCAACGACATGCCCTCAAGACATTGCGATGTCTTGCCTGTCTGATTATGATGTCACTCCAAAATGACATGTTTTCCTAGAAAAATGAAGATATTGATACCATCAAGATTCTCCTTGTTGTAGAGAAACCCACACATCTCAGTCTTCTCGGTACTTGACATGTACTTCCAGAGAGGATTTTCAAATGGCATCTCGTTGCGTATGCTTTGGTGTAACGATCTGTTGTTCCGGTTAGTATCTGCCGTATTGCCCATACTGGCACTCTTCGGTATATCAATTTATTTAGGCGATATCGTTCCTTGCACGTTCTTAATATTATTTTGATGTCTCTCTTCAGTGGCTAATGCCCTCCGAACACTATGATTGCGAAAGTCTGATGGTTACGAAGATAGCGACACTATTGCACATCATCGCTTATTGGCCCGACGGCCTTGCCAGACAGCGAAACAGTCATCAATTATAACAAGCCGTTGTCGCTAACGCTCAAGACAGTTTATTTCTGTTATAGCGCTCAATGAAGTATGTTGTCGACAACTTTCGGCACGGATAGTCACCACGTAGTCACGACGGAAACTAGTCGGCACCACGGTTCTCCTAAGGGAAACCACATATAGGGGTAGTCCTACAGCGATATAACATTGCCTAGGTGTTAAATTCAAGAATTTCCAAGGCGGACCAGGATATACTCAGCCGTCGGTGTGTCGCGCCAGTATGAAAACATCGCATAACATTGAAAGTAACGACCTACGATGGTTTTCATATTTCAGTAAGCTTCCAAAATAATATGGCAAAGCTCGTTTTTGTATAAAATCCACTTTGGCATAGTTGTAGTTGGCGAGTCCATTTGAGAAGTCGTCATGGTTCATACGGTCGCGATCATATTGAGCCACCTATACCGTCTACGCGCCTGTTTTCGTAAATCTGGCGATAAAAGCGTAGCTCGTACAATAACTTAGCCTAGGTCATAGTGAAATCGTTGCTTTGCTAAGTTAGTACCGGCATCGTCATAGGGGAGTGTGTTGTTCGCCCCTTATTACATTAGGGTCCTATCACATTCACTATACCATTCAGATAACCGCCGAGGCTTGAAGTATAGTTGATAGCGCAGTCTCTGGAGTGCTTATTCTCCCGAAAGAAGCCGTCGTAGGAGGTAAGCCTCCGGGTTTCATCCCTGGCCACATGCGATAGGGTCCGTTGCTTAGGGGGCTTATGGACCACATCCGACAATAACTTGATATACACAGTCAAGAGCCAGTACGAAGCTTCAATTAAAAGCTAGCCTAAGCTTCGGTACGTCGCCGTCTCTACGGTTGGTGGACTTCGGGATCGATACCCCTTTTCGGCCTGTCCAGGTCATCTAGACATTCGATAGAAACTCATTTATTCGACTCTTCTCGTTCGTTTCGCATTCTGTTCAAGCTATTACAGCCTCCTCCATGTTTCCTTCCGCCATATCACATCAATAGGGAGCGGCCATCCATGTTTTCTTTGGTGCGAAGTGCTCAACTATTCCCACCACCAAACATGTTACCCCGAATCCACGCCCGTATCGTTCGCCATTCTACTCCACTTGACGCTTGTATATTGCGTCGACGTACTGAGAGCATTACTTTCATCTGAAAGGTACGTATCGTCTATTTAATACAGCGACCCTTGTTCATCTTAAACGCATCAAGCCAAATAACTGAAGTTTTGGCTACCGGCACCTTTCCGGTCACCGCAATAGGTGAAAACAGGCGTCATTATTGCCCATGAAATAGATCGCAACTGCGAAATTGGTCAGTCTGGAAGGTTATTTGACTCCTTCACTGTACCAACGCCATTTTAACGAGGTTAGTAATTCTCGCTGATTAGTGGGTCTACGATCATATAAAGGAAGTGAGCCAGTGCACTCTCCAGATGGGATCACAAGTAGCGTATTCAGATGATCTAAGGCTCAAGTTGTAGGTACAAATGAAAGGAATCACAGACATGCTATTTATACAACGGATCTCTTGGGCTGTAGTTGACCCGCGCCTTTGCTTAGTAGGGATCTGTGTAGGCCCACTTATCCGTGACAATAATAATTCCCCCGACTTAAATTTGCTATCTCAATTGAGGTTGTTTCAGCGACTTGCTGCGTTATTGTGTGGGAATTGCTGACGCTGTTCAGGGCGCCAGCATTGATGAAACTAAGAAAAATCGCTAACCGGCACTCGGCCAACCTTAGGTACATAGCTTTGGACAATTCATTAATTATAATAGCATGAATACTGGGCTGTTGTTGCTTAGCTTGTCCTAAGCTTGCTTCTACTTACGCTTGAATGGCGTCGGCCTGCGATTATTACGTTTCTGCGGTCGGTACCCTCCATACCTACTCATCTCACCATTAAATCTGACAGGGAAACTGCAGAAGCTTCGAAGAGGGCATTTATCGTCAAATTCGTTAGTTTTGTAATCGCCTTCCAGCTGGCCGAGCACATGAAAAGTCACAGTCCAGCTCCTTTTTGCTCAATAAATAATTATATAAATTCGATACGCCTCAAAAGCGCTATAAAGGTCTTATGATAACGTATGCTATTGTTTGCTTGCGGTTTCGACCTGCTCGGCGCGCTGTCGTGTGTTGCGATATTGTCGAGATGCCGTGCTAGAGCTTTCGTTATTCTCAGGGCTAACTTTTAAGACGCCTATATACGTCGATTCGTGTTGTGGAAGCTAGCTGAGCAATTGGTTGGCATTTTATATCCCCCTTGCCATTGAGCGCTTATGTACCTAGGTGCAAGAAGGAGAGTGAAACTTCATTCGGTGGCTTGCTAGCTTCAAACACATTGTTTAGTGGTTACAGCAGCACGGCCGTAGTCGATTAATGCAACGAAATGGCTAAGAAGTGGACTTTTAGAAAGTATTGAGTAACTGCAGGTGGGAGAACGGGGGAGATGAATTGTCGACATTACAATTTTTCGTCGATGTCATTAGTGGCCCATGCAGCGCCTGTCGGCCCACATCTATTATAGCTATCATATGGGTGGGTTGAGAGCATTCGGTTAGTTTCTACCTGCCGTGATGTTCAGCGTTCCGTTAGGATCTGATGGAAAATACGTTGTATCGTTACTTCGATACACGATCTGGCGTTATGCATGTAAGCTGAACATCACTAAGCCCCATAGCCTTCGATTGCCCTTAACCTTTAGGGTTTCCTTGATATTACAGGGAGTCGACGTAAGGGGGCGTGGATTAATATACTTTTATCCATTGAAGAATGGTTTAGCTTTGCTAGTGGCCCTGTACGACCATGACAGGGGAGGGCGCTTGGCGGTGTATAACTGTCCCTTTCCCGCTCTGTTGAGCAGTCGATTCAAAGGCTTAAATAGGCATCCTGTGAACTAAAACTCGCTTTCCCAGCGATATCGAGTAGACTGTATAGTCTAATCCATGAATTCTGTCGCTAAATAGCAAAAACCGCTAAAACGTTAGCAACTGCACGTCGTTAAGCTAGTTTCTAACGCTCTTAAGCAAGCGCATCAAGATCCTCCCTTGCAAAAACTTCTATCAAGAGCTTTCCCCATTGAATTGAATGAATTTAGACACGTGTATCAATCAGTTCTAGCATATCTGAAGGCGAGAAGGCCAATTGCAGGCATTTGATTAATTTTGGAACGGGTAGAATCCGAGAAGCATAGTAAAAAACTTACTATTAAAGCATTCATTGCCTATCCGAATGTGTCGGTGACTGTCTAGTTGCATTTATTACTCCCTAGAACTATCAGTTAGTGGAAATGAACGCTGAAGAGAAGTTCTTTTGTTGATATAATGTTGACGGGTTACCCAGAGGGCACGACAATCTCAATTTTATGGCCAGCTAAATGCGAATACCGCTCCTTCTGGTTTATTGGACCTAGTTCCATTGAAATACACTCGTGCTACCTAAATAAACGGTGATGCTTTGAGTTTCCGACATACCTTTACCGGATGGGGGATGGTCAAATAGAGTTCTTCGGGCGTATGGACAGCAGGTCAAGATCAGCGGTCATCGCATTGAACCGGCAGAAGTGTTTCGTGGCCTCGGAGAGCAGCAGCGTGAAATTGGCTAAGTTTCTGGCGCAAGGTATTAACAGGCCACCTGTCACTTGTCGGAGATGATATGACGTACAATGATGGACAAGATATGATCGCTTCTTCTTATACGTATTTAGTAATACTTTTTACCCTGCCTCAGATGCTAGATGAAATGAAGTGGTTCACTCTTGGTATGGCGACTCGAGGTAGCCGCTGTTCTTATCGCCTAACATATCGATCACTTTTAACTCCTTTATACAGCTTATGTGAACAACTTGCATGCCTACGTCGCCCGCAAGGTTTCGTGCTTTTGCTCTAGGGCTAGCAGCGCGGTGGTCACCGCGTCGATGTGCAGCGTAGGTGTTAAAGATATCTAACAACATAATTACGACGATATTGCCTTGTTAAATTCTGAGGGCTGCCTAGGTAGTTGTAGTTTCACTGTGAGAAGTCTATCATAATAAGAAGTAAAAGAATACTTGTCTGGGGTATTTATTGGTGTACAGTGGTATATGGAGATCAAACTTAAAGAATTCCATGTCATTGTTCAGCCCGGATTGAAATGCAGTGACTATGCAGATTTTAAACATTGACAGTAGTCATGAATTTAACTCCATATTGCATTCTTGTAGCTCTCGGGAGTTACAGAATGCTTTCGAACATCCTCTGTAGTCAATCTCGACACCATGACAACTCGGCAGGCCCGTACGCAAACCGTTCAAACTGTAGACTTTGAATGATCGAAGCGCGCGTCGAAGAATTTTAGGGCTTATTCTCTCCATCTTCAAGCTCGATGGGTTGGAAAGTCGTTTTTTGATTACAGTTGGTGCCATAAATCTGCGTCAAGATACAAAGATTATTTTGTGGTCATAAATCCACCACTACACATTCAAGAAAGTTACGTTGTCGTGAAGATATATTTAGAAGTGATAATCGCTTAATATACTACCTTCTACACAAATCTTCATGAAATCCAAAGCTATACTCTTGCCGAAGTTCAAGATCCTGATCTGCCGCTATGATATTGATCACGATCCTGCGGCCTTCCTAGAATACTTGCCGGCACCTGCAATGTCTGATCGTCTAATTGTGCCGAATTCTGATAAGCAGGCCCTCCATACGGACTCCCGACTCTGTAAGAACTCCACCCATCACCCGAGGGACTTGGTGACCTCGAGCGATCTGACGGAGATATTAAGGGCGAGTTATACCCATGGGGCGCATTCTCAATATGCGGGTCCATCTCATAGCTTTGTCCATCGTACTTGTTGGCAGCCTCCACGTCGTTCATCATGGATGAAGACGAGCCTTGGTACGAAGTCACACCATGTAGTCGCACATCCGAGGGGGCTTTCATCGGCTCATATGCCTTACTACTCCTCTTCCAGCTGCCGTTGCCATTGGGGCCGACTCCAGCAATCACGAGTCGCACAGCGTAAACGGACCCCGCGAACAGATCTGTGCAGTTGAGGACATCAAGTGCAGCTTTGAGTACATTCATCTTCTGAGGGGCCGGTTCTTGCTGAATCTGCCGATATTCTTTTGCGGAGAAGGTCCATTGAAACCAAATGGCTACGGCACATTGTTCCGCGCAGACGAGCAAGCTTTCAATGCCGATCGAGAAATCTTGCACCCTAAGTGTTTCGGTATTCTTAAAGGCATGGGCGCTGACAAGGATTTCGAAGATGATCTGATGCTATATTAGTAGACAGACGGAGAGGATGGGCAATGATGGAGTAACTCACGTCTTGTAGGAACGTCAAGAGAACGACGGCCTTGAAGCTTAGAATCTTTGATGTAGGATTTCGAGCTTTAAAGTGAGGTTCTTGGTTCATTCGCAAATAGAACTGAACGATAGCAAGGACGCCAACTGGCAGCACGATGTTCGAAATAACGAGTACCTGAAGTTTTGTCAATCGAGTTTTCATGAATGCGGTGGAATATAAATCCGTTCGCATACCCAGATATGTGCGAAAGCTGGCGAAAAAGAGTATTGACAGTACCTCCCCGCTGCTTGGGTGATCTCCTCAACAATTTTGATGATGATAGTCGCGATAAAGTAGATATAAAGTCCAACATATTTACCCTGCGTAAAGTCAGTTGCTATCTAGGGGCACAGGATTGGAGGAATACCACTCACCTGATACCATCGAAGACTGCCGCCGGGAACGAGGGTCCATGCCTTCTTCAGCTCAAAACGACCACCCTTTTGGCGTTTGGCCTCTAAATTGTTGAAGTATTGCTCCCTCGTCGAGGCATCCGGGGCGGCGAACTCGACGAAGAGGAAGAAGATGGCGGCGAGGGAGATCGGTTCGTATAAGCCGGCGGCTGGCCAGAGGTACAGATAAGCGGTGTAGTCGAGAATGGAGAAGGTGCTGGTCACGGCGAGGAAAACGGGATAGAAGAGTATGCGAACGACTTGGCGTTGTTCTCGGGGGCGAACATAACAGCGTAGATGCGAGATGGTAATGGATAGAGATGAAAGTATGGTGATGCCAGTGAAAACTAAACTTATGTAAAATAGCAGGTATTGAAAAGTGATGTTGCCGACGATAGGCTGCTCGGACGGACCGCCTTCGATCTCGTCCTTGGGCAGTGGACAAGTAGCAGCCATGATAAGTTTCGAATATGACTATGATTCTATGATTGGTTGTGTAATTGTCTGTCTACCTTTATCTCTTGTCTGGCGGGAGGCCAGGCGATTTATTCTTCTTCTCCATGATCTTCATCCATGTCATCTTTTCAAAGGCTTGACTCCTTTAGCAGTCCTGGGCAGGGACTTGCAGGGCTGAGCAATGCATGGAGTCCTCCGACGCTCAGGAATGACATAAACCTGCTCTATATTAGCTTAGAGGCACGTTTTGCACTAGAAAAGGACCTTGCTTTCGAACAAGCCATTACCCACGACGCCAACTCTATTTCAACACATCCATCCACATTTTGGGCGCAGCGTACAAATTAGGCTAGTTCTAGTGGAATTTATATTAGGTGTAAAGGCTTGTTGCGGTAAATGTGGAGCCTATGCTGGGTTAATTGTTCCAGAAACCGAGCCCGTATGCGAATCCGAGGCAGATGTGGGATCCTGTCAGATTTTGGCGTACCCCAAAGTGGAACTAAAGCCTTCAGAGGTAAATAATGTTTTTAATCATAGGATTAGGTGCATAGTCCTGCTTTTTATTCTTATGTGAAATAGCAGCTGAAGAGCAAAGTACAAGTACCTAATCTCTCTTATTTAGACAGCAATACAAAATCTGTATCCAGTGGCTGTATAATCAAACTTCCTAGTGCAGATAATAGAGTAATTATTGAAGTACTCATTAACGTGCTTAGTCACTTAAGCGATCTCCCGTATCTTGTCCTATGAATTCATTAGGAAGTGGATGAGAAGTTAGTGCGGGGTCTGCGTCATCAAGGTGGCTCATCTAGCCGTTTATGGCTTAAAGTAAAACTATCCTGCATTTCAAACTCACCGTAGCTATTATCCAAATAAGCGTATAATCTGGAAAGGAAGTCCTCAACATTTCCGTGCAGGCGGAGGAGTAATGTAAGGCAAAATAGTTTGATGCTTAAACTCCTAGCTTTCGTTCTTCCGCACGTGTATCTCTAACTCATTTGCTGTTCGACACCACCTTCTGTCAGTCTCTCTTCCAGTCAGCCGACGTCGACTTATCCAGAGAATAATCGCTATCCGACTATGTCATGAAAATCTCAGGGCTGTGTTTGTACAACCCACCTTCTATGTCTTCGAGCCGAATTGCAATACGCAATCTCCAGATCTCTCATGCTGCATGATAGATAGGTAGGGTGATATCACTATTAGGGTCGCTGCGTTGCCAATGGGTGACTCCGAGCCATGACTATCTCGACCTTAACCTCAACAAATCTCAACGAAATATGATCTATAAGTACCTATATATATAGCCCGATCGCTATAAGCTGACCCGGGGTGTCCTCTTGCTGTGTAATATTTAGGATTGGCCGCCAAGAATTAATTGATGGCTTCTCGCTTACTCCCGTCCCTGTTACCCAGCTTCGATATATTCCCCGTAATGAGTCGCCCCAAACCTACCTTCTTGTAGCAGATTTCTTACGAGCTAGTCATGATTCTGAGATCTCTACGATGCTTATCCCTGTAATATCCACTGCCTCGGCGGGTCAACGCTGCACCGAAAACGTCTCGCACGCAGCTTCGAGTTGGACGACGGCCAGGAGATGAGGCCGCAGACAAGCAGTGCAGCCTTAGCCCACCACGCCGTCAGTTTATAGGGTGATTTCAACAGAAAGACTCAGTCTGAATGACGGGTGACTTTGATTAATGGAGTCGCTTGAAACAGCTGATCAAAGCATTGTTCAATAGGAGCGCAATATGGAATGGCAGCGCATCTGGGGTTTGAAGAAACTGCCATGCGCTATCGGGGTTTATGTAGGGGATCTTGAGTTTGTTTCGGGGGTGTTCATATAGCAGTCCACATGTTCGACGGCCTGAAGGCACTGAGTGCACAGGGATTGGTTATCTACGAGACGGGTTTGCAGGTTGATAACAAGACTTAACGCCATATTCGGGTCAGCGGCCGCCAGCTTCTACCGACCCCGCATCGTGTGCTTAGTTCCCGCTGACAGCGGATGCAGTAGCCCGATAGAATTCGATTCTATTTTGGGGGCCATTCCTCGTAGGTCTAATGCATCACTTGTCCGAGCTCCCTCATCCCCATCACCTTCATCTCGACAAAGACATCCGGAAATTTCCTGTATTGTCATCCCCTAAATAGTCATGACTGACACGTACGACTTGCAACGTTAAAACGACTTAGAAGCGTGGTTTTCTTGAGGTGTTCTAAGGTCAATAAGTCTTTGTTAGGTTCCGGACCTCCAGCTAATAATAAGTAGCTTGGTGGAGAAGCCAATTATAGGGATTACTCCGGTTACTGCAAACCCGCATAGGATTCCTGAGGGACAGACTGTAGGACATACTGATCCAGTTAGGCTAGTCCACTATATCAAGTACTTGATGAGAAGAACTCGTCCGGCCTACTGCGATCTCATAGCCTATCAACGCGCAGAGTTACACGACCCCGACTATACTCATTTGCATTTGGTCAGTGATTTTCTCTCTACCCCTTCGATGCTCCTACTGAACGCAGTACGCCCAGGACCAGAATGCAAGTGCCGCTTTCTTTGCTCATGCAATCAAAGCAGTCGACTTGGCCATTGACGGTTCCGGTCCATGGCCGCATAAGTAAGTGTTACACATCAGACTTTAATATGCTATATCGACGTATCGAAGCTTCCTTCTTCATCATTCTCTTTTCGTTAAAATATGAGAGATTGTCCTACAGATAAGTCATCAACGTGTTTCGAGATCTCAACATAGTTAGCTAATAAGTCGTTACATTCGGGACCAGCAAAGTTTAAGGGAAACCATCCCTCAATAGGCCATCCCAGTGATAATTCTTTATAATTACGTACGATTTTGTATAAATTAATATGGCTGAGCTGCTACCTTGCATACTTATGAACTACGTATCATTATAGGCTTTGGCTACCTGGCACATCCGTTTAGAGGTAGTAGCATCAACCATCTAGTCAAGCTCAGTATACCTCACCGTTTCCTTACTCCACTGCTCGTTCCCGGCCATAAGATACTCCAGCTCTCGCATATATCTCCTAAGATCCTCAGAGCAGCTGGGATAGATAGCCAAGAACTCATTTTGCAGGTCCTCCTGCTTCAACTCAACTTCTCTAGCGAGTAACCAGAGGAGCCTCTTCGCACCGTGAATATTAATGCCCGTCTCGTCCATCACGATCTTGAGTGACGAACACAATATCGCCCCCTCGCTGTGCAGCTCCTTGGACGCCTTGACTTCTTTCTCCCAGCTGAAGATGTCGTTGACTATGGTCAGGTGCTTCCCGCTGTTCTTCTCCAGTGGTATCATGAGCCCGTGTTCTTCCGCTGTTAGATGTAGTTCCATACAGTATTTTATCAAGCCGGAAATGATGCTGGTAGGTATCAGCAGATTTCTTTTAAGAAATAGCTTGTATGCTGACGGAATCCGAGTATCTCACGTTTGACCTATGTCCCGATACCTGTAATCAAGGTAGGGTGCCAGCTGACTGACATGTTTCCTCGTATCTTCGGTCTGTGATCGCAGAAACTCAAAGGTAGGCTCCAGACACTCGTCGGCCAAGACCTTGTCCTTAGCCCGCATCTCTTCGAACAGATCGTATAGAATCCACTCAACCGCGTCGTTGCCTATTCGGTTCTCCTTTTAGAACATGATAATTCAGAGTGGATTGCCGCGTCAAAGGCTTACGGTTCGGGAGCACCTCGCCTCGGCAGACAGGAACCAGCTTCGCATTGTACGCAGTACCATCTGCAAGCGACATCGTTTCCAGGATATCTAGCGATTCCATAATTAGACTTGAAGTTTTCCTACCATATATGCTGCACATATACCATCGATTAGAAACACCGTTGTAATTAACTTGCAGGCGTGGATGAGTCGGTCCTCCTTAGCATGGGGACAGTTATATGAGGTAGCGAGGCTAAAGTTAGATCGCAAGAACTTCTTCCTAGCTAGCTCCGACGGGAACGGCCAATGCTTCAGGAAGAAGCCGTTAACTTCGAGTGAGATATTCTTTGTGCTTGGGTGTGCCAGTGACTTGAGCTTCGAAGGTTGCGTGAGCCCCCAATGCGGGACGGGATCATTAGGAATGGCTCCCATTTGAGTCAGACGCTGCCGCTTCAAGATGAGCTGTTATGAGCTAGTCCTCAGAACCTTGCTGAGATTACACAAGATAGGCAAATCACCACGGCAAGTTCTGAGCTTTATGTATATAGCGTAGGACTGGATAAAAGAGTTATTAATCCTAAACCCCCATTTATAAGCTCTTTGCGCAGGCTCTGTTATATATATCGAGTAGTTGAGCTTTTGGTATTCTAGACTGTAGATAAGACATATCCGAAGCTGACCAACGTGACTGGCGATGGTCGCTCAAATTTGCGATTTGCGCACTCTAAAGCAAGACTCATACTTGTTGTAGTAAGCATATTTCCAGTCTTGGACCACTACTCCGAATGTATATATTATGACAGGACCTTAGTACTTGGCAACGTCACATAGTTGTAACCCGGGACAGCGGCATGTATAAGTATTACAGGAACAATCTCCGGACACTAACATCTATGGATATCAAGTCTTAGGCTGTTACGGTTCACACTGCTGGTGGTTCCAGCATTGACTTATTGTTATTGCACCGAGAAGAAGTTCTATACAGTAGAGATTTCCTAGCTAGTACATATACGTACGGGCTAAAGGCCTATGCCCTTATACCCCTGACTCCCGGAAGATATTCCGTAGCGTTCCGTGACACAGGCCATGTCAATAGTGGTATAGGGGTCCGTGACGACATCTCATCAATTATTACAATCAATATCATTTCCGAGTTAAGCATTCGTCGTTCTGATGTTAAGGTTTATCACTATCATAACTGCTACCAATAACGAATCCGTCGATGTTTTAAACAAACAAGGTCTTTAACCCCCTATCTCCTTGGCCTATACGATTGGTAAGGAACGACCTTTGTAATTAACAGTTTGCTAATTCCGCTAGGGCTGTGAAAGCTCAATAGGGGTTGGTTATTCAGTTAATAGTCCCAGAGAAGACAGGCTCGAGATTCAATTCTTCGGATTATCGTGACCCTTGACTAAGATTCTTATGCTATATCAAATGTTCTATGTACCTGCCATGTGATCGTGTGAAGGTAGGGAGTCTCGAAATTTGATTTATAATCTGATCTGAATGAGACTGGATATCTATTGGTCTTCGATTGCGTAACGTCATTCCCGCACCCTGTCTAAAAATCCGTTACCACCAACATATTCATACATTCTAGCCAAAGACACCCTATTAGTCCGTATTACATTAAGTGTTGTGATATAGACAGCGATGGAGTAAGAGAACGCTTCAAAAGCAGAAGATTTGATCGCTCATTTTTGACATCGCGCCGGGCTTCTCGAAGCCAAGCTCGACGAGCGCTTTCTTTGCCGCATTTACCATTCCGGGAGGCCCGCAAATCATGACCTTAGACTCTGAATCTGCAGCGGGGAAATGTTCTGCCATTATATCTTTCGTCACGTACCCTACTCCTCCCTGCCAATCAGGGGAAGGTTTGTCCAACATGTAATGCAGCTTGAGATTCTTAGGATACTTCCTTGCGAAAGCCTCGAGCTCGCTCCTGAGTAATATGTCCTCTTCCGTTCGGTTGGCGTAGATTAAGCTGATCTCGGTGGTATCTCGCTGATCCTCGCATATGGCGCGGATTAGTTGGTACATGGGCGTTATTCCCGATCCACCCGCCAGCATACCGATGCGCTTGCAAAGACCACGCTTGTAACGCATGGCTCCCTTCGGCCCACGAAACTTCACCTCATCTCCAATTTCAAGGTTTGCTAGATAACCACCAGTAAGCTTGCCATTAGGGTAGCACTTGACGATCAGTTCAAGCGAGCCAAGATCTGCGTTGTTGGATATTGGGGTGTAGGACCGAGTTACTGCTTGCCCTTCCACGATGGCCGTGATAGCAACGTGCTGTCCACTCGGTAAACCAAGAACTGATTCAGGCGTAGGTAGCTGGAATATCAGACGATATGTATTTGGTGCGACTAGGTCTTTCTTGACCAGGACCAGAGTTTGGAATGTGGTTGGATGAAGCCACCCGCCTTGGCTAAGGAGTTCCGGTTTGGTCCTTTTTGGTAGTTTGATATGTGAGGGGTAATTCATAAAGCTGGGATGAGAATGGAGGATTTGTAGAAGCCTCCGAGACAAGATGGTACTGGCGATACCGAAGGCAGCTGATGCGATGAGAAACCCTTCTAGGAAACCGAGCCCTTGTGTTCTCCTGGGCATAGGGAGCTTCGGTAGGGTAGCGAAGAATCCCCGCTGGCTGGCTGCCTGATATAGTCCTACAGCACCTAGAATGGCAGCTGTCGCCACGCCTATGCTTGCTACTGTCTTCATAGACTTCTTTGCTGTGTCGTGCTTGCGCATGGTAACTCCGATTGATAGTCGAACGGGGGGAGTTAATTTCTTGGGACCACCTTGCAATTTACCAATATGGTACGCGGCCATTATCTCAGAAGCATCCTCTGAGTGCCCTGCGTTATCGAAGTCTTCTGACGCATCTCGACCAGCGACATCGGTAAGCACCTCGGCACCTCCAGGGTGATCTTGAAGGTAATTTGTGACATCGTACACTTCGCAAAAGAAAGTTAGCACTGGAGTCTTGAGTAGTGTGAATGAATGATTTTACCTTGACCGTGGATAACCATCCATACATCATCGGGGGTATTGTGAACGGCAACTTCTTTAGCCGAGTACTCAATATCGTCGGCGGCCATGACGTGTCTGTATTGTGTGATACGTAAAATATAAAAATTAAAGATTAAAGGTTCGCTGAATCAACTATGTCACTAGAAACATCTCTGGCTTTTAAATATGAACAAGCTCGTTCTCGCGTTGTCGGCCATTGTGGCTTGCAGGTAGAGATAGGGTGACTATAATACGGCGAGGCGCGTACCGAGGCTCGCCAATATCTATAGTGGGTCGACAAAGCTGAAGTCGGGTTCGGGTTCGGAAAGTTGTCACATTAGAGCGGGACGGCAATCTCCGATTACGTAGTGGTATCCGGCAAAAACCCTTGCTGGCAATCCAGTGTAATACTTACAGACTTGGCAGGCACCCTATAGGGCTGAAGAACGAAAAAACTGTCCAAGACAGATGTATGCTAGCAGGTAATTGCTGTGAAAATACAGGTCTTTATCTCTTATAGTCTGCATTCAGTATGTGAATATTAAACAAGCGGACGGTTAATGATTTGATAGCAATAGAACCTGTTGGTTGATTTCAGTGTTGAATAAGTGCATGGAAGAAAATATGACTAACCTTGAAACCGAGTTGAGGGTCCAGCAAAAATTATTTTCAGGGATATGACGACATTGCAAATTTTATGGTCTTCGGTCTTCGAGAATACCGTACCCGCCTCGGCTGCAGTACCGAATAAGCGGATCGCCGAGGCGGTCTCCACAGTCATTATACACTAAACTAAAAATTATCAAAGCGTGCCTCGGCTGTCTAGATTAATCATAGTGATATTGTAGATACTGTGCCCAGCTGGTTGTCGGCGAAATATTGTAAGTGCGATTGAGCGACAGAGATTATGGGCTCTCTAATAAAGGTCCGTTATGCCGCCACCATACGCCGGGATGTACCAAATAAATATAAACGCATCTGCGACTTTTCCCGTCAGCACTTGGCCGACATAGACAGTATCTACACACCTACTTGATACTCAATACTTTGTTATGTCGACAAAACAGTTCTATCTTCTGGGTGAGAGCCCAACTAGTGCTCGGGACGTCGAGATCCCTTCACAAATTGACCAAGAGGGTCTTCAGCATCTTATTGCGTCAATTTTTGCCATCGTCGAGCCTCAGGGTACGTCACACCGCACTCACCTTCGCGATTCCACAGCGTAAAAACTAATTCGTTTTCAAGGGATCGGATTTACGTCTCAAGACACCGCCCTGACCACTGTAGGCGATGTACTCGCATCAGAAGAACCGGTAGCTATCAGCATTGATGGGAAGGCTGTTCGCGAAGTGCCCGGTCCGAAGGGGTTGCCTTACGTAGGAAACTACTTCGAAGTCTACCCCGATCATCTTGGTAACCACCAACGCCTGTTTGATAACTATGGCCCACTCATAAAAACCACAAATTTTGGAAGCACTGTATATTCCACGAATAACCCTAAACTCTCAAATATTGTCTTCTCGGAGACCGATTTTTTCACGAAGCGCATCATAAAAGGCCACCCTCTACATCCTATTAAGAACCCGGAAGCTGGTATTTTCTTGGGAGACACAGACACTGAGGAATGGAAGATTGCTCACAAGTTCCTTCCCCCGGCCTTGGGCCCCAAAGCTGTGCGACATTACGCCCCAACTATGCAAAAGACGGTGGAGGATAGCTTTAAAGTCTTCGACGAGCTGGACGAGCGAGAAGAGGCATGGAATGTCTACCCCTATATGCTAAAGCTCGGTTCCCAAGCTGTGGGAAAGCTAGTTCTTGGGATGGACTTTGAACATTTCACCTCCGTCGATGCTCCGCCCCACGAAATGGTAATACTAATTGCAGAGCTACTAGAGCTCAACAAGAAGATATCGTCAATGGGTAGCTGGTACGCCAAGCTCCCGTTCGGCGATCCTAAGAAGCTGGTCGATATAAAAAGCCGCATCGAAGTGTTATTTACCGAATCTGTAGCAAAGGCGGCCAGGGGCTTAGAGGACCTCAACCTCCAAGAAGCTGCCCTGAAGGCCGAGAACATGGTTGACTATGTTGGCCGAGCAGTCGACAGCAAAGGCAATAAGCTCCCCAAGGATAGAACGCTTGAGCCACTTGTCGTTGCCACCGGCGCTGGCTTCACCACAACTTCAAGCTTACTGTCCTGGCTTATCTATGGCTTGGTGGTGTACCCAGGTATGCAGGAGCGGCTGCTGCAAGAGCTTATCGACAATGGAATCGATGAGAACACTAAGTTGGACACCAAATTAATCGAAAAGCTCACATTCCTGGACAAGTATATTAAGGAGACGCAGCGTCGACATAACCCGTCGTATCAACCAGCGCGGACATCAAAAGTCGACATGGTTCTACCCGGAGGCTACAAGCTCCCCAAAGATTCCATCGTCATTCCCGCAATTCACCACATCCACAACAACACGGAGCTATGGGACAACCCAGCGCGCTTCGACCCTGATAGGTGGGACACCGACAGGGTAAAGAACCGACCCAACGGCTCTTACATTCCTTTCGCAACGGGCCCCCGGATGTGCATCGGTTTCAACTTCGCATTGATAGAGGTCAAGACATTTTTGCCGAAACTTGTCTACCGTTACAACTTCAGCCTCGCAAAAGACGGCCCAGTCGAATATGATCCCATGTTTCAGCTCATAAGGCCAAACAACCTGTACGTCCGTGCCGAGCGCAGGGTGAAGTGGCCACCCAAAACCGATGCGTAATTTGAAGATATCTACTTCAAAGATGTAATTTAGCCGCATAGTAGGCGTTATGTACAATATTAGACTAGATGATCGCGGCAGTGCGAACGAAGAATATGAATATTCGCATGAATCGCCCGGGCAATAATTGTAACAACAAAACTTTATTCAGCCTGAGGATCTTATTATATCACTATTAAGATCAAAACTCTACTAAGATTTTATTTCTTCAACAGTGTCATGGTATGACAGTGTAGTTGATTCAGTGATACTTCATTCTAAACAGATTGTCCTAGTAACGCTCTTCTTTCTCCAAAGCTGTTGATCATAATTATGAAGCGGTTTATGATCCAACATTTTCCACCCTCGCCTATTGTAGTAATAAATCCTCGTTTGATGTTCGGGTAACATAGAAATTATGCCAACACGTTCAAAATGATCATCAACCGGTTTCACGATGAGGATTGCATAGCTAGGATGTGAAACGCCAACCCAAAGGGAGAAAACAAGCCCTAAAGTATTGTTGTTAATTGAGATAGGTTCGTCGAAAAAAGGGATCACCATGGCAATCCTATCGTCTGAGATTTCAAACTCTGCGGCAATATCGCCAATATTCTCTAGCGACAAAAGGGGATCATCATACAGTTCAAAGTCAAGGGGTGGAATCTTTTTCAGCCGAATCGAGATACAGGGGCAAGTGATAGATAGTTTACTTGGACTCTGCAAATCGTATGACGTCGAAGAACCATATAATTCTCTCAACGGTATCTTCAAGTCCTCGCTAAAATGTAATACCGATATGTCGGCGATGCACATCTTGTAGAGGCGTCTCGGAGGAGAAGTGACGGCACCGGCCCAGCCAGCCCACGACCAGCTGGGTATGAAAGCCCGTCTTGTGGTGGGTCTTCTATGGAACCATAAGAGATCAAGTATTAGGCCCTCGTTGTGCTTGTAGAAAGGAACGCCACAAATATTGTGGATTCGACCTCGTACTTCGTAACGAGACAATATAGCAGAGAATGCTCTTAAAGAGTCAGAATTGTATGTAAGGCGTCTGCGAGTATACTCTTCTATATGTGTCCAAAGCAATGGTGGGCTTGAAAAATGATAAAGATAGGTTGGGAAAAACACTCCTTCTGCTGGGATACGCTCCACTGGTACTTGAACTGATTCGGCGGCATAATAGCTATGACAGAAAAAAAACGCTTCGTGATCTGTAAAGACGAGGCGCCTGAAAGAGAAAAGTCCTTCCTATTCACGTTGTTGTGGTCAGTATCAATTGCTTATAGTAAAGGTCTCTGAAATATCTTTGAGTTGGTAGGAGTGGCAGGGAGTATCTGGGCAAAGCGGCCCGTGATTTAAAAACGTGCGCGAAGTATAAATCATTACCGTAGTAACTGACCTGGTATGTCCAACCTCTTTTTGCCCACTTCGATTCATTCAGAAGCCAGTATCCATAAGGATACCCTTGACGAATGGTTACGCCTTGTAAAGACATTTCGAACTGTTTCTTCCGGTGGGTTTGTCCTACTCCAGGTAAACCGTAGGTAGAATCTTCGCCGGCAGCCGCTATAATCGTTAGATAGGCATTAGCGTAAATATCGGCCATATGGTTAATCATATGTTGTCTATCGTCTTCATCCTGAGATATACACTAGTTTTGTAAGCAGCTGAGAGAATCCTTAGCGCCGAAAAAACTCACGTATCTATCAACCCAAAGGTATCGACATCCAAACTCTAAGCTAACAGTCATACTGTCAAGCACAGTCCGTGGAATAGAGTTGCCGTCTGTACCGTCATGGAAATCGTTCTGTAAATCGCCCCATACATATGATAAAGCGATGTATCTGCATGAATCAGGCGCGATAACGACAGATCGCGTCTGGCAATCAAACACACGAAGACCAGGAACTCTCGAGCCTCTCAACTTTGGGCGACATTTCTTATGATTTTCGGTACAATGAGCGATGCGTTCCTTGAAAAATTCATAGTTTATCCTCTGGTGATCAATCTTCTGGGGATTGATATCTGGATCGTCGGAGCGGCCCTTCACAACACCCAAGTACCCATACTCGTCCCATGAACTCATGTATGACAATTTATGGGGAGCCAAAATCGTGCATGGTTTATATCCGGACGACCGTAGCAGTTCTGTAGATCGGTATGCTTTGATAATATCATGGCGGGGAGGCTTGATAGGGAAAAGCACTCGACAAATCTTGCAATTCAAACCCCTTGGCTCATCGCGTGAAGCCGTAATTTCCCGCACCGGTCTCGGATCTCGCATGGCTGGTATATTTTCAGCTAACGAAATCCATGGCATGCCAAGGCATGCATTGCACAGCCCGTCCTCTACACTCATCTTCGGTCTTTTAGGTTGAGGGTATCACCGGCAGACCGAGTTTTCTGCTTCTTTGCTTTATCATTAGAGACCGAAGCTCTAAGCCGAGGATAACGTATCGCGTTGAAAATCTTCTGCTTTGATTACAGAGAGCGAAAGCGACGACAGAAGACTCACTCAATCCGAGGCAGCAGTTGACTAAGCCATAGGAGTCTTGGAACCCAAGCTATTTATGCCCAATGCCCCACTCGCCGTTTGCAAGTATGTAGGTACATTTACCCCAAGAGTCTAGATCTTCAAATCTAGGCCCCACTCGCATACTGTTGTGGCTCTGTCTGTCTGTTACGATTCGACTTGTTCGTACGTCTGGTGCATACACTGGATCGGCCAAGCTCACGAAGAAATTTCAGAACAAAAGCTGATTTGTGGCTCTTGCGTGGATAATTGTCAAGTCATCCTGTTCAGCGCCAGTGGAGTATAACGACATGAACCCTTGCAGACGTCGTGATTTACTCTCTCGATTTCGAATCTTGTGATTCAAGCGAAATATATCGAACCGAAACCCTATCCTGTCACCCTGTATTCAGCATTGTATCATTACAGCTATGCGAAATGCCTCGTCAACGACGTGGAAGTTGACATGCAATCAATAGTCTCCATTGTGGAAGAAATCATAATAGTCATGCTGCCTTTTGGGTGGTAAAAGCCATACTATTGTTTGCATAATCATCGTCAGAACATGCGAAGTCAGCCATCACCATCTTGAACGTAGTTTATGGGAGCTTTGACGCTTTAGACACCTGTTATCTCAAATCTCACATCCGACAATTCGCTAGAATAAGAGCAAAATAATGCCTTAAGGTTAGATTACTTACAAAGGGAGCCCCACGGTCGCTTGAATCAACTAAGACATTCAAATTGGGCTTAAGCTCATTGGTCTCACTCTCTACGAAACTGACGGTCTAAGATCTGCGTGGCGTCTCTATTCCGCAACGGATGCTTTTGATTAAAAGTCATTACTCGACAATCCCGTATCGAATCTCAAACTCCGAAAAGGATGTGCCTTGAATGACTGGGAGGTCGATCCAATATTCTTTTTTGCCATAGAATACAAGGATGACCTCGGGACGCAGTTATCATTAACCTGGGCCAGAGATGAAGAGGTTAATGTCAGGGACTAAGTATGCAAGAGGCTAGTAGGGTCTTTTGAGTGGGGTTATAGTAGATATTTGGCTGTCTGAGGCTCCCCCAGTTAGTTGGGGAGACTTAGGAATCAACAACATTAACTCTTAACCCCTACCTTCAACCTCACTGCGACCTACTAGTAGCTTAACTTCACTCTAGATACAACCAATATCCTGACAGTTAAGGTACTAGTGAAGTTTTTAATAGCTTCGTGGAGCCATCTCTCGTCTCTCAACTCGTCCGATAACTACACAGTCGTTGTTGGAATTACGGCTAGTAAATTCAGGTGGCTGGGTACAACGCCCCACACACAACCTACTATATAATACGAAGTACCACCGCACTCCACTGTACTTAGACTTTCCTTAATGCTTAACCAATATACGAATACTTGATATTCACTCATAATCTCAATAGTCGTAGATCATGAGTTGGAACTCGGCTAGCTTGACTTAGCAACTGGGAGAGCAAAGCCCAATGAAAGAAAATAGATCTTACAATCGTAGCTATGTTGACGATCCCTACGAGTATAGGTAAGATGTTGTTAGGCCTCAAGGTGTAGCAAGATGATTTATAGTACGAGCTGCTATACATGCCGGCAAAACTAGTAGGGCAGTCCTTGGTAAAAATGGATTGCAGAAGATAGAAAATAGAATATTTCTTGTTTAGGGGAAAGGGAAATATATACATAAAACTCAAGCTAATTATAAGGTGAATAAGCTGTGGTCTTTGCGTAATACGTCATTCTGTATATGAATACTACTTGATAGTCGGATGATAATTGTAGCAAATAATGCAGCCCAGACTGCGAAATAGGAAACATTGTTCACATCTTATTCAGCTGCCTTGCTAGCTTTTCTCATTTCAGATAAGACTAATGTTCAAACTACTCTCCGAGGTCGAGCAGTTGCGGCCGGCTCACACCAGCGGACAGAGTGTGTGCGTGCAAATCCTCTAAAACCTGTCACCAAAGGCAGATTAGTGACACAGTTCCTGATGGGATCTCTCATAATGATGCGAAACGCAGGTTAATCAATAGGCTCGTGAGTGTTAGGAGAACAGAGAAGCTTGGAGTAAAATGACGCAGATACATTGACTCAGATACTTAATCATCAATTTTTTTTTTTTAAAAAAAAGGTAGCGTGACAAGCCACGGCCGTGTACACTGTTGGTGTGTAAGACCCTCGCCTCGGACGGAAATATGGCAAGCAACTGCAAAAAGAGACACCACTACCTATCCTGCATACCCGCAGTTGATTGCTCCCACCACTTTTCTGTTCGTCAACTTCTGAAGTCGACCCTCAACTGAGTCGTTAAGCTATCTGCCACGTGAGCATGCCCTGCAAAGACTAAATGTTGAAGTAAATATCGGGAAGGCGCGCCTACTTAGACTGCCTTGTTACAGTACCTACATAGCAGGAAGTCGCGCCTTCCACCTATGTATCCCGGTATTACTTAAGAAAGCACCAAGTGCATCTAGGTATATGGACGCGCACTTACCTTGCGTACATCGTTCGTCAGAAGCAGGTGCATCTACGAGTAAGATGTGCTTGGTGTACTCACCTAGGTACCTAGTATTATCTTTCCTTCGCCAGCTCCAAGCAATTAACTTCGAATCCGCCTCAACCCTTTCACACAACCCCAAGATAATTAGGCAACCTCTCATTATCGCCTGTGGTACCCCCAGCGTCATGGCTCGTCGCAAAATCAAACGTAAGACCTCACCTTGGAAGCCATGTATGACGGTGGGCAGAAAGTTTGCTACTCGCCGTAACCTACTACTCGCCAACGGCATGGCCAAGAGAATGTCTCGTCTCAAGACTAAGCGCGTCGTTCGCGGTTTGAGCACTACAGCGGTAGCCCAGAAGGTATGCATCATCCAGCTCGGAAGAGCTACTCTCAAGTATGCCAACTAATTCGAAGAAGAGAAATCTTATACTCGATTTCCCGGCTGAAATTCGTATTCTGATCTACACGTTTGCCGTCGTAGAAAAAGAAGACATGTGGAGTCTAGGAACACCAGAGCTTTCCCAAGTTAGCCGACAGCTCCGCGAAGAGGTTCTGCCAATCTATTACAGCAAAAACTCCTTCGAATTGTGCCTCTCGCCTTCCTCCTGGTGGGATGGAATGCCATCCCCCCCAGCAGTCATCAAAGCAACTGCAAAGTACTATTATGAGTCGTTCAAGCCTCTTTGCAAATCTCTAGTACCTTTTATAAGTCATATCACCTCTCTATGGGTCTTCCTGGTAGATAAGGACAAATTTGAGATTGGCTTTCTGTTCCAGTCGACAGCCCACCACTCCGGAAGTAAGATTAGCCATGGTTGTAAAGATTGGAGCGACAGAACTGCTATCATGAAGGTATTTCGAGCCGCTATGAGGAAACACAAAGTTGGCAGAGTTTACAACCACGAAAGTGCTGAGGAATACCTTGACATTTTGGTAATAGTCAGCGCCCTACGTTTCTTTAAGAAACACTGTGCTGCGGCGCACAATACTCGCCTAATATGGGTGTAAGGTGGTTCGTTTTTTGAGTCGCCTCTTAATGCGATGCGAAGGGTAATCTCGCACATCGGGGTATGTGAGTGTTCCCAGTACACAGGGGGATCATGGTAGGGGATAGGAGCCAATATGAGATAACACTTGCGTTTGGAACGGAAGCAATGATGCAAGGGACTTTTGAGATCTTCCTGGGGCATAATCCAATTGTACGTTTTAAATTAGTAATGATTCATCCCTGCGAAGCTCTTCACACACAAAATAACAGCGCTATCCACCCCGCTCATATCAACCAGACGCAAGGTCACTCAACCAGATATTCAAAAAGCCTATTCAAAAAGTATTCATCCTATAGCGGTTTTACCCTCTTCAATTTATAACCTTTAGTGCCAACCTTATAGGTGTCAACGGTCGCTTGGATGCCTCGCGCGGGATGGGGCAGGGGGGTAGCCCCTTGTGATTTAAGTAGGCATCCAGCTAGCCAAGACTCATGAGATAGCTTCAACTGCAGCAACAAGTCTTGCAGATTCCCATCATATCAGTTTTCGTCCAATTTTTATTACGTCCCTGTGAGCTTTCGAGTTATTACATTCCTCGCATTAATCTAGCATGCAGCCGCACATGTTTAGTCCGTCGCATAGCAAGGGCCAGTTCCGGCTTCTCCGATACCTAAAGGGAAATGGGTCCCCTAATACTGCTAAAATCCGTTGTGTATCCTCAGTTCAGACTCTTTATCAGGACTTCATTACCAACAGCTATCGATATTTTCGAAGAAAGTCTACTTGCGATAGTAAATACACTAACAAAAAGGATTGCGGCCATGACTGCCGGTAGTGGACGGAACCATCCTTTAGAGCGACGATTTGCCCATGGTAGCTTAAGAAGCATCCGAGTTTCACTCGGAAAATGAAGAACTACTAAATATTGTTTGACGTTGGTGGTAGAGGGCGTCCTGTTGATAGGGAGTCGAGCAGAATTGTTGGAGCCTGAAGGATCCTCCAGGTGCGAGCTGTAACGAATTCGATTCAAAACGACGCAGCTGCTATAAGCAGATCGTGGTCACGACGACGCAGGGCGAGAGTCGAGCCCATAATCTGACCTAGAGACCAATCTATCTACACCCCGACTTAAATCGGGTATTGGCCACCATCACCGGCCGAAATATATTCCATCGTCGCTGTCGTTCACTCTGAAATATTAATGATGACGCATGGAAGCAATACGCTTCAGGTGCTCTCCCAGTAGTCATAGGACCTTATTCAAATAATATATGGGGGAAAGCTCTTATGAATAGCGTTAGGCAGTTTCAGGGACTCATGAGAGCGCTACGTTCTTTCATGCCTGATCACCATTGAAACTATCCCACAGATGTGTCTAGTTACAAAGCTTCTCGTAATTCCTGCGCCAATATCGCTACAGCGAACGTGTCCTAATATCAGGTCGTAGGTTCCATTACATACACCGGTTTGGAGTGGAGGGTTATTAATAGAACAATTTTTCTTGGCCAGGGTCTAGAAGAGCACCAGATGTTACCTACACCTATCACTCTATGTGACCGTATTCGCGACGTTTGTATGATCTCGATGACGTATTCACTGCGTCGAGTACCGCAATAATAACAGGTCTTACGATATCACAGTAGCGTGCTGGTAGCGTTATTATTGTTTGATATCGATGGGAGGATTTGTCTCCGGGGTGGTTCTTAACTGGAAAGTATTGAAACGGCGACGGGTGACTGCAAGTCCCGTGAACCTCAGCCAAGGAGGAAATCTAAATATTATGCATTCCAGACCGATAAATTACAGAAAAGTCAATAGGGATTCGTGTGGTCACGTAAATCAACAGATATTTAAGCAGTTTTAAAAGGAAAGCAACATGAATTAATCGAAAACTTAAGTAGTGAAGTCTGAAAAATCAAAGTGAGTAGCTAAATCTATACAATAATGACCACGAAGACCCCCTTACTCCTAGACCCCTCAAGTAAAATTTGACCCCCAATTCGTAATTTCTGTAAGCAAACCCACTTACACTGCTTCACTATAGACGACTGACGGTCGCTCTTCTCGTTTGTCATAGCCCAACGACTTCATACCCAAGCCTTCCAACCCTGCTCGTACGCCACCAATGTTCACTTCTTCTGCAATTAGCCGCTTCTTAGGCTCCCACGCAAGCATCCAGTGTAGGAAATCAAGTAGCGCAGTCTTCTCTCGTCACTGGTTACGTCCATACCACAATACCGTCTCAGCCCCTAGAGTCCGTCCTATCTATGACCGTATATAGCATTCATCGCCCAAAGGTCTTCCCACATCAAACTATGCTCCGCTCCTCCCAGCGATGCAACCATTCAGATGGAATAATGCCCTGCAAGTAGACCTCCTATGCGGTTATCTCGTCTAGAGGTGCAAGAGACTCGTCGATAAGGGACCTGTGCCCAAGTACCTCGAAAATCATGCAAGCCAAGACTCCATATATCAGACGGGAAGGACAGGGGTGTTGTTAGCTCATTCTCATATGCTTGATCCATCAAAGCTAACCTAAAATATAACTAGCGTTAGTGCAGTCGTTGATTGGCTATGATGTAAAGCAGCTAACCTAGTTAGAGCCTTCCGTTAAACCGCAACTCACGTATCATACTCAAAATACCAGCAACAATACCATTAAATCGTTACTTTCGCAGCACCTAAAAGCCATTATAATTGATAAAATTAACTTCAATCACTACACCTTATATCAACGCATATAGCAGTGCGTTAGGACTGGCTGGCATCTGCCAGCCACCTGCACTAGCCACTTGCGCACTGTCCCAAAATAGATTCAGGGGTAGATTCAGGGGGTTATAAAGGCTGCTTTCGATATGTACACGCACACTTAATATATACATTCGTCCATTTTTAGTGCTTTGGCTTTCTTGTTGTTGTTCCAAGTGGCCTGTGGCCACCAGAGCCTCTGGCTCTGTTTCAGTAGCAGTGCATCATGTGGGTTTTAGCCATCGTAACCTCATCGTGTTGTCAAGGGAGCCAATGCAGTTTGCTGTGGTGACATCTACGGAAACCCGAATGAAGCCCGAGTCAAGAATCTAGCCACATTCCATGGTCATGAACTGGTCATCCAACGTTGATATAGCCTAATTGTGCCGATGGCACGATTGCGGCAGGCTATGCGCAGTATTATCGGTGTGACAACTCTTATAGAGGACTTGGAACTTAGTCACTTCAACTGATACTCTCTAAGAGCTAACGTCTCTATTCTATCCTTCAGGCTCCATTTCCTTATTGTTAGTCTTCTTTGCAGGTGCTGGGGATCCGCGTGACCTTGACGCCGACCAATACTAGGTAACTATCTCCAACTGTGTGTTCCTTCAACAGAGTCTCGGCGGCCTTGGCAGTGGCGTAGCAGTCTTGTCCGTGATAATCAGAACCGGGCTGTAGTTTTTGGTATCCAAGACTTTTGGATGTAACGAGTATATTGTTGGCCAGAACTGCGGGGTAGCGGTCTCGACATGAATGGAGTTCAGTATAACGCAGCATCTAACAGAACGCAGTTCTGCCGTGGCCGAGATTGGCTATGTAGTGCTACGTATGCGAAAAGGAGTCCCAATTCGCTTAGAAAGCTAGGTACTTGTGATTGTAAGGAGCTTAATACAATAGTTTAGTATATTTAAGTAGAAAAAGCAACTCTAGGGTTCTTTTTGCAACCGTTCTAGCGTTATACTTAGGGATGCAGTGTAGAACGCGACGTAGCTTTGCCGGAAATAAGTATCGGATAAGCCCTGCAGTAATCCAGCATTCGGCACGCTATGCAGCCAATATTATCATTAAGTAGCAATAGACCATCCTACCCCCGCCTGACTCTATTGACCTTTAAGCGTAGGCGGTATCTGCAGACTTATATTCTTGCCTGAGAGTTTAAACAGTTCTATAACCCTGTATATACATGGGGATGGCGTATTGGCATCCCTGCAACTCAGGCACCATGACTATCCTAAGCTACTTAATTAACACTTTGAAACCTCATACACACGCGCGCAGCATAGCATTTCATAACTTCAGTATCCCAGGCCCTAGGATATGACTTTGAAACAGGGTATCAGCCTCTATATCTGTACTGGCCCATATTACGTACGGAAAGCTTGCCGATGAATAATAACATAGCCGGATATGCCTACGTAGTACTTAGGTGTCACTACCTTATTCATAATATCTGGGTACTATAGTAGTAGCTGCATGACTTAGCCCCCAATGTTGGCTGATTAGCTGGGTAGGTAGTGTAACGAGGGCTTGCAGTAAGGACTTGGCGGAAAAGTTGGATTGCTAACAATCTTCTATGGAGTCAACTGGGAAATGTAGACGGCCAGGAAATTATGATGAACAACAAAACTTGAGCGTGCTTCCTTCCACCATGACATTCAAAACCTAAAGGGGATTATTTAATGGCCAGATGGGGATATAAAGTTAATAGTGAAATGGATCCAGAAATATTTCAACGGTCAAACTTTCCAGACAGATAGTAGGATACAAAGCCATATTGCTGTTGGGAATATACTCACTCTCTTATGCTGAGGAGTGGTTATCCGTAATCCGCGAATGCTGGGGCTGATCCCCAAATGTGGCCGTATTGGAATCATGTTCCTCTGAAACAGTGACAATGTGAGTTGTTCGGGTGATTGCAGAAGCGGTTATGACATGCTCATTCTGACAGTGGGAATAGTCGTCTTTTTGGTCACCCCCGAAAGCCTCGAGACTATATTGGTCAACTTGTTTATATGGACCTTGTTCCGAAACGCTTCTTTGAATGCATTTCCCGCTTGATTCAGTCGTTCTGTGATAGTGCGGAACCCATAGCTTGAGTGACGCAAAGGCTTTTCTTGCTCTAAAGCTTTTTGTGGCCGCGGGAATTGAAGGTGTGCACACCACCACGAAGAGGAAAACCATCTCTGCCAAGCAGCACATAGCCACGCCTGAAACAGTGAATGTTTTGTCCGTGGATTCCAAATACCGGACGCTAGTAACGATGCGAAGAGCAGCAGCCAGACAAGCACTATAGAGGCGTTCAGACTAGAATGAACAAATATTTGGACCGAAGAAAAGAAATCTACTTACAGAAGACCAAAAGCAAAGATAATCGAGACTCCAATCTTCTTCGTCTTCGATAACTTGAGCCCCCAAATAACTCTCTGAGGAAGTATCAAGATGATGATGTCTGATACAAGGTTGAGGGACGAGTAAGCCGCCCATAAGATTCCTTCGTTGAGACATGTTCCCTGAACAGTCTTGTCCCATATCTTATTGTGGGGTTGGCAAGATAAGTTTGATGCGATCTTTATTGATCCATAAAACAGCACGTTTACCACTAAGAGTATGTGGCACGTCCACCAAAAAGCGTTATGAGTGCCACGGGGAACGAAAGTTCGAGACCACTCGAGTAACACCGCTGGTTTGAGAGATAGCATAGTTGCGCCGTAGAAGTTAATTCCAAGGTAGAGAATCTAGCACGACTTAGACAGTTGGTAAATATGAAAAATGCTAGTAGGTTGTACCCAGAGGAATTGCGATAAGTCCCTAAGTCTTATGTCCCATTGATGAACAAACAATCCAGGTTTATCGAGTGCATAGTAACAGCACCAAGCGTATGCGGTGAAAGTTCCCTAGCATCACGGGTAATATTAGAAAGGACTAAGATCGGAGAGGCGAAACCAGGGAAAACCTACAAATCCAGCTACTATAAGACCTGTTACTTGTTAGGGACGATTCCTAAGCAAATTGGTCCGTATTATCATACCATCCTCAACGTGAACCCTTCTTTGGCAAAACACTCGAGCATAAACGCGGGCAAAGAATAGAATAGTAACTAGCACAAACCCAGTCGTGACAACGCCGATGACTAGGCTATTCTGGCTTTGTGGGTTGTCAAAGTTCGGTAGGACGCCTTTGGGAGGCGGATGAGCAGGCCCATCGAGCGCAGCCCCTCTAGCTGCCGGTGGCAATGAAGCAAGGAGGTCAGCAACGTCAAGCATCTCTGGTGTACGTCTTTGATGATGCTGAGGCTATTTATATGGTTCTATGAAAGGAGGAGATATCTGAATAGCTCATGACATATTCAGGGTTGAGGGCATACCTTATATTCTAGAAAGGATTAGAAAGTAACCCATGCAGCAGTCAGTTTATTATAGTACAGAAGTTTGCTCCGCATCTCACGTACATCAACATAGACCATCCCAAAAACCTGTTTGCATGGCTGACCGTATAGTCACATCGAGTGCCAAGCTGTCATTTCGGATATCTCCATTAACGGGGGGAGGTGGGGGCGGAGAAGGTTGTCGATACGACCGGTGCAAAATAGTAACCATTCCACTGCAACGTCAAATTTAGAATCAGACGGCAAACGCCGCCTAAGCTGCAAGCAGGCTATGATAGGGAGTAAGGGCGTATCGCAGTAGGCCTATGTAGATTTATGCTTATATTGTAGTAGAGAGGCCGTCCAGCAGGATTAAGCCAGCGCATTTAACAGACCATTTACGCTCCCAAAGTCTTTAATTTGTTGTTTAGGTACTCTACCGAACTACGGAAAATTGCCCCTTTACATTGCAAACCCCAGAGTAGACGATGCCATCATTTACCATCACGTCAGCTCTCGCCGTCGGGTTCACCTTATATGTAGGGAGGATGCACATCGTAGGATATACTTAATACTAACATGCTCTATGTATATAGGCTCTGCTCGTCTTTAGCTATCGCCTTCTGCTGCATCCTCTTCGAGGCTTTCCAGGCCCATTTACAGGGAAGGTATCATATATCTACGGGGGAGCCTGCGCGCTTGCGCAGAATACGCACTTAAAAGTATACCAGAACCATCTTAAATATGGTCAGTTCATCAGTCACATATATCCTTCTACAATTGTCGCAGTGTTAATGTCGACAAGGGTCCATTGTGAGAATCGCCCCCGACAGGTTAGTGTTCAACACAGTGACAGCCCTCCGAGGTAGGCCGTGCATAAAGACTCAGCACAGATTCCCTGCTTACGATGGCAGATATTTATCAAAATGACAGACTTGTAAAGTCTCATGCTTATCGTGCAGCGCAGCATAGACCAGACATATTCAACATATTCACTGTGGTTGACAGGACACTGCATCGTTCTAAAAGAAAATTAATCGGCCAGGTTATATCCGAGCAGTCAATGCGCGCATTTGAGCCCATCATGGTGCAGGAGATTGATACTTTCATTAATCATCTGTTCGATTTGTCCAAGTCCGATGATCCTGTAAACATGACGCCAATGTGCCGGCATCTGAGTTACGACACGGCTGCGCACCTCGGTTTCGGCTGTAGTCTTAACCTGCAGACTGATCCGACGAATCGCTTCTTGCCGAAAGCTATTTCGATTGGGAATCTTCGGATTAATGTCTGCATGAATTTTCCATTGCTAATGAAGTGGCGGCTTCACCAGCGCATCGCCGATAATGTTCCCAATAGCCTACGCGACCGGTTTTTCGATGCATTGAACAATATGATAACGGCGCGGCTAAGTCAGCCTATCCACGCAAAGCATGATTTGTGTTCATTCATGGCCAAATCTATGGGGAAAGAGGAGCAGGAACCTAATCGATTGGACCTCGTAACAGAAGCTGTCTTCTTCTTCCCAGCCGGTTTGTAGCGCCTAATGCTTCGGTAGTGTACCCCGGCTAACTTCACACTCGGAACAGGTGGGGAAACAACTGCAGTAGTATTATGTGCTTTATTCTTCTATTTATCACGCAACCCTCGATGTTACAAGAGACTAGCTGCAGAGGTCCGTTCGACATTTCAATCCGGTATCGATATTCGTGGGGGGGCTCGTCTTGCTAGGTGCAAATACCTTCGTGCTTGCATAGACGAGGCTCTACGAATCAGTCCTCCAGCTACGGGACTGATGTGGCGAGAACTAGCGTCTGTCGAGAAGGAAGATGTTAAAGAACCAGTTGTCATCGATGGCCATGTTATCCCTCATGGTACTCAGGTTTCTGTGAGCATTTACAGCCTTCACCATAATGCGGAGTATTTCCCCGACCCGTTCAGTTTCAGACCTGAGCGGTGGCTAGAAGACTCTGAAGACAATGAAGCCACAAGGAAGGCGATGAGTGACGCTTTTGCTCCCTTTTTGGTTGGCTCGCGCAGCTGTGCAGGGAAGCCCATGGCTTACCTCGAAGTGAGTCTCACTCTAGCAAAAACGCTATGGTATTTCGACTTTGAACCATCGGTAGGCGATTCTGGTCACCTTGGGGGTGGAGCTCCAACCGGGTCCGGTCAAAGAAGTCGAGTGAATGAATTTCAGCTTTACGACAGATTTTCAGCGCATCACCAAGGGCCAAATTTGGAATTCCATCCTCGTGAGAATATTTTCTAATTGATTGGACATTGTAGCATAAGAAACAATACATCCAGCTGTATGGCAAGGAAGGAAACGCGTTCCCCAATACCAATGAGACGTCAAGGTACGGGTACGCCACAAAATCAGTGGTCTCTGACTCACGATATCTGCATGTCATAACAATGTACCCTGGCCCCGAGTAATAGTAAAATCAAAACAATAAGGGCACATCGGAAAAAGATTACCAGCGTCAGTTTACGACTTATCCTTCGTTCTACTTCAAAGTACAGCAGGATGGTAGCTGTATCGCTATATAGGCTGCACTGAGATGTTCCGTTTAGTCACTTTAGTCTCAAGGCTTTGCAGAACCAAAAGTTGTGTGTTTTCTGCACATCTTGACTTTACATCTCAAACTTAAACTTGTCGAAATACCTGCTTTACGAAAGAGTTGTTAGAGCTGTAGTTTTTGATTTTATCAAAACTTTCTCAAAACCTCATCCCGGTTATTGAGATGTTCTTGCCCATACAGGGGCGTGTGCCAGCACGGAAGTGCGATAGTGAGTACTCCGTACATGTGCGCTGCTGACTGATTGTGGCTGTGCGACGGTCCTACAGGCTCTGCTACCCCCAAACCCTAAGATTCTATATGAAGTGAATTGATAACGTTTGCATGTGTTGTAACCTCATGAGATTGATGAGGTTTAGCGCCTCTGCCATGTCGATTCTTGTTAGCTCAATTCACAATTTTATTGGAAGACACGGACGGTTGAAAGTCGAAAGCATACGTGAGCGAGACTCCCCATAAACTTAGACTAACCTTAGTAGCTCTAGCTTCTGTTACCTAATATTTCCACTTCTCTCTTTCCTCTCAACAACAACAATAACACCTTATCCACCCACTCTTAAGATGTTCGCTCACCGAGCCTTCCGCTCCTCTCTCCCTCGCGCTGTTTTGTGTTCGACATTTAGCTCATCTACTGTGTCATCGCAATCAATAATGGCCTCTGTACGAAGAGTTTCCTCCAGTCCATCCTCAGCAATCGGGCCGCGCAAGTTCCCATCCACAGGATTTCAACTGATTGACTCGGCTACTAAGTTTGAAGAGGAAGCATTACCTTTATATCGGAAGGAGGAGTATTACCCGATGAAGATCGGCCAAGTCATCCATGGTCATTACCAAGTGGTTTCGAAGCTTGGATTCGGAACCACCTCGACTGTATGGCTCGCTCGTGATTTGCGCGACCAGAAATTTTGGGCAGTCAAAGTCCACATCTACACTATGAAGCACAACCAGGAACTCGAGATATATCGTCATCTGGCTAACACCCCATGCGACCCAGAGTTTGCCAAGGCCAAACAATATATACGCCAACTTAAAGAGTGGTTCAAGCTAAAAGGTCCTCATGGTGACCACGATGTTTTTGTTATGACCCCTTTGGCGCTAAGTCTTTCACATTTCCTAGGAGCACGCCGAGGCCAGCCGTTTCATTCGGATTTTGTCAAGCAAGCCCTAAGTCAGATTCTATATGGATTAGTCTACCTTCACGATATGAACGTGGTTCATACTGGTAAGTTGAACAGATCGAGTGTAGCTTGTAGATAATAGTAATCAGTCTATAGATCTTCACTTGGACAACCTACTCATTGCTCTAAGGGATGATTCTATAATGGCTGAAATGGAAGAAGTTGAAATGTCTAGGCCATCGCCAAGAAAGCAGATCGACGACCATACTATCCACACATCTCGAATGATGATGGGAGGTGGCGGTGGTCCTCTTACTATTTGTGACTTAGGTCACGCCCGTATAGGTGAAAAGCACCATGGATTTGCTATGCCAACCCAATACCGAGCACCAGAGGTCATTCTTGGTATGGAATGGGATAATTATATAGATATTTGGAGCGTAGGACTTATAGTATGGAACTTCCTCCTTTTCTTCCTGACGTCTTCCATGCCGGTTTTCATTTACAAAGCTGACATTTACATAACAGGCTTGGGACCTCCTCGAGAAAGAGCCTCTATTTCGCATCTATGATAATGAATCCCCTGAGCAGAACGATGCGCACCACCTAGCCGCCATGACGGCTCTCCTTGGTCCACCTCCGCCTGAATTTCTGACAAGGAGTGAGAGAACAGCGAAGTTTTGGAGTGAAGACGGTGAGTAACACCTCTATCATGTGCCTGCATGCAACCACTTGACTGTTGACGATCATTCTAGGACAATGGAAAGGTCCTGTACCTCTGCCTCCAGAAACTTCATTCGAGTCTCTTGCTAGCGCTCTGACCGGAGAAGAGAAGGAAATGTTCGTCAGCTTGATGGATTGTTTCCTGTATTGGCTTCCTGAGGAGCGGGGTGATGCAATGCAAATGTTCTTCCATCCTTTCATAGGGAATAAAAGACCTAATCAGGAACCCGAGGAAAGTAGATCATAACATTAGGGGACTCTTTTTAGGAAGGGTCCGGTTCGGAACAGCCCATGTCACGGAATGCTACGGAATATCCTCTGGAAGTCAGGGATATGTGGCACGGGCCAAAGGCCCCTGCCACCCAGATATATGTAGAACTTCTCCCCCTTGTGCAATAACAATAAGTCAATACTGGAACTGCCAGCGGCGAGAACCGTGACAGCCCAGGACAATCTCTCTCATCCCATTTTACTCGTGCGATCCTCTCTTTGCTCCATTCTTTTGGGAGCTAGGCCTCGACATTAAATCTCCTGCTGCATTACGCAGCTTAACCGTTTGTAGATCTTAATGCACAAACCGGGTTGATTCGACTCTTTTTCTTTTCATATTCTCCCGTTTCTGGCCCTTTACTAGAACGTTGCTCCCCGTTTCGTTGTTATAAATCACGTGAGGCTCTCTCTGTCTGATGGGGTAATATAATAGACTCCATTTTCGGATGCTAGAAACTTTAGTTTCGAGGCTTCTATACTAATACCTCGACGTTTCTATACAATATGAGAGAAACAGCCTCGTTTGACGATAGCTCCCCCATACATGGAGCAAAAATTGCATAATACTAGATCGGTACAGGTGATGTAATAACCTAAACAGACCTTATGTAGTCTTGCCTACACATGCATGACTGGTCTAGTTCACTTTGTTTATTATACAACAACCTAATGAAACTCTAGAGAATTTAATTCAATTCAATTCAAGTATAACTTTCTATTCAGCGCTATCAAAATACATTCCCGTTTCACATTGTATTAGTCACTTTTTCAATTAACAGTCAGAGGTTAGTTGCCGTAACGGTTGGCGTTTATGGTCTGCATTAACGTTACCTTGTATTGATCTGTCTCCCATCTCCATACAATATTTGCTGTAACTCTCGACGATTATAGATCTCGATTATATTCACCATTGGCTCCTACGTGGCCACCACCAAGCCAACGTAGTGACGATCACTGCCGGCACGCCCACACCGATACCAACTCCCAGAGCAATCTTCTGGTCCAGGGTCAAACCACCATTTCCGCCACTATCACCACTGCCTTGATTATTACCAGGTGAGGATTGCGGAGTCGGTGCAGGAGTGGACCCTATGTTGGCTGAGGTTCCTCCGGAGGCAGCCGAGGTCTCCACCGTGCCAGTGCCCGAGCCACTACTACCAGTCGGGTCAACGAGGACGAGGATTTTTGTCGCAGCGGGGAGGCACAGGAAACTAGTATAGGGGTTCCCATCGTCCACGGCTGTCTTCAAGATGTACTCGGCGCATGAGGGGGAGGCTGCATCGGTGCTAAACGCCAGCAGATAAACCTTGGTCAAAACTACAGAGCAATAACAAAATTGCAGTCAACACTCACCACCGTGTAAGCTGGGAGTAGACGCAGTTTGGGCCACAGGTTGGCTGGTCATTGGTCTGGCAAGAAGCAGGCTTCCAACAAGTAACACTATCACAACATCCAAACGCGTACTGAGGTCCCTTGCTAACCGTTGAGGTCCCGGGGCATGTTATTGGAGAATCTATCAACATAACGGGTTATGAGTTTGGTGTTCCACATCATATTAGCTGGGTGAAAGTAACTCCACAGACCTGGGTTGCCGCTTATGAAGCCAGCGGTTTGAAACGCGCCGCGGGCTTGCAGCGAAGGAGTGGGGGTAATCACCTGCACACCGAAGTGACCTACAGCCAGAGCACTTGTAACAAGATATAATAGCAAAAATATCAGGGCTATTTGCTTCGGAAACACGATACACATATAGATAGACATGTAGGCGACAATAGGGTGTCCAACAACATCGGCGCGAAGAGCAGGAGGATTTTGTAGATGCAAGTATGCCAAGGCATTTCAGCTTGGCAGACGTTGCGTTTATAACTACTCATTGCAATGTGGCGATGATCAGATTGCTTCAGCTCAGCTGGGAAATTTCCATTTAGGGAAGTGATCTTGTGATAGTCTGTTACTAGCTGAGCAAGCTTAGGCTCAGCCCAAGTGGTGTATGTTTAGCTATTGGTTATTTCCTATCTTAGCGCAGAGAAAGTAGCAATAGCTCAAAATTCCATACATGGTCTGGCTACATATTTAATAAGTTAAAAGCCGAAGCGTAAAATGCACTGCCACAACTGACTGAAGTATATGTCAGCTAAGCCATCAATGAATTGAAAGAGCTTGACGAATCCTAAGGTCAACGAACTTACATCGAGAAAATAAAAATGAGAAAATCTTATAAAACCACGGCGTCAAGTCCAAGTGATGAGGATGAGTCGGCTCTTCAACTACCATCTTATCGCGCCAATTGTAAGCTGTGGTCTATTTAATATCAATCGCAATGGGATGGAAATGCATTGCCCGTCACATGAAGCAACTATCAAACCGTGTTATGGACCGATACATTATCAATAATTATGGTATGTTAAATCTACAGTTATTGTTCTACAGCGCAAATGGTTCCTCGTCCTGCGCCATGGCAGAAGTGTGGGAGAATAGTTGATGATTTCACTTATGGTAGCCCAGCTACGAGAAAGTGAAAGATAATCAATCACACTTGCTACTATCTAGTTATCAATAGCTACAATAACAATTGGTAAGCACAAAATTAGTATGAAGCAAATTGTTTGTGTCTAGTCAACGGCTTGTTGGAGCCATTAGATTGATTAAAAAGTGAATATGCGGGGTCTTTAACTGTTCAAGAAGAGCAACCACCAGTTACTCTCTCAATGAATTTTAATGTTTCCTTTACAAAACCTTCAGGGTTCTCCTCCGCGATATAATGAGCAGCATCGGGCACGAATGCAACCTTGTACGTCCCAGCCTCATGAACCTCAGCAAACATTCTCTCCGCACTATCACGATGTCTACTTCGATCGCCGCTCAAGCTAAGCGCTGGAACTCTGAGCTTCCCATTTGTTGATACCAAATCTCGCAGTTCATCTGCATCCTCTACGAAAGCTCGGTAAGTCTCAAAGGCACAGCGAAGTGCACCCGGTTGCTCGTACGCTCTTACATAATGGTCCAAATCTTCGTCAGTGATAGCTGCTGTGTTGTACGCAATCTTCTGGAAGAAGTGCGATAGGTAGATCCGCTCTCGGCCTGTCACTAGAGCAACTGCTAAGTCAGACTCGCAGTGGAAGATGAAGTGGAATTGCTGAACCGCGTTTATTGTTCGACTAGAGTACATTAGTTAAATATCCTAGTAGAATTCTGGTCGTGACCATACTCACTCCTCTTCGTGCACCGATGTCCCTGGCAGAGGGCACTCTCCCCAGTTGACGCTGGCTACTCGCGATGGGTGTCTTGCAGCTAATGCGAACGCCACCATCCCACCGATGTCAACACCAACCACATGTGCCTTTTCATTAATCTCAAGCGCATCTAGCAGACGCACCAGATCATGAGCCATTATTGATTTGGTGAAACCAGTCAGAGGCTTTGAAGACCCTCCTGCACCGCGGTAGTCAGGGGCCAGGACTCGGTAGCCCGCTTCCGAAAGGGGAGTTATAAGTACTCTGTAGCGCCAGGCAAGCTGTCACTAAAATGGAAAGCTTTACCGTTGGTAGTAAAGCTGCCATTTTAAATACGGTGAAAATTGAAATGCGTAGCATTTCAATTTTAGGTTATTGCATATCCTTGTAATGTGGCTTAAGCCACTATCACTCGTATTCAGATATAGTGGCCGTTAGTGACCATGTTCACTATTGCAGTACGCAAGCCATACGCTCAGCCATACAGTCGATTTCAGTGCGAATACGTTGTGGTTGATGCTTTTTTTAGAGTTTGACTTTAGGGGGTCACCGTTAGAACTTCTCAAGCTTCACTTTCCCTCACACTTAATTGTCGTTGCCAATACGTGTTCGGGAAAGGTAAAGCTTTCCAATAACATGTCTAAATTGGTAAGAGGTCTGAGGAAATCCGTGAATAAGGAGAATAACCCCTTTTGGTGTTCTTGAGCCACTGGGTGCCGTATCAATGTAAGAGATCCGGAGCCCAGGGTCAACTTCCACGACGCGATGCAGGCAAGTTGAAGTACTCATATTTTTAATCTGATTATAATTAATCTTAATAACTCATGGTACTCTCATACAAGTGAATATCCTCATTTATTTATAAATCTGGCTGACAAATGGATTCTAAACCGTTACTTATGGGATGACGCTTGGTGGGCACACGATGACGCTGACGATTATCATGATCTACGATTAATTGCTCCCCAAAATGGAAACTCCGCCAAAGAGCATGTAGTATTAGAAAGTAACCGCACATTCACACATCTATCAAAGAAGTACAGAAATCCAGTCCAAAAAAATACATAACATAATTTTCTGGTTCGGATTCAATATTGCAATAAGCTTTCCAACCCAAGCTACCATAGCGAAGGCCCAACGTTGCCTCATCCCAATCACCGCATAGTGCACACAATATAAAGAACCATTCGCTAGACTGCATACGAAATCAAGTTCGATCGGAATCAGAGTATGGTAGTGCTATTATCCAAATCACAACATTCTATCCTCTGGAAGCTACTCAAGTATCATCCATCATCATCTCTGCCTCTTGCTTGGCGAACTCTGGCTCCCCTGACCCCTAATTGAACTTGCTCAAACTGTCTTTAGATCCTTTTGTCCATGATTCTAGCAGAGAAAGACTTCTTTCCTTCTTCGATAACGCGACCCCGAACCCCGACATCTTCGCGCGTCTGGATTTCTGTAGCTCTTCGTCGCCGCTCATTCCCCCTTTGATTCTCCTCCTCTTCGCTCTTTGTTATCTTCTAGTCTTGTAAGTAGTTGCTGGTACTGCCTGGGAGTAAGCTTTCTTGTCGGGTTTGTGATGCAAGTGCGTCTAATTGTCGGAAGTGATTTAATCAGTGTGCTCGCACTCCGCACTCGGGCATCATCTGCCCGGGAGTTACGTGTCTTAGCTCTTAGCCATGTTGAACAGGGTGATAATCGAGTCATAGATCGAGACAACGAATACCGACAAGCAGCTTTCTTTTTGATCCGGACGTGAGTTGTAGATGATTCTTCACCGACCTGACGGTCAACAGACCGATGTGAGCTCTGATCGCTTTTATCGACAATGGAGTCACTCCAGTTCGCTGCTGTACCAGGCTTTGATGTTGCGGGTGGGGTACCTGCTTTAGAAGAATCACTTTGAAAAAAGCAGTATCGTCTATTATTAAAGTAGGGCTTACTAGACTTAAGGGTCAGAGAAGCAAATCTTTTCCACCCAAACTCCCTCGCATCCCACATTACGTGTTAAACAACAGCAATTTCTTGACTACAATCAAGGGTATGGTGAGGGAATAATGGGAGCTTATTTTGGGCAACGGAGACAACGTCGACCTATGACTACCTGCTGGCGCTACCCACCTTTTTTTCTTCATATATATCTGTGTCTGTTGCGGTTATTGTTAGTAACAAGATATGCCTTGTTCGTTTTTGTAAGGCACACAACCACCCCCCTAATTAAGTACCTAGGCAGGTAGTTCAGCCCCGCCGTTGGGTACCTGCTATCTTAGTAACTTGGTAGAGGTCAACGGCCGTCTCAAAATCCATCAACCCTACATAATTATATGAGAGTTGCTCTTAAAAAAACAGATAAATCATAAAAACGTTAGGATCAGGGTATTATGTTCTCGAGTTCAGGTTGGTATTCATTTAGACAAAAGAGAGCGAGCCTCATATAGTACATAGACCCGGTAAATGCGTAATGGTGGTGTCATGCAATTTATAGCAGATGATGTCATTAATCAATTTACCTCACCTTTCACTCGGGCAGTGGGCAGCTTTTGGTGCTCTCAAAAACTGGAATGTTTATTTACCCACCATGATATCACATTCGGCTGCACGTGGTTCAAGGGATGCGTAGCAGATAGAGTAATTGGTTACCCGTGAGGAAATTGGCCGCGAAAATGAGATGCTGATGAGGCAAAGGACGCACGATGAGGACTTTCAATGGATCTCATTTTGATCGAGCGTGGCGGAGAAGACTGCTGATCTCTTTTCGCGGGAAACCAAGCCACTTACAGTCCGTACAATTGGCCAATCGCCCAGCCACAGCGTTTGGTCGCTTTCCCAGGGGTTTCTTCAGCTCCGTCGTCAAGAGGCGAGAACGCAGCAAGACCGGTATAAGCCCCTATGCGACGCCCGCGGTACTGTTTCTGGGAGGCTTGCTCATATACACAATCTACCCAGGCGACGAACTTCGCCTCGCCCGACATGCAAGAGAGGCGAGGCAGCAATCACGGAATGATACTGCATCTTCCCAGGATGACGAGAATGCGGCCAAGCACGAGGCGACAGCCTGGGGTGCATTTACCAAGCGCTTCGAGGACTTTTCCAATGTAACAGACATCGAATGGTCGTCGCTGTCGGACAAGATCGTCGACTTAATTTTACCTGAGTGGTCCAGGACAATCCCACGCCAAATCAGGAAGCTTCAAAGGGAACTGTCAATGTCCCATGGGTCACTGGCCGACCAAATATGGAAAGAAGCACATGATCCCTTCATAAATCCGGAAATTCAATACTCGGCCGCCGTTCGTGTATCAGATGACCTGTGCGAAGACGAGAAAGAGTACCTTTCCCGCAGGAAGAAAGTTGCTGTCGCGGCACTGGCCCGTTACCTCGACTTGGACGAGCGGGATATCAACCCCGCTGATGTGCCAACCATTGCTATCTGCGGGTCAGGAGGCGGACTACGTGCGTTGGTCGCGGGCACTGGCTCGCTACTAGCATGTCAAGAAGATGGGCTGTTTGACTGCGTTACCTACACTTCTGGGGTCAGCGGATCCTGCTGGCTACAGACCCTCTACCACTCCTCAATCACAGAGCATCGCTTAGACCGGATCGTAGACCACTTGAAAGCTAGGCTAGGCGTTCATATCGCCTTTCCGCCTGCCGCTTTTACCTCCGTTACATCTTCTCCTACAAACAAGCTACTCCTTACTAGTATGGTTGAGAAGCTTAGAGGCGATCCCAATGCCAATTTCGGGTTAGTTGATATCTACGGTATATTGTTAGCCGCGAGGTTATTAGTTCCCAGAGGTGAACTCGGTGTTAATGATAAAGACTTCAAACTCTCCAATCAACGGGAGTACATCAAGTATGGCCAGAACCCGCTGCCTATATATACAGCAGTGCGACACGAAATACCAGATGCAGTTGCAACCGCAACAAACTCGCAGGATCCGTCGTCGAAGAAAGCGAGGGAAATCGCTAAGCAGGAGGGATGGTTCCAGTGGTTCGAGATTACACCATATGAATTTTTTTGTGAAGAATTCAACGCAGGTATCCCAACATGGGCTATGGGACGGCGATTTGACAATGGTAGGGACGTGATGCCCGAAAGTGGCATTCATCTTCCTGAGCTACGAATGCCCATCTTGATGGGAATCTTCGGGTCTGCCTTCTGCGCGACCCTGAGCCACTACTATCGTGAGATTCGGCCCCTCGTAAGGAACCTTACAGGTTTTGGAACACTTGATGAGATGATATACGGATACAGCGACGACCTAGAGAAAGTTCACCCATGTAAGTTCATTTCTCTAGCGCTTCGTCTGACGATACTATTTTCTCCTATTCAAAATTGTCGTGGCAAAGGCAGCTGGCTAACTTCCGAAAGTCGATCCGGCAATGATACCCAATTTTGCCTATAACATGGACCCAAACAAGCTACGGTTCACAACACCTACAAACATACAAGAAAACGAATATATACAGCTCATGGATGCTGGCATGTCGAATAACTTGCCGATATATCCCTTGCTACGACCCGGCCGCGATGTCGACGTCATCGTGGCCTTCGACGCCTCAGCAGACACCAAGACAGACAACTGGCTGTCCGTCGCAGATGGCTACGCCCGCCAACGCGGAATCAAAGGGTGGCCGGTGGGCATCGGTTGGCCCAAGGCCACAGACTCTATAGAGAAAATCGAGCAGCAACTCGACAATGCAGAGGCCGACACAGCAGCGGACGCAGACGCCAAGCTAGCACAGGCACAACAAGAGCAAGCAGCGCACCGCACGAACTCGCCATCTTCGCAATCCGCCTCCAATTCCACCTCCACTTCAGCAGCGAGCAACGATGAATCCCAAGCAGCGCACGAGCAGTCGCACCCCGAGGACTCGGAACTAGGATACTGCACGATCTGGGTCGGGTCGACTGAAGAGCGATCCTCGGAGCCCCCACCGCCATCCAAGGCCGTGTCATCGGACGATTCCTCATGGCAGCAGGTGACGGCATCGAAAGCGGGACTAGCGGTCGTATATCTCCCTTTTCTCGCGAACCCGGACAAGGTCGCCGGCGTCGACCCCGCGCAAAGCGACTACATGTCCACGTGGAACTTCGTGTACACGCCCGACCAGGTCGACCGCGTAGTCGCGCTCGCCCGCGCCAACTACGACGAGGGTAAGGATCAGATCCGCCGCTGCGTGCGCGCTGTCTACGAGCGCAAGAAGAGGATACGCGAAGAGGCTGAGGCTAATGCCGCGAGGGAGAGATTTCGGCAACGTGTGAGGCGGGGCGCGGTGGGGAAGTTGGGCGAGGGGGATCATTTTAGTTAGGTAGGTGGTTCGGATAAGAGTCTGTTATTGATTAAACGTACATGTAGTAATAGGGTGTGATTGTTTTAGTGTGTTGGGATGAGGATCGCGGTTGCAATGCGCTGCTTGGCTGTATAGGATATGATATCGCGCGACTAGACTTGCTTCTGAGGGTTGGCGACCGACTTGAAAATGAAAACTCATACACGCACACTTACTGCATGTTTCTATCCTCTAATACAAGTGATCAATGCTCTTGAGTAATATTTGTAGAAATAAGAATACGAGACGGCTAGTTGCATATAAGCTACCAAGAAACGCCTTATGACATAGTTTGACTGGCTGTCTGTTATTTTATCTTATTGCCTGGGTCTTGCTTATTGCACCTTCATTGAACTCCTGGTCAACTACCTATTTATACAGTTGCTATGAGCTGTTTAGGTAACTTAGGTACATAATTAAAGGAAGTAGCAGTGGCCTATGTTCCAGGCATGTTCGGACAAGATATTTGCACAAGATGGTATTGTAACTACTAACACACCTCCTTCCACCTAACCTCTTGCAGGTAGGCTAGCTCTGTTGTGATTGAAATAACAGATGCTGTGGACCACTCCAATCCAACAGACTAACAGCTACGGGTCTTAGCTCTGCTTCGCGAGCTGTTTTCTTGTTGAGCCTTCTCTTCGAAGATTCTGCAAAATCTGAGTTTGTTTTTTCCCGGCCGTAATACTGTTCCAGTCCGCTTTTTTCTGCCTTCGTATTTTACCAATTCCTAAGTACGCATCTTGCGGATGAGTTAAATAAAGGGGCCGATTGCCTGTCTTGAGAAGTCTCTGACCAAGTGGCAGAGGTCTGGTTGTGAGCTTCAGACAATTTGCAACATTCAAAGAATTACCTGTTACATCCGGGGGTAATATTCTGTCTTGAGCTGTCAACCTTTCGAAAACCCCCGTGCGGTTTCCCCATCGCGGTTTACTTAACATATTCGAAGTTGCTGAACTGCTCCGACACCGGCAGTGTTTAGGTTGTGTTTCATAGTAAGCGTACTAGCAAATGACAATACAACAAGCCGTAGCCTAGCTTTGACCTCGTCATTACTGAGATAGTTCATTAGCTAGTGGGATGTCGTCTCTCGCTTCTGTGATGTTTTGAGTATGGTGCCACGGTACGTATATAATAGCTGCAGAGGGCTAAGTCGCTCGACTTGACAACGTTCTATCTTTTGATAGTGCTGTGGTTTTGTGTTGCAGTTCTATTCCGTGACATAGAGCCAGGCGAGATGTTAACAGCTAATCAAGAGTTATCCAATACTTATTATCTATTGATTATTTAATTATTCGTCGAATAATCAACGTTTATTTGGGATCTTATATTGTCTCAACAAGGACCATGAAAAGCGCAAGAAGAGAAACGCACACAAAGATTGACCACCATTTCCCCCTTAATCGTCCTAAGCGTAATTGCATCCACAGAAAACGTGATAAACACTACCACAATGGCGACGCGAAATTAGGTGTAAGGGCTAATAGTTTATGTTAAGGTGAGGATGTTGCTCATCTACAGCGCTGACTGAATATGCATTGTGCGTAGTTGAGTGAGCGGTGCGAATGAATGATTGAGTGTGCGAAAGTAGGGGAATCGGATTGTAGAGGACTCTGCACATCACTGAGCACATGAAAACGGCGTACCCCAGTCGCGACGTGCCGAAATGTCGTCTAGACCATAGGAAGAAAGATCACTCAAGACTACCTTTTACAAATTACGGTGAGCAGGGTCACTATCGAGGCTCTCTGTGAGCCTCCTCTTCCCGAATTAGACTCTCGCCAGTCTTAGTCTACTTGTCTATCCATCGGTCAAATACATCGCTCCTGGCTCCATGAAAGATCACCCAAACTAGCAAAGATACCGCAGGTCGACTTTGTTCGACAGCTCGTGTTGCGTGGGTTAATTAGAAAACCAACCCGCCAGGTTGGATAAACTCCATTGTGCCCTTAAAACCTCTTCTTGACGCACTACCGTCAATTAAACGCCTACTTCTTTACACCCGCGACCTAGTGGCTTCGTAAAAGTCCATGACTGAGCAGGATGTGCAGGGCAGGCCCACCAGGGTTTTCGAATGAATTTATAAAAAAAAGGCCCTTCGCGGTCAAATACGATCGGATACGACCAATATATGCATAATATCTAACTCGGTTGGGATCTGGTGATATACATATTTCTAGAGTTTCTGTTAAACAGTTAACGAATCGGAGCGAAGCTCGGCCTGCGTTAAGGTTTTTATACCTTCACTTCATTATGGTCCTTGTACGAGCACGCGATGCCAACTTGCCAGGCTGGAAGCAGAAATGGGCTCAGTTTTTCGTCGAACAGCCGTTTCCAACGCCAGCGAGATATTTGCGCAACAGTATGCTCATTGCTATCAATCAGCACTCTGAAGTCACTGATGTGAAACTTATTGGAAATTGGATACAAGGACAAGGCTTTGAAGCAACTATCAAACTTTCACCCGACGAAACTGAAATTGTGGCAGGCAGAGTAAAAGACTGCAGCAGAATTGGTATAAATCAAGGACGGGGAAGAAGAGGGCGAGGAAGAAGAGGATCAATATGAAAAGATTGTCGATGACGGCAACAAAGCACTCAAATACACCTATGCATTGCCACCACGTTAGCCTTTTGTAAGATAGGGTTTATGAGCTCTAACTTGGGGGCAGAGGTCGATGGTATTTCACAGTTCTTTAGCTAGACGCAATCTGCTCTAATGTCCGACTTCGAGAGAAGGTTTGATTGATTTCGAACAGGGCATCGAATCAACAAGAGCCCTAGCTATATGGATTTTATGCTTCGTCTACTCAGAGGTAAGAAATCACCGTAAATATGAGAAATGAAGGGTGTTTGATATATACACTTTATTGAGGAGGTAAGTTGGTAAGTGTACGGGCCTGTTCTCGACTATCCCATCGTGCGAACGGGCGATGCTATTGTATCTTGTTTCTACATTTGGCAGGAACCCTTTCCTTTCCTCTTTTTCCAATATGATATGATATGATATGATACACGGGTTCGATCTATCTGATGATGATCAATGCAACGACTGGCGCCAGACCACTATGATGGGTAATAACTAAGGAACAAGCCAAATGGTTTACCTCCTTAACATTTCTTCTCATCACTCTCGTTCAAGCACCCAATCGTACAATGCTTAGTTGTTACATTTTCTCGCATAGGTGCGCTATCTTTTTTTTTTTTTTACTTAGGCCTCCTGTCTATGATATTATCTCGCCAATGTCGACGTAGGCCGGTTTCCAGGGTGCGGCGTCTTCGGCAAAGGTATCGCTGGGTAGGCCAACCTGACCGGGGCTGTATAAATACCATGCTTTAAGTGCGTTAATAGCGGCAGCCCTCTTGGCGACCAGTAAATTAGCCCCCGCCGCCTCACCAAGCTTGTCGCGGCCGCTATAAATGCCAACGACGTAGACGGGTGTTCTGCTGAGACGACCCGTCTCGCTTAGCAGTCGAGCGACGGGCGGATCAAAGTTTTCGCGGTCGCACAGCCGTGTCAGTTCTCGTTCAGGGAGGTCGAACTCGAACAAATTGGACAAGTCCAGCTGTCTGGACAGGATATGCGACTTGACGAAGGTCTTGGCGGTGTCGCTGCCGCAATGTAAATAAATCGCACCGATGACAGCGCGCACAAAGTTTGCGTGGGCGTTCTTTTCTGCATCCTCCAGCAGCAACTCCTTTGTGTTCCGTGCATCACTCACTTCAACCTCATTGGTTTTTTTGGTCGGGATGGTGTTGCCGAATGGGTCGTCGAATACCACTCTACTGCTCATGCCGCGGCGCCACTTGTACTTGACCAACTCTTTTGCTTCGGCACGAGCGTAGCCCCATTTGTGCATCATCACGCTCGGCTTGTCTTTGGCGAACTGAAGGTAGCCCGGGTCAACCTCCTCGCCTGGGGCTCCGGCAGCTTCCACGCCCCAGGATCGCGCAACTCGGTGGAGAGCGGGCTCGCCAGCAAAGGCCTTCATGGCAGCAAATATAATGTCCATAGGTAGACGTGGGTACCTGGTGACGAGCCACTCGGACGTATGGTATTGGAGGCGAGAGGCGCCGACGAAGGCCAGGTTGGCATTGTTGAAGTAGGGGTGGGCGTCAGCGGAGGGGTCTACTAAGGCCCGGGCGAGAGTTGGTAGGGGGATCTTAGAGGAGAGAGAGAGACGTGCATGGAGGGAAGCGAGCTTGGCAGACCGCAAAGCCCTGTCGGGGTGTGGTGAGGGTAGCGGCGAGTTGGCCTGGTGGGAACTTGGACTCTCTTCGGGGGACTCTTTGCTCTCTCTGCTCTCCTTGCTCTCTGGCTCATCGAATATGGCCTCGGGTGTTATAGTGGTGGATTGACATCTTATCTGGGCGTGCAACGCAGTCGGCGCCGGTGCTGGCCGTGATAATAATAATAATATTGATACTCGGGATGCGGTGGTGGCGGCGGCGGTGGTGGTGGTGGGAGACCGGGTGGGCGCTGTAGCGAGCCACTGGCGTGACAATTGATCAATTCTTATTCTTTTCATGTTCGATTCTCACTGCATCAAGCCCCTCGCCCCGACGTGTTATAATCTGGCGAGACACACACGAGGTTGAAGTTTGGAGGGCTAGGGTGTCTCTCGACGTCGTCCGTATCTCGTCCGACCCAGAAAAAGTTTCTGAGTGCAGACTGGACGAGCTAGGCCCCGTAGGTACCTAGGTACAGTGATTAAGTAAGCTGCGATTCGTGGGGTCGGACTAACTATCGGCCACTTTCCCGGTGGTAGCGGACCCCAGCTTGAGCTTACCTAGGTATGTACCTGGCTTGCCGATACAGCGCCGTGCACTAATTGAATCACGGCGACGACAACTTCAAGCCACCCTCACCTTCGCAATTGACGCCAATTGAACCAAAAGAGATCCCATTCATCACACTTTAGCAAGATGGTACGTTTACTCATGTCTATGCTCCCAATGCACAATTAACATGACTTAGGGTGGTGGTCCTCGAGTCCCGTAAGCCAGCGAAACGCCCTCATGCGCAATACCGCACAATCGACGTCCTAGTACTGAATGAGATAGGTACCCCAAGCACGTCTGGTCGCCGGCCGGTGGCTGGTACACACAGCCTGCGAACTGGAAAACAAACACCGCCGTCTTCATGGGTGTCATAGTCGGCATCACCGCCCTAGCATTCAACCTGAGCGCCCAGCGAGAACACAGACACAAGATGCCCGAGCCCGACCGGTTCTTCCCTAGTCGATAGTACGTAGCCACGCTTACCCATCAAATTCCTATACTCGCCTCATCCCATCGATTAGCGCTAATCATATTTCTGCAGCTGGAGCAAGCAGATCAAAGAGTACGAAGCGGAACAGAAGGCGAACAAGAGCGATTCTTAAGCGTGGTCCACCATCACTGTGTATATATATCCCCTTTGATACAGGAAATAGAGGAACTCAGAAGACAGAAGGCTTGGCTTTGCGGCAAACAGGAACTGTAGACTTGACGGTAGAGACAACCATCATTGTGCTAGGATCTGTTTGTACTCTTTTGATGGCCTCGGAACTCGAATTCGGTAAACGAAAAGGCCAGTAGCGTTAAATCCTTAAGGAGCCTATCCAGCTATTATGGGAAGTCAGGTTGCCAAGAGACCTAGTATTAACAAGTGGTATATCTCAATAGTCTATGCAGGAGCTTTGGCAAGGAAGTCATATAGAGGGAGCCAATGGCTCACATAATGTGGTGAAAAACAATTGCTGAGGGAGGCGAATAATGCCTGCGCGAGGTCGCTTATCAAGCCATTATCTGAAGGCTGTCATCTGAAGTTAGAGTACTATGATTGTCAGTTTTGAATTGCTCTGACACATGGTCTTGGTGTCTGTGAGGAGGAACCTACATTTACTTCATTCTAAGCTGTTGTTCGTCCGAATCTTGAATTAGGCTACCTTTGAGATTTTGCAGTGTTAAGCGTGAGAGCAGTATCGACCTCCTTTAGAGATATTCATGAACTATGTCATAGAAATGCGGTAAGCCAGCTTAGATATGTTCATATTTAAGCATTTAAGCTACATGCTCTGACTTGGCGTAACATCGTAGATCTCATTTATACACGCCAGGTCGGTAGCTTCGTGTAACCTCGAAACATTAGCTCAGAGTCGCGTCCTGTGATGTATCGAGCAGAATAGAACAGATAATAAGATTTGTCCCGCTTTTACTAACCAGTATGCATCGCCACTCCCTCGTTTATCACATCTACCTTTATTATGGTCTCTTTCGACCTCCATGGTGAATGTATGAATGAGTGAGCAGCGGCTTTAAGAAAATTCTATATTACCCCAGATATGAGTCCAACGAGAGGGACCTCAGCCAGTCTCAACTATAGCTTCCACGAGTGTTTCGGAGTCGATGTCCCCTGGAATTCACAGCCACGCCATTGCAGTGCTTCGATCTGAGTGAGCACGGGTAAGGAATCTCACACACAATGAAGTTCTAGAAGGATACGAAAGCAAGCTTGTAAAGACCTTCAATCCACTGAGACCCAGTTAAGTATCAATGATTCTCAAGAAACGTCAAAAAGAGTTCGCTAACACGATACCACCTTATTGACCACAACCTAAGCCTCAGTCTGAGAATATTTTTACAACCAAGCTGGGAGACGGGCGATAGATACATCGTACGGTGCAGCATCGTGGCCGCGAGTATGTCCAAGGGAATATAACTACTCCAACCCATGGATAGGCTATGTCATCTATTACTTACTAGACAAATATGCTCATCGTCACCCACACCAACGGCAAACATGGGGAAATACAACCTATAACCTCTTGGTATGGAGGTGAGCACGGACGACACAGCCTGGTACCTCATAGATAGGTTGAGCAATGCCGCTTTTAGCCTGAGCCTATCTAGCCTGAGACTGAGCAGGACCCGCATTTACGAGGATAGATCAACTGATATAAGCCTTTGAATTTCAACTGATAATTACCCACTTTTTTGGTTGTATACAGGTACATACGATTATTTTGAATTTAGACGGCTACGCCGTAGCAGCTGCGCTGTAAATAACCACAATTCAACATTCTTTTTAAATTTTTTGACCTCCAGGGGGCATGCGCTCTGCGCCAACCCCCACTCCGGAAAGAAAGTAGATATTTTTATATTTTAATCCGCCGCTCGCTCTTCAGGCTTACGAGGCTCGCTATCTTCGTATAGCGTTTATGTGGCGTTCGCGTGGCTTTAACGTAGCATCAAGTACTTGTCTACAAAAAAAGTGGGAAATAAGTGGGTAAATAAGTGGGTAATTATCAGTTGAAATTCAAAAGCTTACATCAGTTGATCACATTCCTCCGCATTTACACAAGAACAAACTGCCCAGTGGCATAGATTAAACGGAAAATGACCGTTTTCTTGTAAAAACGGATTTGAGCATTCATTACAGGACTTCCTAGTTAGGAAGTAGCTGTATACAGAATAGCTAAATATGACGCCCCCAACGCTGCCACCGGAGGCTGTTATGCCCGTCGCTAGCAGGCGCTTAGTGGTGAAGTAGGTTGAGGATCTCGCCACGGTCAATACTGGGCCCTTATGACGACCAGAAATTTCTCTTCAGAGCATAACATAGACACATGGATCTCGACCATCGAGAAACTAACGCAAGTAGACGATATACTGAGAACCACATTCACATGCATCTCAGGCGTGTGGTACGGTGTGGTGCTCAAGACAGCGAAGATCGCCGTAGACGTTATTGATGTCAACGGCACTGAGGAAAGAAAGGCCCGTCTAGATGATATTTCTTCTTCGTATTTCACTTTTGGCAAGCCTTTTATCCGGTATGCCCTACTCAGAGACACGCGGACCGGATTTGCAGAGCTCGTCGTCAAAATGGATCACGGTCTTTACGACGGAACGCCCCTCCGCATTATAGGCCGACGTTTCGCTGCTCTCCAACGCGGCGAGGCCCGGCCTTCGTCTACAATTTCAAGGTTTACAGACTACGCCAAGCATATAGCAAACACGTCTCAACAGAAGCGCGACGCGGCCATAACCTATTTCACCGACCCGAAGAGACTGCCAACCGTGGATGCTACCCCATTCCCCAACATCGAGGACCCTGTGGCGATGAGTTCCGTCTGGGTACCAGGCGCAAGCCCGGGCATCGAAGCCGTGGCCCGTGATACAGGCGTTACGATTCCTATCCTCTTCCAGGCAGCCTTCCAAATCTGGCTCACTCAGGAGTCGGGGACGTCGAGCGCCGGATACGACTACCTTTACACGGGGAGAAACGTAGATATACCCGGCCTGGACCCACAAGAGATCAACGGGTGCACGGCTAACTTTCTTCCCGTCCGCTCGACGCCCGAGGGCTCTATGGTCGAGTACCTACAGCGCACGCAGGCCGAGTTTTGGGAGATGGCAGCCCACGGGATCGTGGGTCTGGATGACATCTATGGCACCGTGGATCTCGACCAGCGCACTCACGGGAACCGCACTCTATTCCTCTTCCAACCTTTCGAGGCGCCCCTTGCCGCACCAATAGGCGGCAGAGGACATGAAATGGGTCGTCATGGCGGGATCCGAGGTGACTATGCTTCAGCCGTACGGCCTTGTCTTTGAGGTGCACAAGACCCGCGCGGCCGACGAGTTCCAGATTAAAGTCACGTATGATGAGCGTCATGTGGCGAAAGATGATGCGAGACGATATGGGATGGGTATTTGGGACACGCTATGGCTGCTACTGGAGGCTGATCGAAACACCAGTGTCGGCGACATTGCGGCAGGACTTTAGGAATAAGTAAGGTATCTTCCATGATTGTAATGGAGTTATCGTCATCGCATCAGCGGGTGTACCCAGGTTGTTTCGCAAAGGGGGCGGGGAGTGGCGGGAGTGGAGGAGCATCGTTCGGAGCAAGAGGAGCAACATGCGTCGGAGAGTCGACATTCGTTTCCCTCAGTACGTGCATAAGTAGAGTCAACACACTTCCTGCGCAGCGGCTGCGAGACGAGTGCCCGCTGCACCGCCACGATAAGCAGGCACTATTGTCTAGATAGAGGCTTTTCCATAACGTTGCACTTGAAAGGTAGCAATGTTGGTATTGCGCGACTATATAAAATACAGATATCTTCATATTACGCCCATAGTCTTTCGCACGCAGGTAGGTCGGTCTGCGATCATGTACAGGAAGTGAACTACTCTTTAGAGGCGATCATCAGCAATGTATTTAGATGATCTAGAGATTAGATCCTAGTTACAAATAAAGGAAAATTAGGTTGAGTTATCTTACAGGGAATCACCTAGACTATGTTTACCCGTTCCTCCTACTGTAGCAGGGATCAGTTCTGGTACAATCAGTAGACAGTGGAATCCGTGCACTAGCCAGTTTCTCACCAAAACTTACCACCTTTGCTACTCAAAAAGACAAGGTCAACCAGTAAAATAAAATAAGAAAAAATAAGTATAGAGTTGTTTATTACTTAAAGTATCATATCACTATACTTGATTAATTTATCTATTTATTTTGCTTCCTCTGTTGACATAGAAGCTCAAGAGAACGGACACCCACTAAATTTGACTAGTAAATGCACTTGGCCAGTGCACGGATTCCACTGTCACAAGGGTGTATGGAAGTGAACTAACTAGGTTTCTTCGTGGGCCAGTTTCTAGCTACACATGTATGCCCCATGCATGCCCCTTTTTCCAATGATAGCGTCAACAATTGATCGTAACACACTCTCATGCTGCAACAGCAGATGAAACAAAACAATATATTACGTCAGATAAAGCCATGACCTTGAAGCTAATTCCACAATCAACCACCGTTTCTACGACCCTTTTAGCAATCTTTTATACTGCATCAAGACATTGGTCTGAGGAGTTTGGTGTTAGGTCAATGGTAGTCCTCGTTCCTGATTCAATGTCGTCACCAGAATGCTCAGCGTTCTGGCTCGGGGTTTTCTCTGCGGCGCGAAAGAGTTTTGGGTGCTCTGCGACGCTTAGATCTAAGCCACTCATTGCGTCATCAATATTAGTCGTTGGTACTGAATCTGCACACTTCGACCAGGTTCCCCATCCCGCAGTTTCTTGGCCGAGTCGTTGTAGTTGGAGGGTTTCGTTGGTGATCCATTCCATTTGAGTATATGTTTTATACTTGTGATGTCTTTGCAAATAAGATAATGCAGGTTCTAAGAGAAACGATGTTATAATAATGACGATACCTGTGACATAGATTGTATATAGGCCAAACAGGCTGAATGATGTATGTCGTGTACTATTTATTATCTATTATAACCAGAAATTAGCAATGCAAATGATGATACTTGATGGTCCATACTGTAAACTACCAAGAGCGTCCAAACAACAGCAGAGGAGATGATGGAGCCTTACCTGGTTATTACAAATGTCGTTCTGGATCTTTGTTGACACCTTTTTCGAAAACGGGGCAAGGGCGGGGTCCTGATAGCCATACGCTACATCTACAGCTGACGTTTGAAGAGATGCCAGGCAAGTTTGAAACCAGAAAACCACATCACTGTGACTGTATGTTAGCTTTCTGCATAGTCAAATATACGCCCACCACTATCTCACTCTCAAACTTCTATCCTTAGGTATAAGTTGTAAGCAGGTGAAACTATGTCTTACTTTTGCCATTGAGTATCTGAAAGTGATCCTTGGACACTCCCTTGGAGCTGCTTCCCCGAATCTAGTAGTAGAGGCCCAAGGATAGCTATAGCCTCGTAGGGCGCTAGGGGATATACGCTTTGAGTGTTGGCAAGCCACAAGAAACGAGTTGCAGTTTCGTCACCAGAAGCAGAATACTTCTCGAGTAGATCGCTGATCTCCGATTCTAGGAGAGAGTCGTGGACGTTGAATAGAGACGCTGCGTCTTCCCATGCGTCGGCCAAGCTAGCCAGGGGGCCGCATTGCGTAACGTTACATACTTGGAACTGCTGGACACAGGCCAATGGCGACGCCGCTTCCCGAGGCAAAAATGTTTGTAGCGATTCAGAACTACTCAGTCGACGTAATACTGGCCCCGGTACATTCATTTGGTACCAAGGGTCGTTAATAGGCGTAGTAGCATATACTCCATTTCCTGATAGGAAATTCATTATTACATCCCCATCCGACCTTTCAAGATCTCCGCTGGCTATCCAATCACTGCCATAGGCACTGTTATTGTGGTTAAAGGTCGCAGATATCAATGAACTAGCAGGCATTCAGTTTCTTTGTTACATTTCAATCTTAGGTCTAAGAGGAGCTACTACATACCGTAAGTCGTACTGCTTTGAACCCGGCCTCAAACCATCGATGTATTGTGACATAACATCCTTGACGTCAATGGTGTAATTGGCAATTGAGATGTTGACAGTATTTCGGTACTCTTCTCCATAGTTGTACCTGGTATAGTTTAGTATGGGAGTCGAATATGTTGTAGTGTGGCCCTCCGTTATTAAAGGCGCACAATGAAGTACATTCCTTATTCGAATAGACTTGTCGGGGTCAGAGTTAAGACCAAGGTGGAGGCTACTATCGATATATCCGGTGTCCAACAATATATTTTTGCTACTGTCTCGGCAGATATTATTCTTGAAAGGGCAGGGGGCCTTGTTATCAATGGTGAAGTTAAGGCTTTTAGTGACGAAGAAAGAACAGTCGAGTGCACCCAACATTGAATTTTCAGCTGTAGCGTAGCACTGTTGTGCGTAGTTCGCTGCGTTGGCGAGTTTGATAGCTTCCCACGTTCCTAATACCAGAGAACCATTTGTACTGCTTGAGTCAAGAAAGCCGCAATTTCTCCCTGCAATCCGGACCCCTTTGCTAGCTACTGTAGAGATCCGGGACGAGAATCCACTAGCGACCGTGAAAATAACCACACAGAAGAGTGCAAGGAGTATTATTGGTAAGGTGCGTCGTAGAGGCTTCTTAATATTGCCGTGGTTACGCCAGGCCCAATACACCTGCGTCAACCTCCAGAGGCCAGCGTCAGCTGAAGCTGAATTTCGAAGAACAGCCTGATGTTGATGATGCATGAGGTCTCGCAACTTTGGAGTCGAGTTGAAACGATGAAGAAGAAGGCAAATTGTACGCCAAAAACGAGCTGCAACAATAGTGATAAAAAAGGCAGTGAATGCGATAAGGAGATCGCCATCACTTCTATTTAATGTGAGAGTAGCACCAAAGATTCTTCCCCGAGACCAGTTTGTCCATACCCCAGTGAGCACGGTATACCGGGATGACGCAGAGTTCAAGGTCAATGTCTCCATTTCTGTCAAGTTGAAGTGATCGATCACCTCGGTTATGTCGAAGAACAATAAGGAGTTAGAATAGTTCATTCATCCGGCTTGAGGCCCATGTCTTAGGAACACAAGTGATCTCTCATACTTTATGTACCTTGAGATTAGCATGCTGCCAAGCAACCCGATTATTAACACTGATTATTTTAAGCTGTGTAAACCTGTTGAATGAAATAAGCCCACCTTTATGTCTTGCAGTGTACGACTCTTGCCTGCTTATATTAGTGGAGGATATTTTTAACAGTGCGCACCTGTAACTGGGGCTGATGAAGGCTCTATGTTAGATACCCCTTTTCTTGTTTAATCTGGGGGCGGAAACGGGGGCGGAAACGGGGGGCGGAAGAGGGACGGAGGGACGGAGCCTCATGAATCAGTAAAGCTGTAGTGTAACTTGCAAGCTCGCACATCACCTGTTAAGTGGTTAGGCCGAGGCCAATCAGTTATTTTAGCATAGGCCATAGTGGAACATAGTGGGCGGTGTGGCTTTCTAGCGCGATATAGTCTTGGAGGCATTCGAAAGTATGATAATTTGTTAAGGTTAGCTTCGTATCATTTTAAGTAGGATCAAGCAGGGCGTAGTTGAATTGCTACAAGCTTAAACGACTCCAAGAGAAGTGATTGTTAATTGATTTCCCTATTCACACATGAGGGCCCAGAAGTCCTTCGTCTGAGCTAGCTGTGCTTCGCGTAGGGCTCTATTGGCTAGGTCTATGTTCTCACACGTAGTCGTCGCGGGCTCTAGTAAGCGTCCCCTCTTCACAACCCAACAAGTTTTTCCTCGAAGACCCTGTCATACGTTGGTCGCTGATCGGGTGAAAATAGATAACGCCACTAAGCTTCCTAGCCATTCACTGATTCCTTGCAAAACTTCCTGATTGGTACGGCTCGTATAATTAAACCCAGGCGTTTCGACGAGATAAAAGGAGGTGTCAGAGGGTTAGTCGTAGTCGCACTTGTATACGCCCACTTCGCGTATGCCTGGGAAGCTCGTAAGACAGATTCAACTACAATATATTATGTGATGTGCAATATACAATCAGCTTGTTCTTGCCAAGCTGGTTAGTGTTGGAGGATAGATGGAGACAAGAGAGGTATAATTGCCTTGAGTCATCCATTTCCCCTTGGGGAGATTATAAAATAATTTTGGTTATGTTTAGTAAATAAAACAATAAAACAAGGAAGCCGAGAGCCTACAGCATGAAGATTCAATAGGTGTTTCAAAAAGAGGCATAAGAAAAATTCCTGCATTTCGCTTAATTCAGCCATAGATCATAACATGGCACATACCAATCAATAAAGGTGGTAAGCAGCCAACCATTATACTAAGGACAGTCAGGACAATATGTACCTAAAAAGGATATGTACCTATAGTGGACAGCTAGCCATGCCTAGGTAGGTCTCGAGGAGGCTTGGGGTCCTCAAACGTAGTGCACCCGCATGACGTTAACAAAATCAATCAATCAATCGAGGCCAGTCTACTAGATTTCAGACATATTCAGAAACAAGTTTTGCATATCCCAATGGATCTTTTTACGTAGTAGTAAATCCAAGACGTCCAGGATAAACAACACTGTCATTAAACCTAGTAGAGCTGACCAGAGAATACACCGTCACTATTAACAAAGCTTCGAGCTCTGTATACAATATTGCCTTACATGATCAAATTATATCATTATTATTTAACATCTAGGCTTATGCTATAACTTTTAAGGTAGAAGGCTTTTTTATATTAATAAGGTTAAACATAATAAAGAAATATAATAAGATGTAAGCTTTACTTTATATATATATATGTTATTAAAATAATATATATAATTAGGTTCATTATGAATTTTAAAATAAAATATTTAATTAAGAAAATTAAATTATAAAAAAAAAACTTATATTTTAATATAAAAAAATCTTATTTTTTAATAAAATACTTATTAAATTAAAAATAAAATTGTCACGAGTAAGAAGAGCTTAGGTTAGGTATAACAGTAATAGTCTTAATAGTAGGTATGGTATATAGATTAAAGCTTAAAGAAGGGAAGAAACAGGTCCGTAGTATGGACGGAAACAGTAGGCTAATATCTGGTAGCCTGCAGTAGCCAAGGGTGTAGCATGACAAAAATGTTTTTTAAATGTTTTAATAACTTATAATTAATTTTTTTATAAACTATTTTAATAATAAAAATAATATTTTATGGACTAATATTCTAAGCTAAAGAGAAAAAAGAGAAACGGAATAACCGCTCAGCCTAGTATATAGTAGTGAGCAGATGTAACGACCAGTAGGCCACTGTTCCGTTTCCAGGATCCGGGTTGCCTATGTTGGTGCCCGCGATTCATAGGACAAAAACGCGGGCGATTATTCTTTTTGCGCTATGTATATCTTATTGACAACTGATGCTGGTTGTTTTATTTGCATATAGAATACCGTGACCCTTCATGTCTGATTCTTGAAGCCTCCATCGCCATACATATCAAGTGCCTTCTTGTACCACGTATCCCAATCAAATGTTTCCACCCCCTTGGTGACTTTCCACCACCCACTAAAGAGACTCTCGAATTGTTCCCGTCCCCAAGGATCGGCCTCGATGACTTGCTCAACTCTGAAATGCAGCTTTTTCTCAGCTAACGCAGAAAGTTCAACCGCTCCTTTCTCCTCGCGCAGGATCTTAGAAAGACGCTTTTCATCTTCGCTTGGCGTTGAGAGACCTTCACCGTAGAGCTCGCCGAGATTGTACAGCAAGAGAGGCGACTGGAACGCCGAGCCCTTCGAAGTGGAAATGGCCAGTTCCCAGTCGATGATGCCAGTGATGTTGTAGTCGTCATCAATTAAGAAATTCGCGTCTCGTGAATCCACATGACGGAGGAAGAAGGGACTCGACTCATTTGGTGGGAGAGAGTCAAGGAGACTCATGCAGACAAGGTATTGATCTAGAGGGGCGGAAGTTGCGACTTCCCCAGTCTTGGTGAGCTGGATTTTCTGTTGAATTAAGGCTTTATAGTATTCATTCGAATGACTGAATGGGCCGAATGGGATCGAATTTCCATCCGAATCGTAGTCGAAAAAGGCTGGTCCGACTTCTGGTAGACCCGTGGACGAGAGCTGTAGACGTCCTAGCCTATCGAGAGGATGTTGTTCCAGGTTGGCATAGATGTCTGCTAATTGACGAGAGAACTTTGCTTTCTGCACCTCGCTTGCTTCATGCCATTCCAATGGCTTTCCCACTAGCTTTTCAAGCAGAATATACCCGGCGCCAACAGGATTCTTAGGATCCTCGTCATCAGCACAGTCGTACACCTCAGGGACTAGAATAGTAGTTTCAGCAAGGAAACGATAGGTCGCAAACTCGCTGCGCCTATCGAAGTTCCTCTCCTGCAATGGAGGTTCATTATGATTTGGTAGTCGGAACCTTGCCAACCAAGTCTTACCATCTTCAAACACGATCGAGCCATGGTAGTTACACCCACCGTGGACCTCGAAGTTGAAGTATGCTTGATCAGGTGGTGGAAGATTGACAGTGCATTTGACCCCGTTGCGTAAACTCTCTGCACGCGTGCGAAGGGCATCGCAATTGATAGTTGCTAACAATTTGGAGATCACCTCTTTGCCCGCCTTTCGTCGAATTGAATTTAGGTCTTGGAGCTTAGCTCGGTCCCCAGACTCATATATCGCAACAATGTCCTGTAACAATGTCAGACATTCTGGTGTTGTTCGAGTATTGTTTCATCCATTCGAACCTCGTTTGTAGGACAAGTATGCAGCGCTGAATCCATATGTTCTGTGCAGAAATGTCGGTGACAAAGCTCGCATAGTCTCCCAAGCGACCTCAAAGCCGGCTGAGCACATGACTGAACCGCACAAGACCACTTCATACTGTTGGAGTGGGCTGATTGAGGACCGTTGTGTTCTTGGGAAACAAAAGCGAATCAGCTTGGCTATGTAAACACTACTTATACATTAATCATGTGTATTATCTCGGGTCATAGGTACCTAGATACCTAGCACCTCGCTACCAACTTTCCCTGTTAGTTACTCACTTGGGCCCACTAGTTTCGCCTTGACTAGGCTTCCTCTAAGTAAGCGAGCCAATCGAAGACTTACTCATCTACCAACTACCAGTTACATCGCAGTACTCCCAACTTGTTAGATGCAAGTACATTGCCAACATCACACCAACTGCAGTCAAATCCCAACATTCCTAACTTGTTAGATGCATGCATATTACTAGCGATTCTAGCGTACACTAACATACTGGTAAATCCTTGTGCCCGCTTCTATCACTTTGAGTGTAACGGACCTGCTCTACATCACCTGGGAGGTAGAGGCATAACAATAGAGTCTTAGACAGGCATCCTTAGGGAGGTTTAATGGACTCCCACCACTATGGAGAGATAGAAGTTTGAAAATTAGTAATCTGTATCAGAGAGCGAATCTCGTATTGAAGTTGATAGCCAGGGAACTAGAAAGAAGTCACTAATACATGAAAGATCATGAACATTATATAGACATGGGGAAACAAGAGAACCGGTGGTAATGCTGGCGATCTAAGTGATCCTTTAGATCAGTACTTTAGTCACGTGATAGATAGAGTGGGACGAAGGGAACCAGGGTGGGAAGAGAGCGGTTAGTCATGTTAGGCCTAATCTGCGACCTTCCCAACGAAAGGAGTTTGTAATATTAAGCGCCGTAAAGATTAGTATTGACGTAAGCATATGACGGTAAGGAGAACCAATATGCCAAGGCTCTGATAAAGGGCTTGAAAATCGTTGCAGACTACACCAATCTACAATAACTGCCTAAGGTCCACGAATATCCACTTGGATTGCCTCCAGCCTTGGTGGCTGACTCGAGTTTATACACAAGTATTGACAGAGTTCCTAACTTCCAAAGCCCGCCAACATTTGTCAAATAAGCCTAAGTACCTTCATTCCAATACGATGGAGACAGTACAAGGGGGCTAGGGCGCGTGACAACCAACAAAAACATTTTTTTTTGGTCTGGAAAGGTCGAAACGGACTAAACGAGATAGGAGTTTTGTGGCTACGAATCTCCAACACCATTACTCATCCCTAGTACTTGTGGAAGAAAGAGATATCTCTAGACACCATGACCTAACATGATCTCTCATATCCAATCAGTAAATTTGTTAGTGTTGGTGGCGTAGAACACGGAATAGAATAAAACTGGGCTGAACTGGTCATGAAGGTCTCATGGGCGCCTAAAGGGGTGACGAGCCTTCTAGGATCTTAATATTAGTGGTAGACAACGTATCGCTAGCGTGCAAACGAGTATGCGTAACAACAAAATATAGCCACCGATTAGGCGTAGTTGTTGGTCACTGTAAGTGATAGGAAGCAGACTAATTATTTTTCAACATCACCAACATCGCCAACATCACCAACATGTCGGGCCTGTCAGGGGGTTTACGTGGAGACTCTCAGAGTATATAATGGGAATATAGTTGCGCTGTTTCCTCATCCATTCTCATCATCAACCACCTTCAAACTCAATCCTCACAAAGACAAGCCTTAAATCTAGATTTAAACAACATCTCTACTTCCAGACTCTTAGCAACCAACCTTCACAAACTCTAAAATGGCGCAGACGTGCAACTCCAAGGGCTGCAACAACTGGGCAATTAGTGGCTCTATGTACTGTTCCCAGCGTATGTCACACATTCTTCCATTATCTTGATTCCGTGCTAAATTAGAGATTCAGACGGCGGAACAACGGCTAGGCGCCACGCTCTTTACTACGACGCATATGCACCTGAGGTTAGACGAAATAGGCCCTTAACTGCATCTGTCGATTCTAATCTAATGAATGATATAGTCGAACTTCCATGGGATGGGAACTATGTCCGGTCCAACTCCTCGCTCCGAGGACCTTGAGGAGGATTAACCAGAGTGTGCATTTGACACAATGCCAGCAAAGCTGTCCATAAGAGCTATTTGTAACTTTGAGCAACCGGCGGGAGAGCAGGAAGGCGCGCGCAAAACCGGGGGTGAGGGGGGATGTTAGGGAGGCGTTTCTATTCGCGTTCATAACCGTCAGCGGTTTCACACTCGTTTTTTCACATCACTATAGCAACATAAAATGAGACTGATCAACTCGAAATAAGTTCCATAACTCAGACCACAGTTGTGACATTGTTAGGTCTATGCCACCTCAAGTGTAGCACGTTGCCTTCGTAGTATTAAGCCATTTTGCTTGTGCTCGACTCTAGGTAAGTTATTGTTTTTGCTGTGAGTTTTCTCAATGCTAGATCCTTCTGAAAAAATAAATCAGTAATGTTAGGTTTAAACTGCAGTAATAATGGTATTGCATGGTTCAGCTGGGGAACAGGCGGTAGATTTATACATTTAAATAATGACCTGGGTCTGCCCGTGATTAAAGGCGTGCTTAAGAGACTGATATAGACATACCATGTTAATTGTGAGCCATGAAGCCATCTGGCCAAAAATCCATTCAGGTCAAAGAGGTTAGTAGTTATTTGAAATACTGTTTAGTTATCCCCAGCCAACCGTCAGAACGTGCAAATACTTTGTTGACTGTTTCTGCGCATAACTGACACATGACGTCTTCAGCTGAACTGCTCGATTGTAAGGGTTGGATAATATACAAGCTGGCGGGGAGATCTGCTAACGGCTCTTTACTCGTCAACTGCCCTTCTCTTATTACGATGAGCGAAGGCTTCAAGTGTGTATTGCGGTGCCATGTAGGGCCGTCATTTTTAGTGTTGCGCAGGCGTTTTATCCAGCCGAAGGCGAGCAAGGCCCTGCCCAGGAACGCCGGTTATACCAACAACATCCAAGAGATTTTCTAGATTTTTCAAAGGGGGATCGCTTGATAAAGGACTTCTGATGGTGCCTGCGATATCAATTGGTAGTCACTGCGATGGGAGACAATGTGGTTATTTGTCATGAATAGAAAAAGGTGCTTCGATTCCGAAAATTAAAGCGAGTGTAGAATAAAGCTGCTACTCCTTGTCCTTTAAGCGCATTCTATCCCGTCCCTGGTCACGGGTCCATCTGACTAATCCTGCCACGCTGCCATAAAACACATTGTAGATCTCAAAAACCTATCCTGTTACGAACCAGATGGTCACCGTGGGCATGAATCATAGAATGTCTACAAGGGAACTCAAATTTACTGTTGGGTAGAATGTCCTCTAGAGGATCATACTGACCCGAGACGTTAGTCAGTGTTGTCTGAATATACGTGAGAGTTACGTGTAAAAAAATAAAATAAAAGAAAAAGCCACAATTCACTTTTCAGAATAACTCCGTCAAACAAGCCTCTGACGGCTTGTAATTTATGTCATTGAGTCTTCCTGACTACTGCTACCGATCAAGCCTGGTCTTGGGATCATCGCAGCGTCGGCGCGGGTGTCGGTGGATGAAACTGGCATTCTGGGCAGCCCTTGGCGCGATGGAACTATTAATCTCTTTAGTTGACAACCGTTTTGAGGACCGTTTCCCTCTGCATGTGTAGCTCCTCAGTCACGTGACTGACAATAGTGAGCCGAGCCTGAGCAAAAGCGGCAAGCTACAAAGTTGGTAAAGCCCTCGTGAGTTTGAGCGAATGAGGGCCCAGAGCCAGGAAACGGGAGCAGCCGAGGCATCCTTTTCAGTTCAGCTTGCGCCCGGTAAAGAAACTCGGGGTAGCGAACGCATGAATTTGGCGTAAGATCTCCGATTCAAAACTTGATTTGCTCGTTGGAGCGGGTGACACTTTGATTCGTCCATAATCCACTGTATTGATGATCTGGCGGTATATAAGCCGGTTCCAAAAATTTACTCATATTTATCTATGTATGAACTTGATTCAATCATGTGTATGTTGCAGGTATATATGAATATGAGATTCCGACTCCTTATTTGAATGAAAGCAAAACAAGTTATGGCCTATAACTATGAACCAGACGCTCCTGCAAATCCCGGCAAAGAAACGAAATAGGTACAAGAGACCGCCCGACAACGAATCGTAACTAATAAAACAAAAATTGTCTTGCAGGAAATAAAACGGGTACTCCCTGCCACAGCAGCAATGGTTCGTTTGATCGAACCTGAGAGTTCGAGCTGCGGGGTGATGCACAGAACGCTTGATGCGGTAATGACAACATCTCATGCGGGAAGTTCTGCAACTGGAAACGCCCACTATAATTCGCTTCTACCCGCGATCGAGCTCTTTGATGTGTAGCACCGGTTCCCGTCTTCTTATTATAGACACGGGATGTGAATGCGTACCTAAGCTGCCGTGTTATGGAGTAAAACTTGCACCTCTGGAGTGAGAAACGCTTGGCGAATCAGACATGAATAAGACACAACAGCAGGATAGAAGGGTGTTTGTTTGTAGCTATCTCGACTCGTTCATTAACCGCCTTCGAGGGGTCCTACAGTGTCTGTCATCTACGATGAGTAAATGATGTAAAGATTAAGAAGGCGCAGCAATAATAACTTTCATGAAAAAATCATCCTCTGAGCTAAAACTGTACCTTAAGCTTTTCTTTACTCTCTACCATGTCAATATTCTGTTTTTTTTTAATATATGCTTAAGCTGTCTAATAACGAACTGCCGCAAGGTGTCTGTGTATTGGTTTACAGCATGCTAAAGTGAAACAAGACTAATTTCCGAGTGAGACTGATGATGGTCTGTTTCGGTTGGCTGAATCGGGCATGGGCGTTGTTTGGGTTAGTGCATTAACCTGTCCCAGACCAGAGGCTCACTTGCTGCTAGTTGCGCATTGATCAAAAACTAACAACATCCATGCCTCGCATCTCGTAAGGCGCTTGACTCGTAGACCAAGTAGACTTTCGGCCGTGGCTTAGCAATAGTACTACCTGCTATAATCTTGGATAGTACGGATTACCTACGCACGTAATGCATCATCGGGTCAACTCGTAGCATAATTGGCGTGTAACTTGGGTGCGACAAGATTTCATAGAGCTATAATGTGCTGTATGACGGTTTGGATGAGCAAGGTAGAACCTTACATAGAAACTGAGGTACTTATTTAATGCTCCAAGATGATCGCTACAAGGTTTTACCAGCTCAATTTCGTTTCCACAATAGTTTTACCGGATTATGTCTCATCATAATATGGACATATTGTTGGTCTACAGGATCCAGATATTGTCCAGATCGTTAAAGTAAAAAGAGCGTATCTGATCTGATCCTAGGTTCAAGCCCGGAATTAGTGCCTTGGGTCTTGCTGGTTCTGGAAATAGTCCATGTAGGCGATTGGCCGACCCCTGTCGGGTAATTTCAAGGCACTTCAAGCCTAGCCAAACCCTTCCTAGCTTTTGCTTAAACAGACAGGGATTATGTGTGTTTTCTCGATATTCACTATCTAATGTTGCACTGATGGTTGACATCTATGCTCGGCGGTATTCAGCAAAAGAGATATACATATACTACCGTGATACTGTCCAACCAGCTATCGTAGTATAGCTAGACAAGACAAAGAGCCGTGCTTCAACTCAAGATATTCCGTGGTGATTTGTGGTGAATTATTTCACTAGGTAGCATACACGTAGCTGTTCTAGTACCTTTCTAACTAGATGTTCATGTATGCAGACGTGTCGCTGGTGTTGGGACCTGACAACCTGTGACAACAAGACGCTAGTACTAAAGAGGATAAGACGCAGTTCCGATGTCTCCTTTCCTACCCACAGTGGGAGCGTTGAGTGGTCGGTGGTACCTCAAATCAGGTATACCTCCTGCTGTGCGCCAGACCAAACCACCAACCTCTCGATCCCAAACTTGCATTTGCCTTTGCCTTTGCCTTCACTCCTCCACAAGCACAACTCGCACACGGTCTGCCAGGCACCTCGGCGGTTCCATGATCCGCTGTTGAGGCCTGCTTGCGAGCCCTTCCCTTCTTCCTGCCGCCCTTTGATTCTCTGTTCATAATAATTGTTCCCCATCATTTCATAGTAATCTATCGGCCCACGCCCACGCCCACGCCCATCCTAGAATCCCCCATCCCGCGCTTCCGTCGGTTGTCCCTGCAGCGCTGCATGCGAAATCTCCTGTTTGCACGTACCGACCCGTCGGCGGCGACTATTGCACCCGGCATCCTGCATATGTACGACTGCCTTCCTAGGATCACCCATACAACAGTCAAGATCAAATCAGTTTAACGGCCAATTCTTTCCTGAGCGTCTCTGTGTGCACCTCACCTTCTTCAACTTCACCAACTGCAGACCTTCCTTTGTTATCCCACACCCTCAACAACGTTCGCCGTTTGCGCACGTCTAATAGTCACAACTTTTACCTTGTCAAGCAATAATCTGCCTTACATTCGCTTTTGTTTTTACGAGTCTTTGGTGATAAGACCATCTCCTAATTACGGCACCGAGTTAATTTCACCCACTCGCCTAATTACAAACAGTTTTCAGGACTTCCCAATCTTTCCGACTGCGTCACACCTAAAATCGCATCTAGCCAGCTCTAGACACAGCGGTTCTGCGAACCAATTCAACTATTGTCAAGGATACCGACTGCGTCAAGAGTTACTGGTACAGAATATGATGCTTCTTTGAAATCAACTGTTATTTCTCTCGACACAGACCACACAACTACGAACAGCTCATCGACAAATCACCAGCATCGTCCACTACAACACGATTTCACGATAGTTACAAATCCATTAACCAAGATGCGCACTCGGAGAAGCCATGTGCGGTGTGGGGTCAAAGAATTGGTCACGTCAATGATCGCTTCTGCCTCTCTAGCCATGGCACAACAGCCCGCATGCATTCAATTAACAAATTCTACTACTTGTCCAGCGTTTGGATCTTCGTTTGTATCAACAAATAAGGCCGTCACAGACTTATTGTAAGAAAATTACTGTTAATCGACCTTTTTTTAGTTAACAGGCTTGGAGTGCTAATGAGCAATATCTAGCCCCTTCCTCACCGTTGTCAACAACGTTGAAACCTTTGATTCACAGTTGAGCCAGTATGTTTCGGGCGAATGGCGACGACGGCAATATCAAACTCTCCTCGGTTGTGGAGCCGTTAACTTGTCAAACGACGACCTTTACGCACGCTTTACTACGTCTGTTCTCTGTAATGGTATTGTCCAGAACTCAATATCATTTTGCCAGATGTCAGATAATGCTAAGCGACCTCTGTGTGCCGCTGATTGCGCTCAGTATGCCCAGAGTGAGGAGTACGTCGTGGCTGATAAGAGTCTTTGCCCGAACCCAGGCAGTAATGCGCAAGCTCAAATCCGATCAGACTTCGAGGTCTGTGCTCTGCCGGCAGATGCTCTGTCACCTACAAACTGTGTACAAGCAGCCACCAACGAACCAGACAATTGTGGTTATGGAGACAGCACATTTGGATTATGCTCATACTGTGGCTCCGGGGGTATTAACTCAACTGATACTTGTTGTTACAATTCGAATGCGGAAAAGACATGTGCAGGCGTAGTATTGCCCACCATAATACCGCAGAACTTTACCTCTACAACCCCGACGGCCACTAGTAGTCCGACAAGTACGCCCATTCCCGCAGAATCATCTACAGGACATGGACTTTCTGGAGGCGCGATCGCCGGCATTGTCATCGGATCGGTAGTAGGCGCGCTCCTCATAGCACTCTTATTATTCTTTTGCCTTCGGCGATTGCGGCGAAAGCGAGAAAACGAAAAGGAGAATATTTTCAATCAACCCTCACCCACTAGAAAAGGACCGCCTACGGGCCAGGTCACGGCGGCAACACCACCTCAAGGGTATGAAGTGCTTCCAGGCGGTAGGATTGCACGTATGTCTGCGCTAGAGGGCCACTCGGGAGGCTCGCCGTCACGTCAAGGCGGTTCACGACATGGCAGCTCTTTGGGCGCGGCCGCCGCAGGTGCTGCCGCAGGTGCTGCTGCTGGATCCATGGGCGGCAGGAGAAGAGACCAGTCATCATCTGATTCATTTGGGGAAAGTCCCGGATCCGATACTCGCATTGGCGTTTTACGCCCACCACCCACAAATATCCGCAGACACGGCTCATTGTCTAGTGGTTCGGTATTGGCGGGCGAGGATCCTCAGTCTCCGACTAGTGCAGGGGGAATGTCTTCGCAACCAGGCGTCAACAGTCAACAATCAGAGCAACTTCCATTTTTCAAGGACTACTACTCACGAGACGACATCCATCCGGGAGAGCGGGTAGCCGTCCTCTGGGCGTACCAACCTCGTGCTAATGATGAGTTTTCGCTCGAGCGTGGTGATATGTTGAAGGTGGTGGGTATCTGGGATGATGGCTGGGCTACTGGCGTCATGCTGGATGAACGAGCTGATGATTGGGAGGTGCGGCGACAGGCACAGAGGGATAGTGGTGTCTCTAATGCTTCGGACCGTGGACGTGACCCGTCACCTCCCGTAAGTGGTGAGATCAAAGCATTCCCTCTGGTTTGCGTGTGTCTTCCAGACCATTGGCGAAAAACCATCGAGGGAGACGGGTCAACCGAGACGGGGTCCAGCGCGCACCTAGGAAGCCATCGCACATGAGCAAGAAGAATCCAGGTTGTGCTCCCACTCCTGCCCATTGCAAGATAACTTTGGGTTGCATTTCTTCGGCGTTCCGGGTCTCAGATGATGTTATGCTACGCTTACTTGGTCCTTGATGATAAGATACCTTTTCTCTCCCCTCTTTGGCGCCTCACAAAACAACGACGCCTTGAGTTGTTTGTATGCGCTGCCCTCTCGCATCAGCATTACGGCAACAGTTTCATAAATACAGGTGTGGCATCTCGTATTTTTGCGATAGACAGCCTTATTGCATTCAGTTCGACGCAAGCAGCATAGTTCGATATCGACAGTTGATCCCCGAAGACTCAGACTAGGGCTTTTGTTGCCACAGTCCCGCCTAGTATGCGACTCTCGACGTGGTCTGTGAGGCAAATTCACCTCATCTTTGGATCACTAACAATGCGGCTTTGCGATGCCTTTTTTCTCTTCATTATTAGATCTATATACCCGTTTGTTTTTCTGAGAAGGTGTTTAGGACCACACATTGTTTGGGAAAAAGCCATGAATGTATAATCTCTTTTATTCTCCTTCGGACAGATTGTACCTGGACCGTCGGGTGGCTGTTTAAAGCTAAGGTATGGCTAGCTATATGCCTTTTCTAAGAGTTGAGAGAAGTGAAAAGAGCCGTGGATAACAGCGCGCGCGTTTTATTACGATGGACGTGAGAGACGGGAAGACCTGTACTGCATACCTGCGTATGGAGGCAGTGAGTGAGCTTGTCATGCGGTGGCTTCACATGTGTTGGTCGCATTGTCAAGCCTACTCATGTCGACTACCTAAGTAATAATTCACGAATGACTGACCACCAGATAACGTATTCCTCACAAGTGATGTCTGTAAAGTTCAAAGCTATATATCTAAGACCTTTATGGATCCTTGAGGATCTATGTAGGTGATGCATGCCATCTAATGTATAAATACCAGGAGGTAGGTATCCCTTGTGCTTGGTTGAAGAGCTACCTACATGGTTGCTGCCCCCCAAAAGCGCTAAAGTTTAGTATGGTGACCCTGGCTGTGGTCCGAGCTCGCCCAGCAAGGTACCTGCTGGGGTATGTCATACGCCCATCCGAGAGAACAGCTCCTCCACTATATATAGATTCCCAGTCCAGAGTTATAACCATCATACGCTTCGGTCACGCGCCTTTGCAAGTCGCATCGTAGAATACCAACAAAGACCAAACCACGAACTCGCCGTCATATTCCCTGATCGTAACCCCCTCGTCCCATCCATCGTTTCCAACCTTTGGCGCCACCAAGCCTAGCAGTCCGTTTCATCCATGTGCGCCTCCAAAAATGACCGAATCGCCTGTCAGATGAGCGCCTAGGGAGCTTCATCGCATGTCCATACGATGGGGAACAGCTACTCACTCTCAACACCTTATGCCGGCTCTGCCGGCATCGATGTTCCCGAGCTGTCTGATCTCGCCCATGAAAGGTCCATAGGAAATGCTCGATTCATGAAGAGCATCCGCGCCCGTCATCGGGATGGCGTTGCTCTTGCAAAGGTCACCGTCAAACCCTACAGTGGTTGCTCATTGAAGGAATACGGCGACAAGATACTCGGTGAGATAGTCACGTCCCTGTGTAGCCAGCGTGGTATGTTTGCGCTCTTGCTAACTGTCCAGAGAAGAGGAGCGAGATAAATTGCGCCATGTCCCGAACGCCCTAGGCTTCGAGCGCGCCTTCGAAACACAGACTCATGCCTACCTGGTTCGACAATACATATATAGCTCTCTTTACGACCGGATGTCGACTAGACCCTTTCTTGAAGACATCGAAAAGAAATGGTTGGCCTTTCAGCTTCTTTGCGCCTTGCGCGACTGCCACGCTCGAGACATCTACCATGGCGACATTAAGACAGAAAACGTCATGGTAACATCGTGGAACTGGCTATATCTTACTGACTTCACTGGTTCCTTCAAGCCGACAAAATTGCCCGACAATAACCCGGCGACCTATTCGTACTTCTTTGATTTGTCTGGCCGAAGAACATGCTATATTGCGCCCGAACGATTCGTAGAGCAGATTCAGAGTCCCCAGGAGCTGGAAGGACACAATCTTACATGGTCTATGGATATATTTAGTGCTGGATGTGTCATTGCCGAGGTATTTCTGGAAACGCCTATTTTCAGTCTGAGCCAGATGTTCAAATACCGCCGTGGCGAGTATGATCCCGTTATCTCGCATTTGAGCAGGATCCCCGACCAAGGACTACGAGAGATGCTGTCGAGCATGATTCAGCGTGACCCCGAGAAGCGCTACTCTGCTGAGCAGTACTTACATTTCTACAAGGGCAAGATATTTCCTGAGTACTTCTACAGCTTTCTCCATCAGTACATGGAATTGATCACTGATCCAACCTCTGGGAGAGCGCCTGTTACCGGCGCTTTTAAAAATCTTGGTGAAGCCGATGATCGGATAGACCGCGTTTTCTATGATTTCGACAAAATCTCGTATTTCTTAGGATACCAAGAGCATAAAAATGCCCTCGAGATATCTCGCTTCACACCTAGGCTCGGCCTCGGCCTTTTCCCTGTGAGGCTGAACATACCAAATAACGAGCATTTCGCCTCTATAGGGACGCAGCCCTTAACCGACGATGGAACTCTCATTTTCCTCACTTTAATAGCCGGTTCCTTGAGAAACACCGCCCGAACAGCTTCCAAAATAAGGGCGTGTGATTTGTTGTTGGCTTTCTCGGAAAAACTAACTGACGAAGCGAAACTCGACCGAGTATTACCCTATTTAATGACATTATTAAATGATGATGTTGATCTCGTTGCTATTGCGGCTTTGAGATCGATTACCCAGCTTCTTGCTCTAGTTACAGTCGTGACTCCAGTTAATGCACATGTATTTCCGGAGTACATCATGCCTCGAATGCAGGTATTTCTCTCAGGTGCATCGCGACAACTGATCATGGGAAAAGAACGCAGAGAACCCAAGCCTCTGGTTCGCGCGACGTATGCATCTTGCTTAGGTAGCCTCGCCACTACTGCGTCAAGATTTCTGGAGCTCACAGCGATTCTCAGAGCAGAGGGGTCTATCAGCACTGCGGATCCGGAGGTAGAAGCTGGGAGTGATCCGGACGCCGCTTTCGATGGGTTATTCGATAACACACAGGCTGAACTAGTGGAGTTGTTTGAGAACCATGCAAAGGCTTTGGTTGAAGACACTGATGCGTCTGTCCGCCGCGCGTTTCTAACTTCGGTTCCTGAATTATGCATGTTCTTCGGCAGTGCTGAATCCAACGATATTCTGCTGACTCACTTGAATACCTACCTGAATGACCGAGATTGGATGCTCAAATGTGCCTTCTTCGACACAATTGTGGGCATTGCGGCCTTTTTGGGCAGTACAAGTTTAGAAGAGTTCAGTCTTCCGCTCATGGTTCAAGCTGTCACAGATCCTGAGGAACATGTTGTGCAAGCTGCGCTACACTCCTTGGCGGAGCTCGCCAAGCTTGGTCTCTTGTCGAAAGCGAAGACATGGGAACTGATTGATGTGGTCGGCCGATTCACAATGCATCCTAATATCTGGATCCGAGAGTCTGCTGCAGAATATATCTCGAGTGCCACGAAACTACTGTCACCAGCAGACATCAGATGCATAGTGCTTCCCCTTGTCAAGCCCCTTTTGAAGCCATCCATCATACCTGATTTTTCTGAGCTTAGCCTTCTTGATGCTTTAAAGAAGCCTATTTCTAGAACGGTCTTTGATTTGGCTTTATCATGGGCGCAGAAGACTGATAGGGGTCTGTTTTGGAAGACTATTAGACAACAAAAGCAGTCGGCATTTACGATTGCCTCTACAGCACTCTCTATCCGATCATCTAGGGAATTACAACCTCAATCACTTAACAAAGTACCACGAAATGAAGAGGATGAGCATTGGTTGACTCGCTTGCGAAACATGGGTATGTCTCAGGAAGACGAGTTCAAGCTACTTGTTCTTAGAGAGTTCATCTGGCGCCTGAGCCAAATGAAAAACCGAGACCTTGTCAATCAGGATAACATTGCAAAAGACCTAAACAACATTCTCAAGTTAAGGAATCTAAACGTCAAGATGCAAACCATTATGTTTGATGAATCAGCAGGCATAGACGATAAGCTATGGCAAAACCAGGAGCAACGACAACAGCAGGCGGCTGAACTTGATAAAGGTCCATATACTATTGCTGACGCCCTGTTGGATGCTTCCATGACGATTGATGAGCCTGTTGGTCGAAGGCGTCGGGCAGCGGCTAATACCCACCGATCACGGATGAGCAGCCATGGTGGTGCTATATCACCGAGAACTCGGGATGAAAGGGCTGTATCCCCATCTCATGTCTCGTCCTCTTCGCCAATTGACGGATCACCACGAGGATCAGTCGCCGGAGGACGGAGGACTAATGAAGATGATGCGTCGGTGTCAGACGCCCCTTATTCATCCAGGAGGGCTATTAGAAATCAGTCAAGCGCCCTTGATCTTCTCAACAGGAAAGACAGTGGCAGGTCGATTGCAGAGACAGGAACAACTGAAACTAATGCTTTCGGGCAAGTGGGAGGCCCATTCGCTCATGGCCCACCCCCTCGTGTGGCCATCTCTGGGGCTGATGACCGGGAGGGTAGCCAGCCAGACGCCAAGCATCGTGCGGCTCACACATATGAGGGGAATGATCCTAATATTCTTAGGATGCTTGATAACATGTACGTTGACAACTATCCGCATGACATTGTCGAATACGGTCCATTGGTTTCGCCGGTGACGAGGAGGAAAGCCACGAAAGCTGCGGGTCAACTTAGCGAAGAAGCATGGAAACCAACTGGTAGGCTAGTAGCGACATTTTCGGAGCATCGTGGTGCGATCAATCGCGTAATCCCCTCACCTGATCATCAATTCTTCATTACAGGTGGCGACGATGGATGTGTTAAAGTTTGGGACTCTTCACGACTGGAACGAAATGTCACACATCGCGCTCGTCAGACCCACAAACATGCACCAGGGGCTAAAGTGGTTGCCCTTTGTTTTGTTGAGAACACACATACCTTTATCAGTTGTGCTACGGATGGGCGTGTTCATCTGGTCAAAGTTGATACGGCAGTCTCAAGTGGATCAACTAAGTATATCCGATTGCGTCTGCTCCGCGAATATCAACTGCCAGTTGACGAATACGCTGTTTGGTGCGAGCATTTCAAACAGGAGCTAAGTTCTGTTTTAATACTCGCGACGAACCGCTCCCGCGTTCTGGCCATGGACCTCCGCACAATGTCCCTCATGTATGTGCTTGATAATCCAGTCCATCATGGAACGCCAACCTGTTTCTGCGTCGATCGCAAGCGGAACTGGCTCCTACTTGGCACGTCACATGGCGTCTTGGATCTTTGGGATTTGCGTTTCAAGGTACGCTCGAAGAGTTGGGGCTTGCCCGGTATGTCAGCCATTTACCGTCTCAGCTTGCACCCTTCAAAAGGTCGCGGTAAGTGGGTCTGCGTCGCTGGCGGTACAGGCCTTGGCGAAGTCACAGTCTGGGATTTGGAGAAGACACAATGTCGAGAGATCTATCGCGCTGGAGGCGTGAAAGACGGTCTGAGAGAATATAAAGCTTGGGATGTTGACGACGACAAGCCCGAGGGTATGCTCAGCCATTTTGCAACCAACATTGAGCCCACCGCCAGTAATTCGGACCGTGGAGTCCGGGCCATGGTGGTCGGCGCAGGATCCATGGAAGACCAGCGTGACGTGCGGTACGGTTACATCCTCACAGGCGGCTCAGACAAGAAACTTCGATTCTGGGACCTTATCCGCATCGAGAACTCGTGCGTGTTTAGCGGTCTGCAGAGCGAGGATGTCCGACCCGTCTTCACGACTGTCAGCACGCCCAGCCAGCCAGGTCTCAGTCTGAACGTAGAGCGGCTGCCGAAAAATAATCAGGGCGTAGACCCGAAGACGGGCAGCAATTCAAGTAAGACTGGGAAAGCTGGCACGAGCAGCAGCAGAGAGAAACCGCCGCGTCATACGGTCATATCGAACGAGCAGGCCCAGCTGCTTAAGAGTCACCTGGACTCGATCCTCGACGTCGCTGTGCTCGAGTTGCCGTATACGATGACGGTTAGCGTGGATAGGTCGGGCGTCATCTTTGTCTTTCAATAAGTAGGAATGAGAACATGGAGTGAGTGGTAATCAATCAATCAGATTTGCAGCATGCGTGCATTTCCGGTCATGTCTTGATGGACAGGGCGAGTTCTATGTTTTGGCGTATGAAACATTTTGTTAGAGGAATATCCCGGGAGTTCTAGATGCATTTTTGGGACGAGAAGACGTGGTGTAGATGGCGTATTTGGCATTAATCGTATTAGTCAAAGATTTGTTGTGCGCTGATTGTGTGGCTTATCTTTACAATTTGGTAAAGAAAGCGTCTACTAGTTAGATGATAGAAGATATACAACACTGCAGATTCTATCTCCCGTTTTAATATCATCATGCGCATTATGTCAGTGATTGTTGTGCAGTCAGTCCTCTTGCTGGTAGGTTATTACTAGATGAACGCAGCATCGCCGGTCTTGGCGCGGGTCTGATTTCGTGGTGGAGCCATCTGGGACCAACGAAAACGACGTCAATGAGAGCCCGATTTGTACTTGTGCATAGAAAGTGCCCCCATGCATCTCTCGTTTGTTACTCCCACATGAAATAGACATTACAAGGCTCTGGAGATGACCGAGATTGAAATCGGAGATATATTTTAGGTTGGAGGATTTATATCGGCTTGAGCTGTCGAGGCCCCCCTTCTTCGCTGGTTTTATCCTGGATCTATGTGTGGATATAGTCGTCTTATCTCACACAAAAGAGACACAGAGAGAGAGTATGAGCGAAATGCAGCCCCGGACGTCGTTGAAGGCGTTTCTTTCTACCGCCCGTGCTGCGCTCACGGCGCCTTCGTCGAAGCGGGCTTCGCCTCTTACGTTTGTTGTTGGTAATGAGTCTGCTGGTAGGTTTTTACCTCCACTTCCGTTATTTGACAGGACAAGCTTCTCCTCTTGTCTCTTGCTCATTTTCATGTGATAATTCTCATGATTCGTCACCCTCGGATTATATTTATCCTCACGTCTTTACCGTGTTTGTTAATCGAAAAGGCTATCAATTCATAATTCAGAGACATAACAAGAAAGGCTAATTATATCATAGATCTCGACTCCCTATGTTCCGCGCTCTTGCTCGCCTACTTCCGCACATACTCCCCACTCACGAAGCGGGTATCATCAGGAGATAATGACAGAGTAGACATCGCCAACACCCTGCACATCCCCATATGCCACCTGCAGCGCGCCGACCTCGCGCTCCGGCCCGAGTTCGCCGCCGTGCTGCGGGACGCAGACGTCAAGGGCGAGGACGTGTTCACGCTCGAAGACGTGCTGGATAGCAGCAACGACAAGAAGCACAGCATTCGTCCCGAAGACACGCGCTGGCTCCTCGTAGACCACAATGCCATGACGGGGACCCTGGGCAAAGTCTTTGGATCCCGCGTCTTCGGATGCGTCGACCACCACGCCGACGAAGATGTGGTCCCCCGCGATGCGGAGGTCCGCGTCATCGAGAAGAGTGGGAGTTGTATGAGTCTTGTGGTCGAGCTGTATGCGGATAGCTGGGAGGCGCTGGGCAGTCGCGCCAATAGTTGTAGTAGCTCTCTTCATCAGAATGGGAAAGGAGATCAAGGCACCACCATAAGTGAGAGCAGGAAAATAGACGCCCAGCTTGCGCGTCTTGCGCTCGCGCCGATTTTAATTGATACAACGAATCTGGGCGACAAGAATAAGACGACGGCGCATGATGAGCGGGCGGTGAGTCTCGCAGAGGGGAAGCTCGCTGCAAATATAGAGGAGAAAGGAGGGGATGGAGAGGAGGGAGGAGGAGAGAAATATGATAGGAACAATTTCTTTAAGCGCATCATGGATCTCAAGGAGGATATCGCTGATATGTCGTTCCGCGACGTGTTCCGGAAGGATTACAAAGAGTGGTGGATTGAGGGGGCTCAAGATCTAGGGCTGGGCACGTCCTCTGTGCCGAGGGGGTTTGATTATCTCGTTGATACGAAATCTAGCGGGGATCCTACGGTCTTCATAGACGCGCTTAAGGATTGGGGCGAGGAGAAGGATGAACAGGGGAAGATGGATTTAGTCGTCGTGTTGACGGGTTTTCAAGACCAAGACGGGAAGTTTCACAGAGAGCTCCTTGTCTGGGCGCGCAGTGAGGCGGGTGTAAGGGCTGCGAAATTGTTTGAGGAGAAATGGGGGGATAAGTTGGGATTGGAGACGTGGAGGGATGGCGTGCTGGATTTGAAAGGGGATGATGGGTGGCGCCGATGTTGGGCGCAGAGAGCTGTTGAACATAGTCGGAAGCAGATCGCGCCTATGCTACGGGATGCGCTTAAGGACGTTGCTGGGGGTTGATGAGTTGGTGGATAGAGAAGTGAGATGAATGTGCTGATATCTACATAGATAGATCAATACCCAGAGCAAGTATGAAGGGAATACTCGGTCGCGCGGCATAGCATCTTGTAATGCCACATGATTGAGCGTTATTGTATCATCCATACACGAATTCAAAATATCATGTCGTCTGGTATCAATTTATTGAATCTATATTAAGCCTGAAAAACAGAGGTTTGTCCGCCCTCCGATCAACAAAACTCATCGTAATATGGTCAGTCGAATCCGATCACTTTTGAACTCAGTGACATAGAGGTATAGCGTTTCCCCTCTACATCACCTCACCAACCACCCTCTCATCCATCCCCCTTCCCTTTACCCCCTCTCTTAAAAACCCTAGTCTAAATAGCAGCAACGATAGCATCCAGATACTTCGCAAGACGGTATCCCTGCTTCGCAATCTGGAGCTTGACGACGGGGTCCGCAGCGGTGGTGTACGCGCCGCTGAGTTCCTGGTTCTGGACGGTGGATAGGCCACCTTTCAGCACCGTTGAGCAGACGTATGCGTTCGCCTCGCTGGCCCACTGCAGTGCTGTCGCTTGTTGGCTTGCTGCTGTCGCTACGCTTAGACCTGATACCCACGAGCTGGCTTGAGACTTGTAATCGCCGGAGTTGATTGCTGTGGTGATAATCAGTTTGAATTCTCGGAATTTGGTCGCATTTTGGGGGATGGCAGCAGCAGGGTCTCTTTCTCCTTCTCTTAATCGTGTTTTATCATAGTGAGATGGAATGAAATCGTGACGGTGATTTGAATCAATTCCATGACAGCGAATGAGACCGTACAACGGGGGAAGAAACTTACCAGTCGTCAAGGTAGAAGCCCACGTCTTCGCAGATGCCATCGATGAACCGCCGGAGATAGACTCGGGGATATCGCTGTCCCAGATAGCGTGTAGGTTGGTATCATCTCCATCGTATGTGACGTCGATGTCGTTGCCGCCGACATCTAGAGCCTCGCAGTGAAGCGGCTGACCAATGTCACCGACGAACTATTTTCTCCCTGGCGCATTAGTCTCGGAAAACGATTCGAGCTACTATACCCAGATTTGGTATGACTATAGGTATGATATTTTAAATAAAAGGCATACGTACGTGAATGACCATCTATAAGAATCGAATTAGCACTACAATTCATCAAAAACTAAAACCCCCCTCTTTCTTTCTCAACCTCATCCCTCATTCACACGTACCTTAGCAGCAATTACCCTATTAGCAGCCGAGTATCTGCTATCAAGCAATATCCTCGTATAATTCTGAATAGCAGAGATGACACATCCCTCCGCATCACAATCACGAGAGAAATCAACGCCACAGCTGGAAGGCGGATTGTCGTTGGCGTCGACGAAGTGGAACGGGGCCGAGAATTTTCCCGCCGTCGTGTACCTGTAACTATCGGCCCACGAGGCAACGCTGGCCAAGTAGTCGCCCGAGGTGTCGCCCAGCAGGGACTGGAAGTACGATTGTGTGCTGCTGGCTACGAAGTTGCTCGCTATGTAGGCTACTGTCTCGTGGCCCATGGCGCCCCAGGCTAATGCGCCGGGGAGCGCTGTCGCGAGGACGAGGAGGGTTGGGGTTAGGAGGCGGGCCATTCTGGTGACGGTGGTGATGGTGGTGGTGTCGATCGAACAGAGAAGAGGCGCCAAGAAAGGGGAGGAGGATATGGATGTATATATAGTGATCAAACCTACATATCTACCAATCTTCCTACCTACCTACCTATCGCAGCTAGATGAACATCGTGTCAAGGTGTGATGGTGTAGGTATAATAGTATGTAGTATACACAAGCCACGACCCAAACCCCCGGAAGCGCTTCCACATACCGAAACCCAATGCTCATTCATCCCTACATTCGCTCAGCGGGCGAAGCTTAGTTGTCGATCTTCTCGCCCAGCGTGCGGGAAGAAAAGCTTATCATTGGTTTCTGCGGGACGAGCCACACATCTGAGGGGTCGGCGCTGAGCGCGAATCTGGAAGCTGGCGCGACAGAACCCAGGGACTAGGGATGCTAGTGTAAGCTGTCATGCAAGCCCGGATCTATGTGTGAGACCTGCATGGATGTGTCGCTAGGTAGGGTTGTCAATGCCGCGCGGCGTACCTACTTGTAGATAATTAGGTATTATAGGTCCGTACTACGTTGCTTATCTTCCCTGGTCGGCTGTCCAATCAATTCGGGCACGTTCCTTCGGGGCGGGCTGGTCACGATGAAACTTCGGCAGTCCGGCTTGGCATACCAGCTTCCGGAACGGGAAGGCCCCCGTTGTTAGTACGCAAATTTGACAATGATAAGCAACTTCAGCTTCGTCCTGGTCCGTTCACCAGAAGATAAATAATCTGAAATAGGGAGAATGCGTAGTGAAGAGAGAGGCATATACAGGGTATTTATATGTATGTCGTAGAGTAGTACAGCTAGCTTTTGATGTTACATTATTTGTATAACAAATGGTGCGAATCTTCTTGCAAAACGCAATAACACCACCTGCTCAAATACGCGATTTCAACATCCGAGTAAACCTCACTAATTCTCTATTAGCAAGCCTTTGTAACTGGCCCCTGCTGTCTGGTGGCAGTTCTGCATCTTCCTGTGCGCGAGGGTCGGCGACCTCAATGCAGACCAGAGCCGCCCGTCGTAGTCTGGCATCCTCGAGTACGGGCGGGTCTTCGCTGGTGGCTTCGGGGATACACCGTCGAAGCACTTGCGTGCAAAGCCCAACAGAGCCAGATGCAACGGCTAGTTGGAACATGTGAATGTAAAGGTCTGCGGATCGTGGACGCAAGTGCCTCGCTGGGATGCCCCAGACATTCCAGAGCTTGTCCAAATGCCATGCACCAGCATAAACAGTCATAAGGCGCATGAGTAGTTGCTCATTCATGCATGGAGCGTTCGGCCGATATAAAAGTTTGTCGAGGCGTTCTATGAGGTCCATTTTCCAACGCCTTCTAGTGGGTCCCGAGGCACTTTCCATGATAGTAACGAGGAGATCATCTGCCATGATCGATTCGTTTCGCTGGTACATTATTTTTACGATATCGAGTGCAAGGTCTATAACAACGATCGGATGCAGCTCATGTGCATGAAATAGGCAGGACAGAAGTTGTAAGTATTGATCTCTCGTTGCTTCAATGCCGTAGACGCGTAGTTCTGTAATGAGTAAACGGACGTTAGCTAGAGACCCAAGGGCTCTCGCAACCTTGGAGGCACTCGCTTTATGCTGAACAGCGAGACGATATCCCCACGTCCGAGCTGGAGGAAGTGTTTCCATTGCTAGTTCCATCAGCTCCATGAATGGAGTCGCTTGGGCACCGTCAGTGGGCTCGCCCAACGCTGCTTGAGCTGTCTGCGCATCCATTTCGTCCAATTGGGCTCGCAGCAGTTCCAGGAGACGCTGCTTTTGATGAGCATCATATGCAAGGACACGTGCTAATTCTTCAGGAGACGACGTACTGAGAGGATCAAATTCTGTAGTGACTGGTTCTGGTGTTTGCTGAGTAGAGTAGAAGCGAGCTTGGTTCGAGGACGAAACTCCCGTAAACTGTTCCTTTCGCCCGCCAGAGATGCCGATGGGGCGATACATATTGGCAAAGATGGTTTTTTCGACTGAATCCAATTCGGGTCCCGCTTCTGCTCTGGACGTAGAATCCTTGCCTCTGTTGGTAGAGCCTGATTTTGAAGGTGGGTTGAGGGAACGGTCTAAAGCCTGCGTCCACAACGCCTCCAAGCCCATTTCGGCCCTCCGCCCCTCCGTCATGATCTGGAAAACGATGGTCGAACCAGCTTGGGATACGCCAAAACCCGAGACTCTCCCGTCCTCAGCCACAACAGCCGATTCCGTGCCACCGCGATCGATGGTTCCAAGGTTCACGCATATCCACCCGGTGCGGATGCCGTCGTCGGCGTCATCAGTGCCCATGGTCCCGAGTAACTTAGCTCGTCTTGCCTTCCGACGCAGCTTTGTCTTGCGCTCGTTCGGACCCAGCAAGCCATCGGCATCAGCATGAACACGGTGTTTGGCACGCAGCCACCGCACCAGACGGCCAGCGGAGACGTTGAGATGGCGTTCGCTGCGGGCTGTGCCGAACAACATGAAAAGGCTAGGGCCGAGTGCGGGCGTCGGGTCGAGCTTCCGCAAATCCAACAAGCTCAATTCGTCCAGACCCATCTCCTCAGAGGCATACTCCAAGAGGGAGCCAATCAACGGGGGCGCGTCCGGGGGTATTTCTGGTAATGGTGGAGGCTCCAGCGACGCAATATGGGTGGGAGGCTCGACCTGAAGATACCAGGGCACATTGGCAAGCCTCGTTTCGTCGGCCGTAGCGTCGGCCGTAGCGTCAGCCTCATCCTTGTTACTCTCTATCCGTCCATGTTCGGTATCGAGTGCAGGGTCGTTCGGCTTCGGTAAGGAGGAGAAGCGTCGAATGGGCAAAGCACCGACGATATGGGCACGACTATAGGATAAGGAGGGTCGGATGAGGGGTGAAGATCGCGGAGCACTGCCGGTGAAGAGGTTCAGAACAAGTAAACGGCATTGCGAGCAGCCTGCCGCGGACAGAGCCGGCCGAGCAACCGTCATAGTCTGCTGGTCGTTGTTGTTGAGACGCTCGAGGGGTAGCGGGTTGGGGTTATAATCGCGGCGCTGAAGAAGAGGCGAACAGGGCTTTACTTTTATGGCATTAGTGGGCCCGCCATACCAGTGCCTGGGTACCTGTAGGTATCCAGTATTTCCAATACAGTATGTAAGAGAACAGTGGACAACTGATTGAGAGTCTAGGATCAAGATTCACGCAATATGGCCGATGCAGATAACAATCGCAAATTTTACATTTGTTACAGCATTACAAGTTATTTTGTAGAGTACAGCGAATTGGGCTTAGCCCATTCGTCTCTGTATCTTTTATTACCCAGGTGGTCTGAGCCATTTCTTCAATCATATACCTATCCAAACAACGTTCCACACGTCAATAGGTAGACTTAAATGGTCAGCGTTTAATAATTGCTCTAATAATATTATCCTGAGACTGGTAAGCAATTTACTTTTTGTCTTAATCATCAAAGCACCGCCCTTGTCTTAACACATACCTATAATTATTACCATGTACCCAAGACAGTTCTTATTTTCACGACCAAAAGCCTATCGCCGCTAAATTAATATCACGATTCTAGATTACAATTAGGCCGTCGCATCGAACAACAACCTTATGCTGTAATTTAATTTACCGGAACGTAACGATGGAAAGGAAGGTACGAGGGACATGTTTATAACGTTACCTCTTATGATGATAACTTTTTTCAACAAAATCAAACATAAATTTCGCTCTACTACTTACATGATCTGAGACCTGGTCATCGGGTGGATCTCTACATCACGTTCGGACTAGTCTAGGTACAGTTAGTTCGAGGGTCCACCTGTGACGTTGGGGAAGCTAGGGAAGTTCATACCGAGCTAGTTGATTCATTGACTCTAACTCAGACTCATCAACTCAACCGAGCAACTCATATCGAGACGCTTCACCGTCCACATGCCTCGCCAACGCAACCGAACCTTTACGGTGGGTATTTTTAGCAGTGTCTCCTGCGGTTTCGGCAAAATGTTGACGCCTAGAACGCTTTAGGGGTGCTGGAAGTGCCGACAGCGTAAAGGTATACATACGCGTTTGTGTTTCTCTTTAATCCACAAAGTGAGCTGACTTCCAGAGCAAAGTAAAATGCGACGAGGGCCGACCGGGATGCTTATCCTGTCAACGCATCGGCGTTGCATGTGCGGGTTATGATCCCAAATATATCTGGGTCGAGGACGACGGGCAAACTTACAAGTCGGCCGGCCGGCGAATTCTCGATTGTGGTAAGTACAGCGTTATTAGTACTTAGTGTCACGGAGCTTAGAATGTACAGAGAAAACATGGAAAGGCTTCCGGCTTCTCTCATCAGATCAGGCCGATCATCTCATATCCGAGTGTGACATGCATGCCTGCGTAGTTCTAGTAGATGGGCCTACAAGCTCGCAGCCAGCGCCTCATAATCCTTTCTCCGTATTTTCAGCTGCCGCTCGCCTTAGCATTGGCCGTAGGACAGAAGCATCTCAATTACCACAGGCGATGGCTTTATTTCCTGGCTCTACTTGGGTTGAAAGGATGCTCTTCCATCATTACGTAACCCATGTGGCAGGAATCATGATGCCTTACGAGCATCCTCGCAACCCGTGGAAACTGTACTATCCAGCAACTGCCCTAAGCTGTGCAAACGCGGATCAGCAAGCTCTTTATAACGCAATGCTCGCCCAAGCCGCCTTTAACCTAGCCCACTTGAGAGGTTTCGACGAGGATATTTTGACGATTGGGTCAAAATATTACTATTCGGGGATAGAAAAGCTGCTTTCTATAACCAGGGGCCAGAGCACCGACTTTGGGGCAATGAGCGCATCCATCATGACAATCATGTTTTCAGAGGTATCAGCTCGAATCCTGCACGTGTAGATTTTCAGATTTACTTATTGATGCAGATTTATAACGGCAAGTCTTCAACTTGGAGACACCATCTGGAAGGTGCCTGGTCCCTTTTCAAGGAGTACCGAGACTCAGAGCCCTGGAGAATAACGGATTTTGTTTGTGTCTCAATTCAGAGCTTGAACATCGTCAAGATAATTAGTGCTACTTCTCAACGAGACCGAGATCTGGAATTTTTAGAGCACGATTCTGAGGATGATGACTTCGCAGTGTCTGAATTGGTTTCGACTACCTCTGGATTCGGCTTCACTATCGGTGCCTCACAAGCTGTGTTGGACTGTATATCGATAATCTCTCAAGCTCGGGTTATGAGAGAGCGCGGAAACATGACGCTGATGGCCGATGATCTACTAGAAGATGTTCTGTCGCGCCTCAATAAATGCCGCCTCGACGAAACCGAAGCCAACGAGGTGCTAATTCAAATAGGGGCCGCTGAAGCACAGAAAGTTTCAACGGAATCAAGATCTCAGTCGAGTTCATTTATTTATTCAACCTACATCTATCTATACCGGACTATTTTGGACGTCCCCCCAAAAGCAGTGAAGACGTATGTCTCGAAGACCCTTCAAGAGGTCTCCATATTCCTTGCCAACAGTAATGGCAATTTCTCTCTCTGGCCAGCTTTCATCGCTGCAACAGAGGCTTATACCTACGAGGACTTGTTGAATGCGAAACGATGGCTTGATTGGGCCACCTCTTTTGGTATTGGTAGCCGAACCTCGGCTAGAAGAGTTATCGAGGAAGTATGGAGGCGTCGTGAGACGCTCTCATGCTCATCTGGGCTTGATCCGGGGATGATTTCGATTGATTGGAGAGAAGTTATGCATGAGCTTAATTGCGATATATTGCTTATTTGAAATGAATTCATCTATTGACTCCGGTATAACTAAGGAGGCCACACGGAGTGACCTAGCTCTATCTACTCTAGCTTTTTCTAAAGTCTTGGTGGAAGCGAGAGACAACCCAAGGCAACTAGCTCGCTATTCGGCATGCCCCCATCACATCACATCACATCACATCACTTTGGGTATATCCGCTGCCCACCTTGGTTCGATGAAAAGACCCGTCGCTTTCACGAGCAACTTGCCATCACGCGCATCTTCGATCGATCCGCTCACCCACGCCTTCCGCCCCTGGACCTCCACGGTGTCCGCGCGAATGAGAACCTCGGATTGCGCGTGAATAGGGTTCTTGTACTCGATCTCAAGCTTTGCCGTGACACCAATCTGACCGGCTAGTCTTGGAAAGCACGCTCTCCCCATGCACTCGTCAAGCAGCACACCGGCGATCCCTCCGTGGACGATCCCCGTGTGGCCGGCGATCTTTTTGCCGAAATGGTAGAATGCGAGCAGAGAACCAGCTTGGTCATCGGTAAAGACATATGGTCGTCCCGTCATGTCTGAACCCGCCAAGGTTGTACATGTGAGATGGTTGGGGAGGTCCTCGTCATTGATCCGTAGAACACTGCGAGACTCTTTTACGCCAGGTCTCTGTCGGAAGTCTGCGACAACAGGATGACTGGCCACCAACGACTGAAGAGTTGCCTCGGAGTCTATGCCGCTCGGCGCTGTGTGTATAACATCATTTGATATGATGCTGTTGGTCGCCATGAGGGATGGTCGGTGAACAGAGGGGTCAAGAGGGACTGTAAGAAGATGGATGATAGGATGTACAAGCGAACGTGAGAGTTCGTTAATGGAGACGTATGTATTGGGATTCTAAGTCTCGCTTTGTTCGTCTACTCTGGTGCTTACACCACGTGCTGCAAGGTGTGCTTAAAAGCATTCTTATTTAGTATGAGAACACGAAACTCAAGCAGTTCTGACTTCAGATCCACTTCTGCGATTTCGGCGTTGTCCGACAATCACACCTCACGGTCATCCACCATGTTTATCAAGGAATGGACCAACCTATCCCAAACAAATCATATCAGCCCAGAGCAAAACGACAGTTTCAATCGAATCCCGTATCTGCCCTGAAAGCACGGAATGCAGAAATGCACGATGAATCTAGATTTGCCACAGTCGCTATGGATTGCCGAAGAAACCATTCAGGGTTAGATTGAGAGACATCGCCCCGCATATGGTAGGTATCATTGGATCTCCGAATCGCGTCGTGTGCCACACCGTCGCTATGAATTTCTGCATTCATTTTCCCTGCGTGCATTAGACGTTTGGTGTTGTGGGCAGCTCAGTCGAGATAACGTCTTTATAACACGGCAGCATAAACCTCATCAGTCTCGCCTACAATGTTAATCTCTACGATGCTGTACCACACCGCACTTTTGATAATATCTACCTGTCATTGTTGGCCGAAATGAGCGACTCCTCCGTCCTGGTAGAGGTTCTGAGAGACGGTGTTGTTAAAATTGTGTTGAATCGCCCCAAAGCCCTGAATGCCATCAGTGCAGACCTATTGGACGGCCTCATCGCTGCATTGCATAAGCACCAGGATGCTCGCGTTCTAGTGCTCGAAGGGGCGGGAGACCGATCGTTCTGCGCCGGGGAGGACCTGAAGCAGACCCTCGCACCCAAGACCGGGTCCTCCCAAGAGCTCAGAAATGCATTTCACCAGCTACAAGACATCACCCGTCTAACGTCATCCTCTCGTGCCGTGGTAGTCGCTGCAGTCCAAGGCTTTGCCATCGGCGGAGGCGCCGAAATTGCTCTGGCCGCCGACTTCGTGATAGGTGGGCCCGGGGCGAAGTTCCGGTTTCCCGAAGTGACCCTCGGTCATGCTGCTACGGGCGGCATTACGCTGCGTTTGACTTCGATGATTGGTCTGCTCAGGGCAAAGGAGCTGCTGATGACGGGGCGATGGGTGGAGAGCGAGGAGGCCCTCAGACTGGGGATGCTCAGCGAGGTCAGCGAGGACCCGAAGCAGCGAGCCTTAGAGCTTGCGTTCGAGCTGGCCCAGCTGCCAGCGATTGCTCTATCCTCGTCTAAGACGTCACTCGAGCGGCAAGTGTTTACTAACATGGAGTCTTGCCTTCAAGACGAAGTCAACGTTGCCAGTTACTGCTTTGCGCAAAGCGACGCGGAAGAGGCATTCTCCAAGTTTCGCGCTCGCAAAGCGCCTGCGAACAATGAGACTAGCATCGCGAATGTTAGTGACCGCAACAATGAAAGTGATCCTACACCAAAGCCTCGATTGAGAGACATCAACTCAGCATTAGCTCACGCAGTGAAGAGCTTTCCAGACCGGACTTTCATTCGTTTTGCGGGGCAGGATGTCACTTTTGGGCAAGCCGAGGCGAATATTAAGAAATTAGCCGGCAGTCTGAAGCAGCGTGGCATCGATAAAGGCGAGCGAGTCTTGGTGATGATGCGAAACAGCGCCGAGATGGTCTACGTTTGGATGGCTACCAACAGGCTGGGAGCAGTATGGGTACCGATCAACGTGGAGCTCAAGTCCGTCACGCTGAAACACGCCGTGGAAGCGGCGCAGCCGAAGTTGGCGGTCGTGGATCAGGAGTTTCTGGAGGTATTCGAAGGATTGGGCATCGTCTCGCCCCAAAATACGTTCGTGAAGAGTAACGATGCAGGTCCAAATGATCTTGCTAGTCTCTTCGTGTTCGAAGCTGCTGCCGAACCTGTCGAAGTCACACCTGCCACCACAGCCGCATTCCTGTATACAAGTGGTACAACAGGGAAATCCAAACCCTGTGTTCTATCACATGAATACTTCATTCTACAAGCCCAAGCGTTGATCGACGAGTGCGGACTTCGCGAAGACGATGTGTTGTACTGCCCATTCCCACTATTTCACGCTGACGCTACTGCTCTGACAGTCATCCCGGCCATCCTCCTTGGCGCCGTCGCCGCGTTATCTGTACGCTTCAGCGCCAGTAGATTCTGGGACGAAATCAGGGCCACGGATGCTACAGTCTACGACTTCATGGGAGCAACGCTAGCCTTGACGTACAAGCAGCCGCCGAGTCCCCGAGACCGGGACCACAAGGTACGGCTCGCTTGGGGTGTGCCCATACCCCAGTTCGCGAAGGACTACGAGCAGAGGTTCGGCCACAAGTTGATCACTCTGTACGGCAGCGTCGAGGCCAGCTTGCCCGTGTTTCAGCAGGGGGATCTCCCACTAGGCTCTTGCGGCCGCGTGAGAAAGGGGTACCACCTCCGCATCGCAAACGAGATGGATGAGGAGCTGCCTCCTAACACGCCAGGTCATCTACTGCTGCGAAGCGATATCCCGAATGCCTTCTTTCAAGGCTATTTCAACGATCTTGCCAATACCGTGGCTGCCTTCTCCGGGCTGTGGTTCCATACGGGGGATATTGCCAAGATTGACGAAGCCGGCAACGTCTATTTTGTTGGTCGCGTCAAGGACGTGATCCGCAGACGAGGAGAGAATGTGAATGCTTCGGAGGTGGAGGAGGAGTTCCTGCAGCACCCGGACGTGGTGATTGCCGCAGCTTACGGTATCCCGTCTCAGCTAGGGTCCGGAACAGAGGAAGATGTAAAGGTCGCGGTGCAGATGCGGCCGGGAAGCACTGTTGACGAGAAAGCTCTTCGGGAGTGGGCGGTCCAACATATGGCCAGATTCCAGGTGCCCAGTGTCATCGAGTTTGTCCCGAGCATTGGGAGGACACCGACTGGGAAAATGGAAAAACATGGATTACCTGTAGAAGGGGGTCAGAGATTTGATATCCGAGTCGGATAAACCTAATAATCTGATAACCTGATTTATATAAATCGCTATTGTTTTAAAGTTTATAGTTATTATAAATATTTAAAAGCTAATTGTATTAGTTAGATCTGTAGACTTGGAGATTTCTTCCTCTTCAACCTCGACGGTAAGCCACACACAAACTAGTGGGTCTAGGACAAAAGGTTTCTAAAAAAAGACGTATCGGAACGAAGGCCATTTCTAACTCCCGTCTTCCTCCCTTACACTAGTCAAGTAGCTCAGATAGATTAATTTATTATTGCTTGTTCTTCGGGCAGGGGTTGGCCAATTCGCGTCGCGTTGGAATATTGACCGATCTGCTAGGTAGCCTTTTAACGCACCTATCATTGAGATCGCCACCAACCAATGGCGTCCATTGAGAATCCCGCGTGTTCCATTCAGGCATACCAATTAGAGAATGGCGACCATTATGCCTCGTGGATATCTTTCCGCCACCGAATACTCTTTCCGCGAGGAACAGGCCGACGCCATTGTTCGAAGAGCCGCCTACCATCGTAAAGACTTCCCTCTCTCTGTGATGTAGTTCTCGCCTCGCGAACACGCCGGTGTCCGTCAGTCAATAGCCACGTCTTTCCCGCGGACTTCTCATACGGGACTCGGTTGCCTCGATCGGCTGCCCCTTGAGCTCCTGCACGATGTGTTATTACGTCTGGACATGCAATCTATAATAAATTTCCGACAAATAAATCTCAGATCGAGAAATATAGTAGACTCTGTCTGGCACTATCGGATAGTGGTCTCCCATGGACTGAAGCTTGTCTGCGCCTTGTTGCGAACACGACTTTGCCCCCTAATTCTCTCTATTCGACTTTCACTACGCACTATGTACTAAGGCTTGTTCGTTCTGCGGCAAATTTGGCGCATTCATATCCCTCTTAACCTGGAGTCGATGCTGTTTTAAATGTCTCCAAGAGGATCCGGAAACCCAAGTGCAATTTCTTGCCGTAGTTCGGAAGCACTTCCACCTGACCAAGGCCGAATCAAATCAACTGAGGTCATTTAAGACTTTGCCTGGAATATATGTGATGATCGAGTCCAGATATAAACTCCATATTAAGGTAGTGTCCATTCACCAGGCTATGTTAATTACTGGACGGCGACTGCCGGTCAATTCGGGACGAAATCTCAAATACAACTTTATGGGGTCGTGCGCACTTCCTTATTATGATAGACGAACTGGCAAAGTCGAACATGGAATATCGTGTGCAGGGTGCCAACTTGCTCTTGAGGAAGGCATTATCGGCTCCAAGTGCGAGGAATGACCATCAGAGGCTCGCGATAAGGTATATGCGCAAGACGGCTTTTTAGAACATTTTCGACGGTGTAAACAGGGACAGTTCCTGTGGAGATCGAGTGACGAAGGTAACCATCGGCCAACGAGTTTCCAGTGGGTGCTCGGAGAGGAGGCTATTTTTGCATGAGAGACTAGCACCAAATTTAATGCATCGCGGTTAGGCTGTCTAGAATGTGCTAAGTAAAGAGCAGCTAGAAGCGAACAAATTCCTGGACTTCCCAACGCACGACTCCATCATCTCGATGCCGGCTCATAAGTAGACCGCACTGGCTACGGACCACACCCCTCGCGAGCCACCTGCACTGTATGGAATCCTCATACAAAGCCACTAAAATAGAATAATTAATAAAAAGGCGGGGAAATTACTAAAAATAAGCGGTTTAAAGATTAATTTATTTAAATATTAATACTTTTTAATAAAAAATAAAAAAAAATAGATTTTCTAATGGATTATTATTTTTTAATTAGTTTTATATAATG